>OU744319.1:65935436-66153671 GCA_916610145.1 Eristalis arbustorum | reverse complement strand
CATCTTCCAACTGCCACAGCGGCCCTATTAGGCCTACCAAAGACTTGCGCACACCTTTTTGCATGTCCTGGGGTGTGTATTAGTAGATCCTGAGAGTTTGGAGTGCATCCGGCAACTTTCAGATTTTGACCCCAAAATCCAAGCAGTGGTTAGTAAGGCATTTCTGATGGATTTCCTGCCTCATCTTCCAACTGCCACAGCGGCCCTATTAGGCCTACCAATGACTTGCGCACACCTTTCTGCATGTCCTGGGGTGTGTATTAGTAGATCCTGAGAGTTTGGAGTGCATCCGGCAACTTTCAGATTTTTGACCCCAAAATCCAAGCAGTGGTTAGTAAGGCATTTCTGATGGATTTCCTGCCTCATCTTCCAACTGCCACAGCGGCCCTATTAGGCCTACCAATGACTTGCGCACACCTTTCTGCATGTCCTGGGGTGTGTATTAGTAGATCCTGAGAGTTTGGAGTGCATCCGGCAACTTTCAAATTTTGACCCCAAAATCCAAGCAGTGGTTAGTAAGGCATTTCTGATGGATTTCCTGCCTCACCTTCCAACTGCCACAGCGGCCCTATTAGGCCTACCAAAGACTTGCGCACACCTTTTTGCATGTCCTGGGGTGTGTATTAGTAGATCCTGAGAGTTTGGAGTGCATCCGGCAACTTTCAGATTTTGACCCCAAAATCCAAGCAGTGGTTAGTAAGGCATTTCTGATGGATTTCCTGCCTCACCTTCCAACTGCCACAGCGGCCCTATTAGGCCTACCAAAGACTTGCGCACACCTTTTTGCATGTCCTGGGGTGTGTATTAGTAGATCCTGAGAGTTTGGAGTGCATCCGGCAACTTTCAGATTTTGACCCCAAAATCCAAGCAGTGGTTAGTAAGGCATTTCTGATGGATTTCCTGCCTCACCTTCCAACTGCCACAGCGGCCCTATTAGGCCTACCAAAGACTTGCGCACACCTTTTTGCATGTCCTGGGGTGTGTATTAGTAGATCCTGAGAGTTTGGAGTGCATCCGGCAACTTTCAGATTTTGACCCCAAAATCCAAGCAGTGGTTAGTAAGGCATTTCTGATGGATTTCCTGCCTCATCTTCCAACTGCCACAGCGGCCCCTATTAGGCCTACCAAAGACTTGCGCACACCTTTTTGCATGTCCTGGGGTGTGTATTAGTAGATCCTGAGAGTTTGGAGTGCATCCGGCAACTTTCAGATTTTGACCCCAAAATCCAAGCAGTGGTTAGTAAGGCATTTCTGATGGATTTCCTGCCTCACCTTCCAACTGCCACAGCGGCCCTATTAGGCCTACCAAAGACTTGCGCACACCTTTTTGCATGTCCTGGGGTGTGTATTAGTAGATCCTGAGAGTTTGGAGTGCATCCGGCAACTTTCAGATTTTGACCCCAAAATCCAAGCAGTGGTTAGTAAGGCATTTCTGATGGATTTCCTGCCTCACCTTCCAACTGCCACAGCGGCCCTATTAGGCCTACCAAAGACTTGCGCACACCTTTTTGCATGTCCTGGGGTGTGTATTAGTAGATCCTGAGAGTTTGGAGTGCATCCGGCAACTTTCAGATTTTGACCCCAAAATCCAAGCAGTGGTTAGTAAGGCATTTCTGATGGATTTCCTGCCTCACCTTCCAACTGCCACAGCGGCCCTATTAGGCCTACCAAAGACTTGCGCACACCTTTTTGCATGTCCTGGGGTGTGTATTAGTAGATCCTGAGAGTTTGGAGTGCATCCGGCAACTTTCAGATTTTGACCCCAAAATCCAAGCAGTGGTTAGTAAGGCATTTCTGATGGATTTCCTGCCTCATCTTCCAACTGCCACAGCGGCCCTATTAGGCCTACCAAAGACTTGCGCACACCTTTTTGCATGTCCTGGGGTGTGTATTAGTAGATCCTGAGAGTTTGGAGTGCATCCGGCAACTTTCAGATTTTGACCCCAAAATCCAAGCAGTGGTTAGTAAGGCATTTCTGATGGATTTCCTGCCTCACCTTCCAACTGCCACAGCGGCCCTATTAGGCCTACCAAAGACTTGCGCACACCTTTTTGCATGTCCTGGGGTGTGTATTAGTAGATCCTGAGAGTTTGGAGTGCATCCGGCAACTTTCAGATTTTGACCCCAAAATCCAAGCAGTGGTTAGTAAGGCATTTCTGATGGATTTCCTGCCTCACCTTCCAACTGCCACAGCGGCCCTATTAGGCCTACCAAAGACTTGCGCACACCTTTTTGCATGTCCTGGGGTGTGTATTAGTAGATCCTGAGAGTTTGGAGTGCATCCGGCAACTTTCAGATTTTGACCCCAAAATCCAAGCAGTGGTTAGTAAGGCATTTCTGATGGATTTCCTGCCTCATCTTCCAACTGCCACAGCGGCCCTATTAGGCCTACCAAAGACTTGCGCACACCTTTTTGCATGTCCTGGGGTGTGTATTAGTAGATCCTGAGAGTTTGGAGTGCATCCGGCAACTTTCAGATTTTGACCCCAAAATCCAAGCAGTGGTTAGTAAGGCATTTCTGATGGATTTCCTGCCTCACCTTCCAACTGCCACAGCGGCCCTATTAGGCCTACCAAAGACTTGCGCACACCTTTTTGCATGTCCTGGGGTGTGTATTAGTAGATCCTGAGAGTTTGGAGTGCATCCGGCAACTTTCAGATTTTGACCCCAAAATCCAAGCAGTGGTTAGTAAGGCATTTCTGATGGATTTCCTGCCTCATCTTCCAACTGCCACAGCGGCCCTATTAGGCCTACCAATGACTTGCGCACACCTTTCTGCATGTCCTGGGGTGTGTATTAGTAGATCCTGAGAGTTTGGAGTGCATCCGGCAACTTTCAGATTTTGACCCCAAAATCCAAGCAGTGGTTAGTAAGGCATTTCTGATGGATTTCCTGCCTCATCTTCCAACTGCCACAGCGGCCCTATTAGGCCTACCAAAGACTTGCGCACACCTTTTTGCATGTCCTGGGGTGTGTATTAGTAGATCCTGAGAGTTTGGAGTGCATCCGGCAACTTTCAGATTTTGACCCCAAAATCCAAGCAGTGGTTAGTAAGGCATTTCTGATGGATTTCCTGCCTCATCTTCCAACTGCCACAGCGGCCCTATTAGGCCTACCAAAGACTTGCGCACACCTTTTTGCATGTCCTGGGGGGTGTATTAGTAGATCCTGAGAGTTTGGAGTGCATCCGGCAACTTTCAGATTTTGACCCCAAAATCCAAGCAGTGGTTAGTAAGGCATTTCTGATGGATTTCCTGCCTCATCTTCCAACTGCCACAGCGGCGCTATTAGGCCTACCAATGACTTGCGCACACCTTTTTGCATGTTCTGAGGTGTGTATTAAGGGATCCTGAGAGTTTGGAGTGCATCCGGCAACTTTGAGATTTTGACCCCAAAATCCAAACAGTGGTTAGTAAGGCATTTCTGATGGACTTCCTGCCTCATCTTCCAACTGCCACAGCGGCCCTATTAGGCCTACCAAAGACTTGCGCACACCTTTTTGCATGTCCTGGGGTGTGTATTAGTAGATCCTGAGAGCTTGGAGTGCATCCGGCAACTTTCAGATTTTGACCCCAAAATCCAAGCAGTGGTTAGTAAGGCATTTCTGATGGATTTCCTGCCTCATCTTCCAACTGCCACAGCGGCCCTATTAGGCCTACATATGACTTGCGCACACCTTTCTGCATGTCCTGGGGTGTGTTTTAGTAGATCCTGAGAGTTTGGAGTGCATCCGGCAACTTTCAGATTTTGACCCCAAAATCCAAGCAGTGGTTAGTAAGGCATTTCTGATGGATTTCCTGCCTCATCTTCCAACTGCCACAGCGGCCCTATTAGGCCTACATATGACTTGCGCACACCTTTCTGCATGTCCTGGGGTGTGTTTTAGTAGATCCTGAGAGTTTGGAGTGCATCCGGCAACTTTCAGATTTTGACCCCAAAATCCAAGCAGTGGTTAGTAAGGCATTTCTGATGGATTTCCTGCCTCATCTTCCAACTGCCACAGCGGCCCTATTAGGCCTACATATGACTTGCGCACACCTTTCTGCATGTCCTGGGGTGTGTTTTAGTAGATCCTGAGAGTTTGGAGTGCATCCGGCAACTTTCAGATTTTGACCCCAAAATCCAAGCAGTGGTTAGTAAGGCATTTCTGATGGATTTCCTGCCTCATCTTCCAACTGCCACAGCGGCCCTATTAGGCCTACCAAAGACTTGCGCACACCTTTTTGCATGTCCTGGGGTGTGTATTAGTAGATCCTGAGAGTTTGGAGTGCATCCGGCAACTTTCAGATTTTGACCCCAAAATCCAAGCAGTGGTTAGTAAGGCATTTCTGATGGATTTCCTGCCTCATCTTCCAACTGCCACAGCGGCGCTATTAGGCCTACCAATGACTTGCGCACACCTTTTTGCATGTTCTGAGGTGTGTATTAAGGGATCCTGAGAGTTTGGAGTGCATCCGGCAACTTTGAGATTTTGACCCCAAAATCCAAGCAGTGGTTAGTAAGGCATTTCTGATGGATTTCCTGCCTCATCTTCCAACTGCCACAGCGGCCCTATTAGGCCTACCAAAGACTTGCGCACACCTTTTTGCATGTCCTGGGGTGTGTATTAGTAGATCCTGAGAGTTTGGAGTGCATCCGGCAACTTTCAGATTTTGACCCCAAAATCCAAGCAGTGGTTAGTAAGGCATTTCTGATGGATTTCCTGCCTCATCTTCCAACTGCCACAGCGGCCCTATTAGGCCTACCAAAGACTTACGCACACCTTTTTGCATGTCCTGGGGTGTGTATTAGTAGATCCTGAGAGTTTGCAGTGCATCCGGCAACTTTCAGATTTTGACCCCAAAATCCAAGCAGTGGTTAGTAAGGCATTTCTGATGGATTTCCTGCCTCATCTTCCAACTGCCACAGCGGCCCTATTAGGCCTACCAATGACTTGTGCACACCTTTCTGCATGTCCTGAGGTGTGTATTAGTAGATCCTGAGAGTTTGGAGTGCATCCGGCAACTTTCAGATTTTGACCCCAAAATCCAAGCAGTGGTTAGTAAGGCATTTCTGATGGAATTCCTGCCTCATCTTCCAACTGCCACAGCGGCCCTATTAGGCCTACCAAAGACTTGCGCACACCTTTTTGCATGTCCTGGGGTGTGTATTAGTAGATCCTGAGAGTTTGGAGTGCATCCGGCAACTTTCAGATTTTGACCCCAAAATCCAAGCAGTGGTTAGTAAGGCATTTCTGATGGATTTCCTGCCTCATCTTCCAACTGCCACAGCGGCCCTATTAGGCCTACCAAAGACTTGCGCACACCTTTTTGCATGTCCTGGGGTGTGTATTAGTAGATCCTGAGAGTTTGGAGTGCATCCGGCAACTTTCAGATTTTGACCCCAAAATCCAAGCAGTGGTTGGTAAGGCATTTCTGATGGATTTCCTGCCTCATCTTCCAACTGCCACAGCGGCCCTATTAGGCCTACCAAAGACTTGCGCACACCTTTCTGCATGTCCTGGCGTGTGTATTAGTAGATCCTGAGAGTTTGGAGTGCATCCGGCAACTTTCAAATTTTGACCCCAAAATCCAAGCAGTGGTTAGTAAGGCATTTCTGATGGATTTCCTGCCTCATCTTCCAACTGCCACAGCGGCGCTATTAGGCCTACCAATGACTTGCGCACACTTTTCTGCATGTCCTGGGGTGTGTATTAGTAGATCCTGAGAGTTTGGAGTGCATCCGGCAACTTTCAGATTTTGACCCCAAAATCCAAGCAGTGGTTAGTAAGGCATTTCTGATGGATTTCCTGCCTCATCTTCCAACTGCCACAGCGGCGCTATTAGGCCTACCAATGACTTGCGCACACCTTTCTGCATGTCCTGGGGTGTGTATTAATGGATCCTGAGAGTTTGGAGTGCATCCGGCAACTTTCAGATTTTGACCCCACAATCCAAGCAGTGGTTAGTAAGGCATTTCTGATGGATTTCCTGCCTCATCTTCCAACTGCCACAGCGGCCCTATTAGGCCTACCAAAGACTTGCGCACACCTTTTTGCATGTCCTGGGGTGTGTATTAGTAGATCCAAATACAAAATCCAAGCAGTGGTTAGTAAGGCATTTCTGATGGATTTCCTGCCTCATCTTCCAACTGCCACAGCGGCCCTATTAGGCCTACCAATGACTTGCGCACACCTTTCTGCATGTCCTGGGGTGTGTATTAGTAGATCCTGAGAGTTTGGAGTGCATCCGGCAACTTTCAGATTTTGACCCCAAAATCCAAGCAGTGGTTAGTAAGGCATTTCTGATGGATTTCCTGCCTCATCTTCCAACTGCCACAGCGGCGCTATTAGGCCTACCAATGACTTGCGCACACCTTTCTGCATGTCCTGGGGTGTGTATTAATGGATCCTGAGAGTTTGGAGTGCATCCGGCAACTTTCAGATTTTGACCCCACAATCCAAGCAGTGGTTAGTAAGGCATTTCTGATGGATTTCCTGCATCATCTTCCAACTGCCACAGCGGCCCTATTAGGCCTACCAAAGACTTGCGCACACCTTTTTGCATGTCCTGGGGTGTGTATTAGTAGATCCTGAGAGTTTGGAGTGCATCCGGCAACTTTCAGATTTTGACCCCAAAATCCAAGCAGTGGTTAGTAAGGCATTTCTGATGGATTTCCTGCCTCATCTTCCAACTGCCACAGCGGCCCTATTAGGCCTACCAAAGACTTGCGCACACCTTTCTGCATGTCCTGGGGTGTGTATTAGTAGATCCTGAGAGTTTGGAGTGCATCCGGCAACTTTCAGATTTTGATCCCAAAGTCCAAGCAGTGGTTAGTAAGGCATTTCTGATGGATTTCCTGCCTCATCTTCCAACTGCCACAGCGGCCCTATTAGGCCTACCAATGACTTGCGCACACCTTTCTGCATGTCCTGGGGTGTGTATTAGTAGATCCTGAGAGTTTGGAGTGCATCCGGCAACTTTCAGATTTTGACCCCAAAATCCAAGCAGTGGTTAGTAAGGCATTTCTGATGGATTTCCTGCCTCATCTTCCAACTGCCACAGCGGCCCTATTAGGCCTACCAAAGACTTGCGCACACCTTTTTGCATGTCCTGGGGTGTGTATTAGTAGATCCAAATACAAAATCCAAGCAGTGGTTAGTAAGGCATTTCTGATGGATTTCCTGCCTCATCTTCCAACTGCCACAGCGGCCCTATTAGGCCTACCAATGACTTGCGCACACCTTTCTGCATGTCCTGGGGTGTGTATTAGTAGATCCTGAGAGTTTGGAGTGCATCCGGCAACTTTCAGATTTTGACCCCACAATCCAAGCAGTGGTTAGTAAGGCATTTCTGATGGATTTCCTGCCTCATCTTCCAACTGCCACAGCGGCGCTATTAGGCCTACCAATGACTTGCGCACACCTTTCTGCATGTCCTGGGGTGTGTATTAATGGATCCTGAGAGTTTGGAGTGCATCCGGCAACTTTCAGATTTTGACCCCACAATCCAAGCAGTGGTTAGTAAGGCATTTCTGATGGATTTCCTGCCTCATCTTCCAACTGCCACAGCGGCCCTATTAGGCCTACCAAAGACTTGCGCACACCTTTTTGCATGTCCTGGGGTGTGTATTAGTAGATCCTGAGAGTTTGGAGTGCATCCGGCAACTTTCAGATTTTGACCCCAAAATCCAAGCAGTGGTTAGTAAGGCATTTCTGATGGATTTCCTGCCTCATCTTCCAACTGCCACAGCGGCCCTATTAGGCCTACCAAAGACTTGCGCACACCTTTTTGCATGTCCTGGGGTGTGTATTAGTAGATCCTGAGAGTTTGGAGTGCATCCGGCAACTTTCAGATTTTGACCCCAAAATCCAAGCAGTGGTTAGTAAGGCATTTCTGATGGATTTCCTGCCTCATCTTCCAACTGCCACAGCGGCCCTATTAGGCCTACCAAAGACTTGCGCACACCTTTCTGCATGTCCTGGGGTGTGTATTAGTAGATCCTGAGAGTTTGGAGTGCATCCGGCAACTTTCAGATTTTGATCCCAAAATCCAAGCAGTGGTTAGTAAGGCATTTCTGATGGATTTCCTGCCTCATCTTCCAACTGCCACAGCGGCCCTATTAGGCCTACCAATGACTTGCGCACACCTTTCTGCATGTCCTGGGGTGTGTATTAATCGATCCTGAGAGTTTGGAGTGCATCCGGCAACTTTCAGATTTTGACCCCAAAATCCAAGCAGTGGTTAGTAAGGCATTTCTGATGGATTTCCTGCCTCATCTTCCAACTGCCACAGCGGCCCTATTAGGCCTACCAATGACTTGCGCACACCTTTCTGCATGTCCTGGGGTGTGTATTAGTAGATCCTGAGAGTTTGGAGTGCATCCGGCAACTTTCAGATTTTGACCCCAAAATCCAAGCAGTGGTTAGTAAGGCATTTCTGATGGATTTCCTGCCTCATCTTCCAACTGCCACAGCGGCCCTATTAGGCCTACCAATGACTTGCGCACACCTTTCTGCATGTCCTGGGGTGTGTATTAGTAGATCCTGAGAGTTTGGAGTGCATCCGGCAACTTTCAGATTTTGACCCCAAAATCCAAGCAGTGGTTAGTAAGGCATTTCTGATGGATTTCCTGCCTCATCTTCCAACTGCCACAGCGGCGCTATTAGGCCTACCAATGACTTGCGCACACCTTTCTGCATGTCCTGGGGTGTGTATTAATGGATCCTGAGAGTTAGGAGTGCATCCGGCAACTTTCAGATTTTGACCCCACAATCCAAGCAGTGGTTAGTAAGGCATTTCTGATGGATTTCCTGCCTCATCTTCCAACTGCCACAGCGGCCCTATTAGGCCTACCAAAGACTTGCGCACACCTTTTTGCATGTCCTGGGGTGTGTATTAGTAGATCCTGAGAGTTTGGAGTGCATCCGGCAACTTTCAGATTTTGACCCCAAAATCCAAGCAGTGGTTAGTAAGGCATTTCTGATGGATTTCCTGCCTCATCTTCCAACTGCCACAGCGGCCCTATTAGGCCTACCAAAGACTTGCGCACACCTTTCTGCATGTCCTGGGGTGTGTATTAGTAGATCCTGAGAGTTTGGAGTGCATCCGGCAACTTTCAGATTTTGACCCCAAAATCCAAGCAGTGGTTAGTAAGGCATTTCTGATGGATTTCCTGCCTCATCTTCCAACTGCCACAGCGGCCCTATTAGGCCTACCAATGACTTGCGCACACCTTTCTGCATGTCCTGGGGTGTGTATTAGTAGATCCTGAGAGTTTGGAGTGCATCCGGCAACTTTCAGATTTTGACCCCACAATCCAAGCAGTGGTTAGTAAGGCATTTCTGATGGATTTCCTGCCTCATCTTCCAACTGCCACAGCGGCCCTATTAGGCCTACCAATGACTTGCGCACACCTTTCTGCATGTCCTGGGGTGTGTATTAGTAGATCCTGAGAGTTTGGAGTGCATCCGGCAACTTTCAGATTTTGACCCCAAAATCCAAGCAGTGGTTAGTAAGGCATTTCTGATGGATTTCCTGCCTCATCTTCCAACTGCCACAGCGGCGCTATTAGGCCTACCAATGACTTGCGCACACCTTTCTGCATGTCCTGGGGTGTGTATTAATGGATCCTGAGAGTTTGGAGTGCATCCGGCAACTTTCAGATTTTGACCCCACAATCCAAGCAGTGGTTAGTAAGGCATTTCTGATGGATTTCCTGCCTCATCTTCCAACTGCCACAGCGGCCCTATTAGGCCTACCAAAGACTTGCGCACACCTTTTTGCATGTCCTGGGGTGTGTATTAGTAGATCCTGAGAGTTTGGAGTGCATCCGGCAACTTTCAGATTTTGACCCCAAAATCCAAGCAGTGGTTAGTAAGGCATTTCTGATGGATTTCCTGCCTCATCTTCCAACTGCCACAGCGGGCCCTATTAGGCCTACCAAAGACTTGCGCACACCTTTTCTGCATGTCCTGGGGTGTGTATTAGTAGATCCTGAGAGTTTGGAGTGCATCCGGCAACTTTCAGATTTTGACCCCAAAATCCAAGCAGTGGTTAGTAAGGCATTTCTGATGGATTTCCTGCCTCATCTTCCAACTGCCACAGCGGCCCTATTAGGCCTACCAAAGACTTGCGCACACCTTTTTGCATGTCCTGGGTGTGTATTAGTAGATCTGAGAGTTTGGAGTGCATCCGGCAACTTTCAGATTTTGACCCCAAAATCCAAGCAGTGGTTAGTAAGGCATTCTGATGGATTTCCTGCCTCATCTTCCAACTGCCACAGCGGCCCTATTAGGCCTACCAATGACTTGCGCACACCTTTCTGCATGTCCTGGGGTGTGTATTAATCGATCCTGAGAGTTTGGAGTGCATCCGGCAACTTTCAGATTTTGACCCCAAAATCCAAGCAGTGGTTAGTAAGGCATTTCTGATGGATTTATTGCCTCATCCTCCAACTGCCACAGCGGCCCTATTAGGCCTACCAAAGACTTGCGCACACCTTTTTGCATGTCCTGGGGTGTGTATTAGTAGATCCTGAGAGTTGGAGTGCATCCGGCAACTTTCAGATTTGACCCCAAAATCCAAGCAGTGGTTAGTAAGGCATTTCTGATGGATTTCCTGCCTCATCTTCCAACTGCCCACAGCGGCCCTATTAGGCCTACCAATGACTTGCGCACACCTTTCTGCATGTCCTGGGGTGTGTATTAGTAGATCCTGAGAGTTTGGAGTGCATCCGGCAACTTTCAGATTTTGACCCCAAAATCCAAGCAGTGGTTAGTAAGGCATTCTGATGGATTTCCTGCCTCATCTTCCAACTGCCACAGCGGCCCTATTAGGCCTACCAAAGACTTGCGCACACCTTTCTGCATGTCCTGGGGTGTGTATTAGTAGATCCTGAGAGTTTGGAGTGCATCCGGCAACTTTCAGATTTTGACCCCAAAATCCAAGCAGTGGTTAGTAAGGCATTTCTGATGGATTTCCTGCCTCATCTTCCAACTGCCACAGCGGCCCTATTAGGCCTACCAATGACTTGCGCACACCTTTCTGCATGTCCTGGGGTGTGTATTAGTAGATCCTGAGAGTTTGGAGTGCATCCGGCAACTTTCAGATTTTGACCCCAAAATCCAAGCAGTGGTTAGTAAGGCATTTCTGATGGATTTCCTGCCTCATCTTCCAACTGCCACAGCGGCCCTATTAGGCCTACCAATGACTTGCGCACACCTTTCTGCAATGTCCTGGGTGTGTATTAGTAGATCCTGAGAGTTTTGGAGTGCATCCGGCAACTTTCAGATTTTGACCCCAAAATCCAAGCAGTGGTTAGTAAGGCATTTCTGATGGATTTCCTGCCTCATCTTCCAACTGCCACAGCGGCCCTATTAGGCCTACCAATGACTTGCGCACACCTTTCTGCATGTCCTGGGGTGTGTATTAGTAGATCCTGAGAGTTTGGAGTGCATCCGGCAACTTTCAGATTTTGACCCCAAAATCCAAGCAGTGGTTAGTAAGGCATTTCTGATGGATTTCCTGCCTCATCTTCCAACTGCCACAGCGGCCCTATTAGGCCTACCAATGACTTGCGCACACCTTTCTGCATGTCCTGGGGTGTGTATTAGTAGATCCTGAGAGTTTGGAGTGCATCCGGCAACTTTCAGATTTTGACCCCAAAATCCAAGCAGTGGTTAGTAAGGCATTTCTGATGGATTTCCTGCCTCATCTTCCAACTGCCACAGCGGCCCTATTAGGCCTACCAATGACTTGCGCACACCTTTCTGCATGTCCTGGGGTGTGTATTAGTAGATCCTGAGAGTTTGGAGTGCATCCGGCAACTTTCAGATTTTGACCCCAAAATCCAAGCAGTGGTTAGTAAGGCATTTCTGATGGATTTCCTGCCTCATCTTCCAACTGCCACAGCGGCCCTATTAGGCCTACCAAAGACTTGCGCACACCTTTCTGCATGTCCTGGGGTGTGTATTAGTAGATCCTGAGAGTTTGGAGTGCATCCGGCAACTTTCAGATTTTGACCCCAAAATCCAAGCAGTGGTTAGTAAGGCATTTCTGATGGATTTCCTGCCTCATCTTCCAACTGCCACAGCGGCCCTATTAGGCCTACCAATGACTTGCGCACACCTTTCTGCATGTCCTGGGGTGTGTATTAATGGATCCTGAGAGTTTGGAGTGCATCCGGCAACTTTCAGATTTTGACCCCACAATCCAAGCAGTGGTTAGTAAGGCATTTCTGATGGATTTCCTGCCTCATCTTCCAACTGCCACAGCGGCCCTATTAGGCCTACCAAAGACTTGCGCACACCTTTTTGCATGTCCTGGGGTGTGTATTAGTAGATCCTGAGAGTTTGGAGTGCATCCGGCAACTTTCAGATTTTGACCCCAAAATCCAAGCAGTGGTTAGTAAGGCATTTCTGATGGATTTCCTGCCTCATCTTCCAACTGCCACAGCGGCCCTATTAGGCCTACCAAAGACTTGCGCACACCTTTCTGCATGTCCTTGGGTGTGTATTAGTAGATCCTGAGAGTTTGGAGTGCATCCGGCAACTTTCAGATTTTGACCCCAAAATCCAAGCAGTGGTTAGTAAGGCATTTCTGATGGATTTCCTGCCTCATCTTCCAACTGCCACAGCGGCCCTATTAGGCCTACCAATGACTTGCGCACACCTTTCTGCATGTCCTGGGGTGTGTATTAGTAGATCCTGAGAGTTTGGAGTGCATCCGGCAACTTTCAGATTTTGACCCCAAAATCCAAGCAGTGGTTAGTAAGGCATTTCTGATGGATTTCCTGCCTCATCTTCCAACTGCCACAGCGGCCCTATTAGGCCTACCAATGACTTGCGCACACCTTTCTGCATGTCCTGGGGTGTGTATTAGTAGATCCTGAGAGTTTGGAGTGCATCCGGCAACTTTCAGATTTTGACCCCAAAATCCAAGCAGTGGTTAGTAAGGCATTTCTGATGGATTTCCTGCCTCATCTTCCAACTGCCACAGCGGCCCTATTAGGCCTACCAATGACTTGCGCACACCTTTCTGCATGTCCTGGGGTGTGTATTAGTAGATCCTGAGAGTTTGGAGTGCATCCGGCAACTTTCAGATTTTGACCCCAAAATCCAAGCAGTGGTTAGTAAGGCATTTCTGATGGATTTCCTGCCTCATCTTCCAACTGCCACAGCGGCCCTATTAGGCCTACCAATGACTTGCGCACACCTTTCTGCATGTCCTGGGGTGTGTATTAGTAGATCCTGAGAGTTTGGAGTGCATCCGGCAACTTTCAGATTTTGACCCCAAAATCCAAGCAGTGGTTAGTAAGGCATTTCTGATGGATTTCCTGCCTCATCTTCCAACTGCCACAGCGGCCCTATTAGGCCTACCAATGACTTGCGCACACCTTTCTGCATGTCCTGGGGTGTGTATTAGTAGATCCTGAGAGTTTGGAGTGCATCCGGCAACTTTCAGATTTTGACCCCAAAATCCAAGCAGTGGTTAGTAAGGCATTTCTGATGGATTTCCTGCCTCATCTTCCAACTGCCACAGCGGCCCTATTAGGCCTACCAATGACTTGCGCACACCTTTCTGCATGTCCTGGGGTGTGTATTAGTAGATCCTGAGAGTTTGGAGTGCATCCGGCAACTTTCAGATTTTGACCCCACAATCCAAGCAGTGGTTAGTAAGGCATTTCTGATGGATTTCCTGCCTCATCTTCCAACTGCCACAGCGGCCCTATTAGGCCTACCAAAGACTTGCGCACACCTTTTTGCATGTCCTGGGGTGTGTATTAGTAGATCCTGAGAGTTTGGAGTGCATCCGGCAACTTTCAGATTTTGACCCCAAAATCCAAGCAGTGGTTAGTAAGGCATTTCTGATGGATTTCCTGCCTCATCTTCCAACTGCCACAGCGGCGCTATTAGGCCTACCAATGACTTGCGCACACCTTTCTGCATGTCCTGGGGTGTGTATTAATGGATCCTGAGAGTTTGGAGTGCATCCGGCAACTTTCAGATTTTGACCCCACAATCCAAGCAGTGGTTAGTAAGGCATTTCTGATGGATTTCCTGCCTCATCTTCCAACTGCCACAGCGGCCCTATTAGGCCTACCAAAGACTTGCGCACACCTTTTTGCATGTCCTGGGGTGTGTATTAGTAGATCCTGAGAGTTTGGAGTGCATCCGGCAACTTTCAGATTTTGACCCCACAATCCAAGCAGTGGTTAGTAAGGCATTTCTGATGGATTTCCTGCCTCATCTTCCAACTGCCACAGCGGCCCTATTAGGCCTACCAAAGACTTGCGCACACCTTTCTGTATGTCCTGGGGTGTGTATTAGTAGATCCTGAGAGTTTGGAGTGCATCCGGCAACTTTCAGATTTTGACCCCAAAATCCAAGCAGTGGTTAGTAAGGCATTTCTGATGGATTTCCTGCCTCATCTTCCAACTGCCACAGCGGCCCTATTAGGCCTACCAATGACTTGCGCACACCTTTCTGCATGTCCTGGGGTGTGTATTAGTAGATCCTGAGAGTTTGGAGTGCATCCGGCAACTTTCAGATTTTGACCCCAAAATCCAAGCAGTGGTTAGTAAGGCATTTCTGATGGATTTCCTGCCTCATCTTCCAACTGCCACAGCGGCCCTATTAGGCCTACCAATGACTTGCGCACACCTTTCTGCATGTCCTGGGGTGTGTATTAGTAGATCCTGAGAGTTTGGAGTGCATCCGGCAACTTTCAGATTTTGACCCCAAAATCCAAGCAGTGGTTAGTAAGGCATTTCTGATGGATTTCCTGCCTCATCTTCCAACTGCCACAGCGGCCCTATTAGGCCTACCAAAGACTTGCGCACACCTTTCTGCATGTCCTGGGGTGTGTATTAGTAGATCCTGAGAGTTTGGAGTGCATCCGGCAACTTTCAGATTTTGACCCCAAAATCCAAGCAGTGGTTAGTAAGGCATTTCTGATGGATTTCCTGCCTCATCTTCCAACTGCCACAGCGGCCCTATTAGGCCTACCAATGACTTGCGCACACCTTTCTGCATGTCCTGGGGTGTGTATTAGTAGATCCTGAGAGTTTGGAGTGCATCCGGCAACTTTCAGATTTTGACCCCAAAATCCAAGCAGTGGTTAGTAAGGCATTTCTGATGGATTTCCTGCCTCATCTTCCAACTGCCACAGCGGCCCTATTAGGCCTACCAATGACTTGCGCACACCTTTCTGCATGTCCTGGGGTGTGTATTAATGGATCCTGAGAGTTTGGAGTGCATCCGGCAACTTTCAGATTTTGACCCCACAATCCAAGCAGTGGTTAGTAAGGCATTTCTGATGGATTTCCTGCCTCATCTTCCAACTGCCACAGCGGCCCTATTAGGCCTACCAAAGACTTGCGCACACCTTTTTGCATGTCCTGGGGTGTGTATTAGTAGATCCTGAGAGTTTGGAGTGCATCCGGCAACTTTCAGATTTTGACCCCAAAATCCAAGCAGTGGTTAGTAAGGCATTTCTGATGGATTTCCTGCCTCATCTTCCAACTGCCACAGCGGCGCTATTAGGCCTACCAATGACTTGCGCACACCGTTTTGCATGTCCTGGGGTGTGTATTAAGGGATCCTGAGAGTTTGGAGTGCATCCGGCAACTTTCAGATTTTGACCCCACAATCCAAGCAGTGGTTAGTAAGGCATTTCTGATGGATTTCCTGCCTCATCTTCCAACTGCCACAGCGGCCCTATTAGGCCTACCAAAGACTTGCGCACACCTTTTTGCATGTCCTGGGGTGTGTATTAGTAGATCCTGAGAGTTTGGAGTGCATCCGGCAACTTTCAGATTTTGACCCCAAAATCCAAGCAGTGGTTAGTAAGGCATTTCTGATGGATTTCCTGCCTCATCTTCCAACTGCCACAGCGGCCCTATTAGGCCTACCAATGACTTGCGCACACCTTTCTGCATGTCCTGGGGTGTGTATTAATCGATCCTGAGAGTTTGGAGTGCATCCGGCAACTTTCAGATTTTGACCCCAAAATCCAAGCAGTGGTTAGTAAGGCATTTCTGATGGATTTCCTGCCTCATCCTCCAACTGCCACAGCGGCCCTATTAGGCCTACCAAAGACTTGCGCACACCTTTTTGCATGTCCTGGGGTGTGTATTAGTAGATCCTGAGAGTTTGGAGTGCATCCGGCAACTTTCAGATTTTGACCCCAAAATCCAAGCAGTGGTTAGTAAGGCATTTCTGATGGATTTCCTGCCTCATCCTCCAACTGCCACAGCGGCCCTATTAGGCCTACCAATGACTTGCGCACACCTTTCTGCATGTCCTGGGGTGTGTATTAGTAGATCCTGAGAGTTTGGAGTGCATCCGGCAACTTTCAGATTTTGACCCCAAAATCCAAGCAGTGGTTAGTAAGGCATTTCTGATGGATTTCCTGCCTCATCTTCCAACTGCCACAGCGGCCCTATTAGGCCTACCAAAGACTTGCGCACACCTTTTTGCATGTCCTGGGGTGTGTATTAGTAGATCCTGAGAGTTTGGAGTGCATCCGGCAACTTTCAGATTTTGACCCCAAAATCCAAGCAGTGGTTAGTAAGGCATTTCTGATGGATTTCCTGCCTCATCTTCCAACTGCCACAGCGGCCCTATTAGGCCTACCAATGACTTGCGCACACCTTTCTGCATGTCCTGGGGTGTGTATTAGTAGATCCTGAGAGTTTGGAGTGCATCCGGCAACTTTCAGATTTTGACCCCAAAATCCAAGCAGTGGTTAGTAAGGCATTTCTGATGGATTTCCTGCCTCATCTTCCAACTGCCACAGCGGCCCTATTAGGCCTACCAAAGACTTGCGCACACCTTTTTGCATGTCCTGGGATGTGTATTAGTAGATCCTGAGAGTTTGGAGTGCATCCGGCAACTTTCAGATTTTGACCCCAAAATCCAAGCAGTGGTTAGTAAGGCATTTCTGATGGATTTCCTGCCTCATCTTCCAACTGCCACAGCGGCCCTATTAGGCCTACCAATGACTTGCGCACACCTTTCTGCATGTCCTGGGGTGTGTATTAGTAGATCCTGAGAGTTTGGAGTGCATCCGGCAACTTTCAGATTTTGACCCCAAAATCCAAGCAGTGGTTAGTAAGGCATTTCTGATGGATTTCCTGCCTCATCTTCCAACTGCCACAACGGCCCTATTAGGCCTACCAAAGACTTGCGCACACCTTTTTGCATGTCCTGGGGTGTGTATTAGTAGATCCTGAGAGTTTGGAGTGCATCCGGCAACTTTCAGATTTTGACCCCAAAATCCATGCAGTGGTTAGTAAGGCATTTCTGATGGATTTCCTGCCTCATCTTCCAACTGCCACAGCGGCCCTATGAGGCCTACCAATGACTTGCGCACACCTTTCTGCATGTCCTGGGGTGTGTATTAGTAGATCCTGAGAGTTTGGAGTGCATCCGGCAACTTTCAGATTTTGACCCCAAAATCCATGCAGTGGTTAGTAAGGCATTTCTGATGGATTTCCTGCCTCATCTTCCAACTGCCACAGCGGCGCTATTAGGCCTACCAATGACTTGCGCACACCTTTCTGCATGTCCTGGGGTGTGTATTAATGGATCCTGAGAGTTTGGAGTGCATCCGGCAACTTTCAGATTTTGACCCCAAAATCCAAGCAGTGGTTAGTAAGGCATTTCTGATGGATTTCCTGCCTCATCTTCCAACTGCCACAGCGGCCCTATTAGGCCTACCAATGACTTGCGCACACCTTTCTGCATGTCCTGGGGTGTGTATTAGTAGATCCTGAGAGTTTGGAGTGCATCCGGCAACTTTCAGATTTTGACCCCAAAATCCAAGCAGTGGTTAGTAAGGCATTTCTGATGGATTTCCTGCCTCATCTTCCAACTGCCACAGCGGCCCTATTAGGCCTACCAAAGACCTGCGCACACCTTTTTGCATGTCCTGGGGTGTGTATTAGTAGATCCTGAGAGTTTGGAGTGCATCCGGCAACTTTCAGATTTTGACCCCAAAATCCAAGCAGTGGTTGGTAAGGCATTTCTGATGGATTTCCTGCCTCATCTTCCAACTGCCACAGCGGCCCTATTAGGCCTACCAATGACTTGCGCACACCTTTCTGCATGTCCTGGGGTGTGTATTAGTAGATCCTGAGAGTTTGGAGTGCATCCGGCAACTTTCAGATTTTGACCCCAAAATCCAAGCAGTGGTTGGTAAGGCATTTCTGATGGATTTCCTGCCTCATCTTCCAACTGCCACAGCGGCGCTATTAGGCCTACCAATGACTTGCGCACACCTTTCTGCATGTCCTGGGGTGTGTATTAATGGATCCTGAGAGTTTGGAGTGCATCCGGCAACTTTCAGATTTTGACCCCAAAATCCAAGCAGTGGTTAGTAAGGCATTTCTGATGGATTTCCTGCCTCATCTTCCAACTGCCACAGCGGCCCTATTAGGCCTACCAATGACTTGCGCACACCTTTCTGCATGTACTGGGGTGTGTATTAGTAGATCCTGAGAGTTTGGAGTGCATCCGGCAACTTTCAGATTTTGAACCCAAAATCCAAGCAGAGGTTAGTAAGGCATTTCTGATGGATTTCTGCCTCATCTTCCAACTGCCACAGCGGCCCTATTAGGCCTACCAAAGACTTGCGCACACCTTTTTGCATGTCCTGGGGTGTGTATTAGTAGATCCTGAGAGTTTGGAGTGCATCCGGCAACTTTCAGATTTTGACCCCAAAATCCAAGCAGTGGTTGGTAAGGCATTTCTGATGGATTTCCTGCCTCATCTTCCAACTGCCACAGCGGCCCTATTAGGCCTACCAATGACTTGCGCACACCTTTCTGCATGTCCTGGGGTGTGTATTAGTAGATCCTGAGAGTTTGGAGTGCATCCGGCAACTTTCAGATTTTGACCCCAAAATCCAAGCAGTGGTTGGTAAGGCATTTCTGATGGATTTCCTGCCTCATCTTCCAACTGCCACAGCGGCCCTATTAGGCCTACCAATGACTTGCGCACACCTTTCTGCATGTCCTGGCGTGTGTATTAGTAGATCCTGAGAGTTTGGAGTGCATCCGGCAACTTTCAGATTTTGACCCCAAAATCCAAGCAGTGGTTGGTAAGGCATTTCTGATGGATTTCCTGCCTCATCTTCCAACTGCCACAGCGGCCCTATTAGGCCTACCAAAGACTTGCGCACACCTTTTTGCATGTCCTGGGGTGTGTATTAGTAGATCCTGAGATTTTGGAGTGCATCCGGCAACTTTCAGATTTTGACCCCAAAATCTAAGCAGTGGTTAGTAAGGCATTTCTGATGGATTTCCTGCCTCATCTTCCAACTGCCACAGCGGCCCTATTAGGCCTACCAATGACTTGCGCACACCTTTCTGCATGTCCTGGGGTGTGTATTAGTAGATCCTGAGAGTTTGGAGTGCATCCGGCAACTTTCAGATTTTGACCCCAAAATCCAAGCAGTGGTTAGTAAGGCATTTCTGATGGATTTCCTGCCTCATCTTCCAACTGCCACAGCGGCCCTATTAGGCCTACCAACGACCTACCTACCTACCTTTTTGCATGTCCTGGGGTGTCTATTATTCGATTTGAGAGTACTTAGTGCTTAGACACCAGGAGACGTAGAGAAGGCCTGTGATGCCCAACATGTTATGACAGACACTCCGGTACAAATAAAATCACAAAACACACAATCTTCATCTTAAATAATCTCAATTTTGTTCAGTTTTTTTATTTCTTACGTTATTTTTCAAAAAAAAAAAAAATACTTTGGTTTCTGCTTGCTTTTGTTTCTTTAATAATCTTAACCTCACTAAACATAATTATTTATTAATGTTGTTCTTGTTGTTGTTGTTGTTTTAATCTTGTTCTTCATTGCTTAAACAATTGTTTGGGTTCTCTTATTTAATTATTTGTTTTTTGAGCATAATTGGTTTTCATGAATTTCCCCCATCGTAAGTTATGTCCAGTGAAGTGTGCCTTGTCTGGTCTACACATTCTGCTATTCTTCTAATGAATACATTCCTAAAAATGATGAATGATATACAAACTAATTTTACAATTTATATTCACTTTTTTAATTTGTTTTGTTTTTTTGTTTTATATGTGTATACATATTTAGTTAGGTATATATATATGTGTGTATATATATTGAATCTATACAAAAATAGTATCTATGGTCTTTAATTTCATAACAATTTCACATTCTAAATGCATTACATAATTATTCATTTTTTTCTTCAACGAAATTTTTATATTTTATGATCAAAATGGATTTGAAACTCATCCTTTGAGAACGTTAGTGAATTTTTTGTTTTTTTCTTTGCAAAAGTTTATATCGTTTATAATACTGGTTTTGATTTAATATTTTTATATATAAATTTATATATAATCTAATTAATGGTATATATTTTATTTTTTTCCATCTTGGAACAATCCCATTTCAATTGAAACTCAATTTTGTTCGGTTTCGCTTAAAGCCATTCATTCCATGTTTTGCTATCCATATCCCTGGTATTGGGGAGTATGTGGTATTTCAATTTTTTTTGTGTAAATATTTATTTTTTGTGTTTTTTTTAGCATTTACCAAACTTTTATTGCATTCATGCACTTTGCATACAGAAGGCACCGTTTTATTTTTTTTTTTATTAACCGTATCCCATTTATATTTCCTTCAAAAAAATTATAACAATTCATTGAGAAAGTGCAAGGGTGAGGGGACGTTGGAGATGGTCGTCAGATCAGGTGAAGATTGGCTTGATTGAGCGAGTGGCGAGTACCAGCTTGAGGGGCACGACCAACCGTCCTGTAGAACTCTGGTGAGTGGAGCGGATAATTGGTCTCGTGTCAGTGGATTTGGTGACCTGTTTTTCAAAGTCTGCTTCACTAATCCAAGCACTAGTACCAAAGGCTATACATTTGGATACGAACCCCTTTTTGGCTCGCATTAGTTCAGGAGACTTAGCCGGAATTGAAATAACGAACGGGAAGTCAAAATAAAACAAGAGGAGTAAGTGCAGACACATTGAAGCATCCTTTTTTGTAATAAACCAACATCCTCCGTCGTCCCTCTTCAGACAAGTTCATGTCTTGCTTACCATCTTGCACATGAAAGAAATGAAAGCAACATTACAATTCAACTCCTTGTCAATTGACTTATTATTGTTACCGATTTTTCAAATGAACTCAAGAAAATATCTTCACACGAAAAGAAACAAACAAAACCTCTAGGAACAATGAATACGTGCGGTTTACGAGGTATCGTTTAGATTGAAAAATATATTTTCCCTTCACTTCTCAGAAACAACTCAATCCCATGCTACCCTAACGTCGTTATAAAGCTCTCTCCCCGTAGTGTGGTTCTTCTTAATATTTTTCTGTTAAAGTTTCTTAACCAATTTGTATGAATATATATGTATTTATATTTGAGTTCTAATTATTCTGTCTATAGAGAGGTACTGCACTTTTAGAACATTTTTGCTTTAATTATTTGTTAATCCTTTTCATATCCTTATTTTTTTTTGTTGACTAATTTGATTTATTTTTTTCAGAGGAACAATGGATGAGGATGGATGGGAAGAAGGTAAGAGATTCCAAAGAAAGAAGAAATAAAAAAATACTGATATGTGTCTGGACAACCTACGAAAAGCGAAGAATGACTGGAATGTCTGGTGAGTTTTTGAGCACAAAAACGAAACAAAAAATATGCTGTTCACAAATTCAACTGATTTAATTGAAATTCAACTCTGAATTGACTTAAATACGAGCATGTTTAAGGTTCCCCTGTAAACACATGCGTTTAATGGGGTAAATATCTCTTGTGTCATAATTCTTCGACAACCAACAAACCATTTGTGTGAGAGTGTGTGTTTTTCTTTATTTTCTCGAAATATCGTACTGAATTTAATGCTAAATCTCTTTTTCTATATTATATATTGGTTTCTTTAGTTTCATATAATATATAATGTCATTTTATGAACTATAATACGTTTAAGCATTTTACAAAAAGGAATGTCTTACATAATTATTTTTTTTCTTTCTCTCTAAATATTTTATTCATTTTTTTGTGTTTTTCAGAAACAATTTTAGTCGACATTGTTTTATGTTTTTTTTTTTTTTTATTAATTTTCTTATATTTTTTCATCTTTTCTTTTATCAGTCTATGATTTTATTTTATATAACAAAACTTTTTTTTTCTTCTTTGAAATATTTGTCTATATGTATATAATAATTTTTGGTATTTTGTTTTTCATTTCTTGAGTGGATCACTAGGTTGACTAACTCACTTTGAATATATATTTTTATTTTGTTTTTTTTTTTTTCATCAAACATTTCGTGCAAACAAATTTATACTGTGGTAGGAGAGATTTTTTTTTTTTCAATTCTATTTTGTTGTCTATGAAATTAGGGGACAAAAAACTGCGTATATAGTTTATCTAGCGGTATTTTAATTGATTTTCTTTGTAGAATTTATTTACTTTGTTTTTTTAAGTGCTTGTGTTTTTTTTTTGTTTTTCTCTTGAAGATAAACTGAACGAGTGTTAGTGAGTTCTAGTAGTAATGCCTTGTGGGGATTAAGACATTTCTTGTGTAGGCATTCGTGTATGTTATTTTCTTTTGTTTTTTTGAAAACCTTTTCTTAATTTTAGGGAATTTAATTAATTTTTTTTGATTTTTTATTCTCTCTATGTTTCAACTGAAAACACACAAACGAAGCTATCTACTCGAAATTATATGGTACTTGTATATTTTTTTTCTTCTGTCATCTACTTTGTGGAAGTTGGCAGCCGTCGTTTAAATCAGGCTCACGTCGGTTGGGAAGGGTTGAAAATTGAAAAAAATCTATCTGATCATGTCAATTTTGAGCAAATTTCCACCGCCTAAAAGTATGCTAAGCCAAACGCAATGACTTCATCAAATCTGTGGCAACAAGGAGCTCACTAGAACCTCGTCAGAGTCGCCAGACCCACACTCCATCACGAACAGACCCCAAGAATGTGTCAGAAAACAGCGAAAAAAGTCCTCCCCAACGTGTAGCCCTCCTTCCGGTCAATCCATCCCATCTCCCGTGCCAACTTCCACTAAAAAATTCATCTACATTATAATATCTTCTTTCGACTCACAAAAGTCGCACTAATAAAGCCTCAAAAAACCGGTCCAAATAAAACTGTGTCCTGCCTGCTCGTGCGTTCGCGCCCTCTTCGCCGCTAGTTTATTGTTAAATTGTTAATTGTTCCCATTAAAACGAGTCCGTTCGACAGCAGCTGTCCTGCCTGCCAGACCGCGCGCACCCTCCGCCCACCCCACAGGACTGTGTGTCAAAAGAAAAGCGATTCACACGAAACTTAAAAGCTAAAGATTACATGTCTAGTAGTCTACCCAGTGCGGCGCCATTCGCCACACACGCGCTCAAGCACAAAAATGAAACACAATCAAAAATAATCAAATGGAATGTCAAAATCCGTGCACAGATGTGTGAAAATCGAACAGAAAGTACCACCGGGTGGGCAGCGGTGGGCACTTTACATCTTATACTCGAGTATCTTGTTGGGATTCAGGAATTGCTCACGCTGGCCAGCCTCCAGAGCCGACACCGTCCGGCTTAGCGAGGACATGCTGCTCTTATTGTTATTGTCCTGGTGATACGTGGAATACTGATACTGCTGCAATTGCGAACGCTGCGGCTGATGGTGTTGCACCTGCTGTTGCTGCTGCGATGTGGGCTGCTGATGGTGACGCTGTTGCTGCTGTATGTAGGCCTGTTGGGACTCCTGAATGTATTGCTGATTGCATTCGCGGACATTTCGACTGCCCGAATCGTCGTTGAGGCCTTCACCCATTTCGCCGTCGCGATTATTTGACACGCGTATGCAGAGCTTCGTAAAGAGCCATATCCGCAATCTGTACATCAGGTAGCAGCAGAAGTGTATCACGAACACGAACAGCAGGGCGCACACGGTCACAACGATTGCCTTGCCCGGCTTCGTCCAATCCAGTAGGGGATAGATGGCGGTTTTATTTTTCCTGCGGGGTTGGAAATGAAATGAAATTTGGGGGCAAACAAATTGGAGTGAGCGCGGTGCTTACCTATCGGTGCCACCTGCCAAGAAGTAGACGCCTGTGAAGATGGCGTACGCCAGACCAATGCCCATTGTCCAGTAGGCGTGCGACAGTTTAATTGGATGTCCAACGATGGCCAAGTCGATTAACATTATCACAGAGTTGAGTACGTGCACCATGATGTTCAGGGCGTCCACGCGATGGATTTCTGCGAATGACAGGGGAAATGTTTAACTCTCTGAACGACGCGAGTCCAGTCCAGTCCACACTTACCAGGATTATGCACCAAGAGCCAGTAGCAAATTGAGATTACGAACGCATACACGGTGCCCACCGTGTAGAGGACCCAGTAGATGTGATGCAGTCGACTCTTCTTGGCCTGTCGCACCATTTCGAAGTCGTCACGTTCCACCATCATGCCCTGGGTCACAATCCACGCCCCGACCCATGCCTGAGCGGTGCAGACCAACAGACCCCAATGGGTCAAGTAGATCCACCACTTGGCATAATGATGTTCAAATTGTTCATCCGTCCGTCCGATGTCCAGGAAGGAACACACCAGTGCCGCCAGACAGGTGATCGCTGTTATCCAACGGTAAAGGAGATAAACTATTCGAACTTGAGTGTTACGTTGCCACTGCGGGACGAGATGAGACGAGGTCACGGTCGACGGACGAAGGAATGGACATGAAAAGAGAAGAAGGGAAAATTTATTTTTCTTCTCCTCTCGCTTTAATTAAAATGCGATACACGGACAAAAGGACGACAAGCATCCGGCGGGGGACAGGCCAAAGAGGAGAGGGTGTACTGTGCAGGGTGCTCCCGGAGAGAGAGAGACACGTGACGTGGGTAATTGCTAAGAAATCGACTGGAGTGTGCCTGTTATGTCTGCAATTGATGGCCGGCTCCTTCTTTTCGAAGGGAACTCAAGTGGAATGCTTGACATTTATGAAGAACACTTGACTCAGTGAGGGGCATGTGACTTATGGAGATGTGAACCCTTTTGTCGAACTTAGAGGGACACATGTGATTCGGGAGCATCTCTGCCGGGGGCCATTAGGAGACAGTGAGCATTTTGGAGAGTTAAGCAAACCCTCCATCCAAGCTCAGTCTTCATGTGGTGCTCCACAGGGAGGTACTTCATTCAGCCCACAGCGCTTTTTATCTAGCTCCGCAGCGAAACAATCCATTCATTGTTGTCCTCAATCCAATTAGTGATCACAAAAGCAAGCCTTGTCAAGTCAAAGCTCTCAGTGTCACATGCGCGCAGCCCTCAGCCAAGCCCATTTGCACGCTAATTGACCTCAACGAGGGGTGAGTTAGTTCTGACTCTGTTGCACGATAAGTGCCATCAAACGAGAGTTCTGCAAACCGAAAAGCCCAGAATCTATTTCGGTCTACAAGCCGGCACTCAGTCCTCCCTCCAGCTTACGTTTGTCCAATTAACCTTGACAAATGACGAACTCACTACTGCTGCCGCTGCGACTGCTGATGACGATGAAAGGATTCGCATCCATCCGCACATGCAGTCACTGCTAGCTTCAGCAGGTCACCCACTCTTTAAGTTCCCCACGTCGTCGTCGTCACCGTCGTCGTCGTCGTTGTCGTCGTCCACATGGCCGTCGTTCGTTGGTCTAGTGCCACTTGACAAGAGCGACGAGAGGATGTTAAACAAGACTCCATGTGTTCAACAAAAAACACAAATCCTCGAGTGCGTTCCTCGAATTCCTTCCAACAGACACAGAGGGAGAGGCGAGCGAGCGAGTAGTCCAAGTTGATTTTTTTTTTCTGTTTGCGAGAGCCTTTAGCACAAACACCTCGTGCTTGAAGAGATCTTGGGTCAAGGTAAACGGTCCTGAAAGGCGGTAACATTTCATGCACAACTCCAAGACGTGGGGGCACGGTGGGGCTACTTCATTCTGTCGATAGGTCCTCGTGAAATTAAAAGCGGAAATTATGAAGTTTTGAGATACCTCCCCGCCGTGCCGAGATGTAATGGTGAAGAAATGTCCTCCTGTGCGGGATCTTAATCTGTTTATGCAGACAAACTACGCGGCGGCGAGAGTGCTTCAATAATTACGAAACTTGGTGGTGAAGTCTTGCAGTCTTGTCGGTTGGTCGGTTGAATTTTGTGTGAAACGAGGTCAAGTGGAACTTGACAAAGTTTCTTCTTCTTCTCACTGATGCTGAATTGGATGCGTAATTTGTTGGCCACCAAGCCGAGATATGTGCAGAGAGTCTCTATCCTCAGTCTGAGGACGGATGCCACAAGGTTTCTTAAGTTGGCCATGACTGTTTCTTTAATGATTTCAATTGTTGTCAAGGGTTGCTGTGGACTGGTCTGGAAAGTTGAGGGTTCGAAAATCATTCAGTGCCGTAGGAGTGCCTAGGTAGGCCCGAACTTTTTGCGAAAATTGTTGGTACTTGACAAACTTGAGGACACACAACTATTTTCACTCAATTCATGCACTTCTTGTGGAAATCTGTTCAATTCGTACGCCATGACGCAGGAGTATCTAAGAGGGCCTGAACTTTTTTTTTTGGATTTTTAGACACTTCAGATGATTTGGGCCCTTTCTTGAGAATTCTGAGGGTAACCTCGTGAAAGAAGACCACTTTTGAATATGCCACAACTCAAGGAGGGCAAGGATAGGCAAAGTTAAGATTTGCTGGTCCACAGGTAGTCCCCTGCTCAGACCAAGCGCAGTTATTGCTGCCCGCAACCATCGTGACCTACAAATTTTTTAGAAGCATGTGCCGATACGACAAGAAGTGACCGACAGACGGCCCAAACCGAGGAAATAATTGAAGATGCTCCAAGACCTCAAGCAGACACTTGAACACCTTCTCCTTGTTGTCCTACAAAAACAAACCAAAGAAATAAAACTCACCTGACACAAGTAGAAATTATGCCGATGAACACTCTCGGATGAGAATTCTGGAAAGCAGCTATTCCACAATTTGCTGACCATCATTCTATTAGTTGGTGGACACTTTGGCGTTGTATCTGTGTCTTCTTCCTCTTCTCGGGGTAGATCAGAATCACCGTTCCGATAGATGTTTGATGTTGCTGCTGCAGCTGGCGATATATTCGATTTGCCAGTGCCACACCAGTCGTCAATACCCGGATTAGTGCTGTGTATTGTACAGCGGCTACTTGAAGCAGCGCCAGTTGTTTGCTTAATGCCTCCACCTCCACTGCTGCTGCTACAAATACCACCGGTAGCGTTGACTTCGACCACAACACTTTCCGCACTAATACTGGCCGCACCGTTAAAGTGGCCAGTTGTCGATGTGGAGAGACTGTTAAGCGTGCCGACACTATGATGTGTGTCAGTACGCTCGGTGGCACGTGATATTATACTCTGGCCACTGCTCGGCTCTGGGCATACGTACAGCGAATAAGCCAATGTGATGGGATTTCTTTGTATGTGTTGTGAGGAGGTAAAAGGACTGCTTTAAGTTTGTTTTATGCTGTTGTGCTGAAAAGAAAGAGAGAGTGGGGGAAATTATTAAAGGTTGTCATGTAATAATGGCGGCAGGTGTAGGCCTGCTTAGGGGAATTGGGCCAATGAGGCGCATGTGGCTAAAGTAATAGTCCTTGCTAACTGCAGGCACTAAAGTTCGAGTAATTATCATGCGGCTGCCCTGGTTTAGATTTGTTTTGCTTTTTAAATGGGAACAAATTGCAAATGGAGCTAATTTGTGCTTAGAAGGACGAGCCGTGACACGCATTTTCTTTGGGAAATTCCCATGAAATCGCAGTAGTGGGAACTTAGATGTCACTGGAAAGGGGTCAATTGTTTTTCTGATCGTGCGAACTACCGGTAGTCAGTCTCACAGCAAGACGAAGCCGCAATTTTGTGCGACTATGCAGCATGTCTCCTCTGTCACAGTCTGAGTGTTTAAAAGGTACGCAATTGGAGATATGAAGCTGCTTGGAATCTGATCTGATCTGGTATTCTAAGCCAACTGCATCATCATTCGTCGCACTCAAGCGTATGTGCATCATATTTTCAAAAAAAAGAAATTGTTAAAAATATCCTGTGGCGTATGTGGAACATTTTTTCATTGATCGATTGAAACACTTCCCGGAGGTTTGTGAATCATTTTCTGATCAACTCCTGGCCGCTGAGTAGCTATCTCGCTTTGAGTTAAGGCCTGACCCTGAGCGATCCAATTGCTCCTTACGCCTTGCACTCTTGAGTGCCTAATAGCTAGTAGCCACCTGAAGACTCCGAATCCCTTCTGTAAAAGAGGATGTGCCTCCACAACTGTCCCGATCGAGTCCTACTGAATCTCTCAGAGAGTCCGATCTTGACAAGCGAAACAATCGACGAACAATGGAAACGTCATCTAAACGCCATCAGAGAAGCTGCTTCCACCCTTAAAAGCCTCTGGTTTGACCACGAGTGGCAGGTGCATTGAGCAAAGCAAGCTGCATATAAGGCGACGCAGGAGACAAAAAAAACAAGAGCCTTGACATTCAAGTAAATAGTACGAACATCAGTAGTACAGAGATTAAACGCAGAATAACTCTTGCCAACCGTGGTGGCCCGTGGTGGGTATGTGCGTCGACCTCAATCTCGACGTCGTAGGTTCGATCTCTGGTCTGAGCGACAGCGAAACATCTTTTGAGTCACTGGCAATGCGCAAAATATTTCCTGTCTAGAAAAAGCTTCTCAAACTTGGCCGTTCGAATTCGGCATAAAACTGTAGGTCCCTTCCACTCGTGAGAGAACAATAGCACGCACAACACGAGTTATTGCTGAGAAGCTAGGCCCTGGCGCGCTATGAGCTGTAGCGCCACCCGTATTATTTTTAACTCTTGTGTTTCTTTGGACCTAAGCGACCAAGCTAGCATTACGTAAATAAGACCTTGATCACCTTAATCACGGCCTGGACAACGTTAAGTGGGGTTAAAGAAGCTCTTGGTCTTTTCGAAAAAACCCTTCAATGTTGGGTCTTGTTAGAATTGATGCCTTCTGGTAAAGAAGATCTAACCACTGTATGGTCTACACAGCTTGACATGAGTCTGGGCAGGCGTTAACACATTCGACGCCTAAGATGGCTGGACAATAGAGACAACGAAATAGAGGACGCCTACGATACCGGTGGCGTAAGCAAGTGAAGAACGACCTCAACCAACTTGGCGAGTTAACTTGCTGTGGATCGTGCGATCTAGAGAGGCTTGTTGGTTGAGGCCCAGGTTCAGCCTCCATCCCTAGGTGGAAGACAAAATGAAGAAGACACAATTGAGTGGGTCATCTCAGTAAATCTCATAAAGCGACTTCTGTTTGGCACTAAATTGAATTGAAGAGCTTGTGATGTGTCACAACAAGATATATGCTGGTACTGCTACCATTGTACCCCTTCCTTTGGTCTAGCATTCAAGTGCTGCCTTCAGAAATTTGACAACTCCTCTACATGGAATTCCTTGGAAGTCTTTCCTTGTTGTGGAGGTTCTGTTGTTATATCGCCACGTGGGCACATTAATTTAGACGGGATGACCGTGACAGCCAGACAATTTTGTCAACAAATTTTCCCAGTGTGTTGGCCTGTGTATTGCTAAGATCTTTCAGGCTTTCATAGAAGTAGGAGCCTAAAGTGGTTTACCCGGTTGAGGCGAGACCTGGGCAGTCATAGGAAAGGTGTTGGGTGTTTTCCTCTCCAGCCTCGTCTACGCAGCTTCTACAGCAGTCGTTGGAGAAAAGGAATAGTCTTTTTGCGTGGAGGCCTTACAGTGTCCCGGTATGTCTCTGTTGCCTGGCACAAAGCACTCATTTAAAACTGCTCGAATATCTCGTTAAGAGATGCACTATCCATACTATAAAGGCGGTTAATACATGGTTCGTGTCCTGATGGTGCTCCACATACCACTCTAAGGTCAGCTCTATTAAGTTCTAGAGCTTCTTTGGGCAGTTGGGGATTGCAGTTTTGTTCTATGAACATTTTTGAGAGCTCAATACCTACTCCTTCCTCAATACCCAAGACTGGTTGATTTGGTTAGTTACCCATTTGTGTAGGTTAAGGTTAGTGTAGTTAGGTTCTTATCCATAAAGGGGGATAGCTCCAAATAAGGGTATGTGAGAACCTGCTTTGGCATGTATGTCAGTCTTTTCATTCCTTCTTGGTCTCCATGGCTTGGAACCCAGATTGACTTTAGTTTACTAATTTTTGTCAGTGAATTCAGCATTCAACGCCTAAGATAGCTAGGACAAAAATAGCGCATGGACAACACTGCTCCAGCCCGAAGGGTCCTCGACTCCGCCCCAGTGTGATAAAGTAATAGAAGGCACCCACGGAACTAATCGCGGACACAAGTTGAGTAGAACCTCAACCAACTTGACGTGCAAAATTGGAGGCAGCCGGCTAAGGATTGTGCTAGCTAAAGAGGCTTGTTTGCTAGGGTCCAGGTTCACACTGCAATTTAAAGTCACTACAACAAGAACACATTCCCTGACAGCCTTAAAGTTGACTGTGTAGCTCTCTCGCTCAGGTTTTCTATGACTAATGCGATATGCTTTCGATTGTAGCGTTCATACAGTGAGGATTGTGTAGTCTTAATCTTGGCCCTATCTCATCATCTGATTTTTCAGGATTTCGACAATCAAATCTGTGTAGGTGGCTTCTTTGGACTCTGTCCTATATCCAAGGTGGGTTGGGTACTCCGTATTTGAAAGTTTGGCTAAGGGGACATCAGATCACTTACTGGGCTCAACTGCCAAATGTGCTCCACTTTTTTTTTAAGACTTTCTAGATGTGCAACAAAATTTTCCGATCATCATCTTGATGCCTCTTCTGACTGCAAAACAGTGTGTTTTTAGAGGGTGTGTCCGAGGTTCTCCGAACACTATTTCGACTGTCTACCTCCTCCACCAACACTCATTCATCTTAAGGCCTTGATATCGGTCTCTCTCACACCGGCACCACCTTCCCCGAAACACTGCATACTTCCTCAGTTGGCCACAAAATTCCGCTGCTCATCTGAAATCAAATCAAACCCACACGCCCCCACACCGTTGGCATTGATTCATCAAGGAAACCTCCAAAGATGCCGTCGTCGTCTCGGCTCGCTGCACGGAGGATATGACTGAAAACAATTAACGAAATGGCAGTTGTTTCTCCATCAACAGTCTCTGTTGCTCGCGCCCGCTCGTCCGTCCATCCGAACATGCATACACATGTACATCGCCCTGTCAAGCAACATCCAAGGATACGAGTGAAATAATTTTAATTTATTCTCTCGACGAAGCGTCCTCGTTGTTTGTCGGGTTTTTCAATTTTCCATTACTCCTCATGACAGAGGGACTTCCGGGCGCGCCGCCCAGCCACCCACCAACTGTGTGGCATCATGGAAGAAGTCACCAGGAACGAGAAGGGCGAAGGCATAGAAGAGTGTCAACTCTAGTTGCATTTAATTTGAAACATCCGTGTTCTCTCCCCAGCAGTTATGCACATTTCGTCCTTCCTCCCAACAGCCGGCTGTGGATGGTGTTCCTTATGACGTCGCCGCTTGGAGGTTGTTAAATAGCAACCGGAAATGGGAGTTTACAAATTTTATTTTATTTTTTGGCAGCGAATAATCAAACAATTTACCGAAAGTACACATCGACCGTGCAGAGAGGGACGGCGAGAGCTGTGCTCATTAAATTCTATTTAGAGATGAGACTTGTGCCAGAATCCGGGTTTGGTGTGTGTGCGTGTCTGTGGGTAATACACTCGTTTTGGCTTGAATGAGTGTAATTGTCATCATTTTGAAGGGATATGCGACGGTCCCGATGGTGTTTGCGGGTGCGGGTGTTTGCATACAGAATTAATCGTTCACTGGGCGTTGTTTTGCGACTGCGGAGATTCTGTGTGGGTGGTTGTTTTTTCCCAGTGTTCACGCAGCCAGGCGGAATACCAATGAGGACTCGGTGGTAGGCGGACGATTTGAAGGTCATCTTCGACCATCGAAATTTAAGATGTAGTGAGGCTGTAGATTTTCTGCAGTGACTCTGAACGACATTTTAGATATTAAATTTTGTTGGAATGTTCTGCCCCTATTCAGACTTAAATGGGGTACCACAAGGTTCACAGCTTAGACCAGAGCTTTTTTTTTTAAATAATTGTGTGCTGAGCTGTGAAGTGTAGTTCATCTATTTTGGTGTACGACTTCAACAACACACACTCGAGAAAGAAACATGACGTTTTTGTTGACAATACCTTTCTTTCGCATGAAGTACTCGACAAATTACAGTGAATTTCTAAGAATCTGGCATTCCCTCTGACAACCCTCAATATCATGATAAATCAACTCAACACAAAAGTGCACTGCACTTCCAATGAAATGCCATTTCAAACCGAAAGCGTTCCACAAAATCCGACCAACATCTAGGCAAACTCCTAGGAAAAAGAATCCTCAGCACTGATTTCATCAGAACCACCCCCTCCTCCTTTCGGCGTCTTCAAGTGAATACCTCTCAAGCACCTAATTGCTGCAGGGCAGAAGGCACCAGCAGAAGAGCGAAAAACGAAAGAAAAAACCACCCAACACAACAAACAACCCCTCTTAACATCAAGTGCTGCTGCCCATCAACATCACAAACAATCACCCGCACTGCCACATCATCCGCCAGCACCATCCAGTGGCGTCGCATCTGTGCTGGATGTTTACCACTGGAATAGTCATTCCGTGCAGGGAGACACTTCCGACATTGTCCACGGGCCGCGGTTCTGTGTGAAACGCACGCACGTTCACACAGCCCCACAAAAACTGGTGCGCTTGGTGTCGCTCCGGTGGTGCCCGCCATCGTTTCAGATGCTCTTGGTTTCGCGTTTTCATTACGTTTCCCGTTAATTATTCAGTTTGTCAATATTTTGTTTCGCAAAGCAGCACAGATGAGGAATCCTGTGCACCAACACCCACACTCGGGTATCCTTCACAGGATGCGCTTGGTGGCGTGCAAACAAGGATCAACGGCAGCCCCAGCACCAGCGACGAGGCATAATCTGTGTTTACTGGCATGCTGCTGCCGCTGCTGAGACACAATGCTGGTGGCAGGCTGTGGGTGTGGAGGCGACCACTTTTGTTCTCTCACAAGTGCGCCCTTCCATGGCAGTCGGCGCGGCCGTCGCCGCTGTCGACATTCTGCTGCGTTTGGAAAAAGATAAAGCCCATGGGGCTGAAGTCGTAGTAATTATGCAAATCTTCCTGCTGCTCCGCTCGATGCCCCTGATTTTTTATTTTTGTGTCCTCCATCCGTCTCTCCTCTCTCTCTCGCTCTGGTATCTTGTATCTTTGTATCTGCGATGCATTTAAATTGATGTTTAAACATACTCGAACGGAAGTACTTCTGCCGTCGGGGAGGAGGCCTGGGCGATGATGGTAATGTTGGCGGGTCCTTCTTCACCGGATTTCATAGCCTTTGTCGAGATGAATGTTGTTGCTTGCCTGCCTGCCTGCTGGTGCGGGTGAGGCTGCCGGAGCGGGTGTGGGTGATGGTGTGTAGCACAGTCATTCCATCAGCTAACGGGTTGGGCTTCATTTGGGATAGAAACGCCTTTGTTATCATTTGTTGCGCACTTTGAAGCGCGCCATGTTTTTTTCGTGCCACAGTGTAGGCTGTGAAAAGGATGAGAGATTCATTATTCTTCCTTGTCTTTTTGTGCATTTTTTTTTTGTTTCATTTCGCTCGCTCGCTGCTGCTTTCACTCATTTTTCGATGGCCCTAGCGAATGTAATGAAGAGGTTAAGGTTGGAGGACGTAATTAAAAGTGGAGGTTGCCTTGCAAAGTGGCTGGGTCTGCTTCCCGGTTTACTCTTTTTTTTTATTAACTGGCGCTACGAGGACGCAGCAATTAGGAACAATAAGTACGAGCTGGGCTGGTGCCTGTTTGTGAAAAGAAAGGAGCGTGCAAAAGGAATTTCTTTGTGAGTCGGGATGAGAGGTAAAAGGACACCCAGATGGAAGGTAAATCACTTGTAATTGTTTGACTTGGCGGCGGGGGGGACGAGAAGGAGGGCGCCCGCATTGTTTCCTCCGTCGTCGCCGTAGTGACCATGAGCTATGAGGAAGCACTTGAGCGTACCGTTTTGATCATTCGATGAACGTTTCTCTAATTGAAAAATGACTACGTAACCCTTTTTGCTGTTTGGCGTAGTCTTTGTTGTGAGGGGGCCGTAGTGAAAGGTATTCCAAAACTGAAGCATTATTTAAAAAATCAGAATCAGCAACTCAGGCGTACGTGCATCATTTTTTCTGTATAAATCCAGTGAAAAATATTCTCGGGCGTATGTGGAACTTTTTTGGAAATTGATACGAAATGCCTCTGGGCGCATGTGAAACATTTTTCGAAGCTTGAACAAAAGCAACTCTCGGGCGTATGTGGAATATTTTCCGATTTACCCAGTATACCTCACAGGTCACCAGACACCTGAGAGAGCTTACCCTGGGTCAGAGCAGTCAAATGTGCACCGCGTGCCCTTACACTTGGGCTAGAGCCGACAATGGATGAAAAGCAACATCTTAAATTATGAAAGGTTCTTATTGATCTGCAGTGGGGTTTTCGCAGCAACTGGTCAACTGGTGGTTTGATGGCTTATCTCACCGAAAAGTGGAACCAACCTTTGCACAACAAAGGCGATAGCAAGATAGTTGCGCTTGATATTTCTAGGGCATTTGACAGAGTTTGGCATCAAGCTCTTTTTTTCTACTAATGGAGTCAATGAACCTCTTCTACCTATCGAACCGTTCAATTTATGTTGTTTTCGATAGGCCCAAGTCTGATATCCATGCTGGTCTCCCCTAAGGATTTCTTCTGCCCCCACAATCTTTCTCATTTTTATAAATGATCTCCTTTCTTGATATCCCCTCCTTCGCTGATGACAGCACCCTCAGCTTTTCATATTTCAGTTCCAAGGTTCATTACCTTGTCCTTCGGACGTAGAATTCAATTCCATTTTTGACAGCTTAATTAACCGGGATAAGAACAACAGAGAGGACCACGAACTGTACAGCGACATGTACCCAGTTTAGCGCCCTCCGATCCAACTCTTAAAATAGCTATAGTCAGCGGATGGGCACCACATCGTTCGCCAGAAGAGTCTGCTAATCCGAGCCATTGGGACAACGCAACAGAGAACGTCGTTGGCGCACACGGAGAAGGACCCCAACCGACTTGATGTGCTTAACTGGAGGCAATTGGCGAAAGATCGTGCTGGCTGGAGAGGCTTGTTGGTTGAGGCACAGGTTCACCCCAGACTAGCGCCAAGCAAAACAGAAGAAAAAAGTGGAATTGAATGCTGTCTGCTGTCAGTATTCATGAATGGCGCTTGTATCGATGAAACCGGAAAAATGTCCATCCTTGGTATGTGTATCAACACAACACTTTGTTGAAGCGGGCACATGTTCCAGGTCGTTAATTTACAAGACGTACATATTTTCGCCCTAAAATTGAGTACAATGCTCATATCTGCTCTGGTGCCCCCAAGTCCACACTGCAGCTACTTGACACAATCCAGCGAGCGCCTATACTTAAAGGAGACAACAATATCGCAGGTTCATTAGACTCGCTCGAACATCGACGTATCATGTCTCCTTTGATCATGTTTTATCGCTATTTTAACAAACGGTCACAAGTTAGCTAGCCAACATCATTCCTCCTCTCCTTGAATTCACCCGCAATATACGTCTTGCCAGGAATGCCCATCACTTTGCCCTTAAGTCCTCTTTCGGACGCAGAGTTAAATTTAGAGACCCATTTTTCAGCCGCACATAACGAATATGAAGTGCTCTTCCAATATTTCCCACAGGCTACAATACGCCGGTATTTAAAACCAATGGGCACCAATGAGCTAACTCTCTCTATACCTTCGGCCCGTACTGTGTCTTGTTTCCGGAGACGTGAGGGTATTAATAATCCCCTTAGCGCGAGGGAATTAAAAAAAAGATGTTGAGCCATTGGAAGGTCGAGTGGTTACGTTGGTCAGTTAGTCCTTTAGACACGTATGATGTTGTCACAAGGTAGATTGGTAGGTAAGACGTTGGGTACCCTTGCGAAGTCGCTGGCCGCGGCTCACTTAGACCAACAAGTTGGGTCTATTGTGCCTGTGAATTTATGTACATATACTTCTACAACGAGACCTTTGTTGTACTGGAACCTTCCTACTACGTATGAAAACTTTAGGACGTCTTTCAGCTCTACACCGCACATGTCCATCAGCTCTGCAAAGTAGTGATTGCCCAAGAACTGCTTCCTTCTCTTTGCTAGTGCTGGACATTGGAAGAGCAAATGTTTGATAGATTCTATTTCTTCCTCATCTCTTTAGCTTCTGCAAAAGGTTCTGTGTGGTATGTTCAATCGTGAAGCAAGCGTGCCTATAGCACAGTCTCCGGTGAGAACCCCAGTAAGTCTTCACACCTCATTCGGACGAAAACTGAGCAGTAATTTCTATCAATTTTTACTCTGCGTCGGCCACAGGGCCCATTGCTATCGCTTCTGTTTCCAGGCAGAGTCATCGAGTGTTAAGTCAAATTAGGGCTTCGTCTTATCGATTTCTTTTTATAAGCGAAAGGAATACCCCAAGCTCGCATGCCTTCTTCGCAAGACTGTACGCTTTTTCGTTGCCTTGAATGCCAGTATGGCCAGGTACCCAGCACAGGGTCACCGTGTTCGTCACTGACGCCTTGTCTGCATAACCTGACAATCTTCGAAGTCAAGACGCCCGATGCCGCCTGGCTGGCTCGGAGACGATAGAGATCGTTTTGTTGGTCATACTGCGTTCTCGTAGCGCCAGTGCTGCTTCGTGTATCGCAACCACCTCTCGCTTGGAAGACGCTGTAGTCATTTCTCAGTGCCAGAGAAGATGGTGGAGTCAGAAGATGGAGGACCTACGTTGAGCAATAGATTTATTCAAATCTTGTTCAATTCGTCGCTTCATAATTCAGTCCGTGTCGGAATTTCCAGTCCCTACCTCATTTTTCTCGATTTCAGCCGCCCTCAGCCTCATCCCTCACACATCCTACCATTCCGTCGTTCTGTCGCTCATCTTTACTGTCCCAGCCATTTACATCCTCCACCCCACCATCGCTCCATTCACGCCCTCTCCCATTTCCCTGTGTCACATGTCATTCCTGTTAAACAGAATGCAAATCGCTTTCATCGCTCTGTAAGCAGTTTTCCGTCGCATAGTTTTATTGCCACTTTTCCACACGCGCTTCCTGCTATCGTCTCCAGACCCACAAATCTCGTATCGTGCCGTCATAAATTCAATATCGGCGCTTCGCTAGCCTGTCAACACTTGCTACAATCCCGCGTGTTTCACTGTGTATCCCCATTCCCGGTCCTTCGAGCAAAATCACTTAACGCTCCATTAAATCACGGCATACACTCACTCTCTCTCTCGGTCTCCGCCTCACACACACACACATCAGCCACCAAAGTGTCATCATAAATTGAAAGCGATTATAAATCTTGTCGCTGTGCGGCACGGGCACAGGCACGACGCGGCGCTCACTGCTGTGCATAATGCACTCCTCCGCTCCGTCCGGTCAGCTAATATGCACTCACTCCTCTCTGTTGACCCATGGCAACATTATCGCCGACCACAGCTGGCTCCGTTCTGTACCGCAGGCCGGCAGGCCATTTAGGGGCTCCTTCTCATTGCCTGCGGTGGCTCGTTGCTCCGCACCACAATCGGATTCACCCGGGCACGCCATTGCGTATGGGCAACACCCACTCGACCGTCTAGACGGACGGGGACCCTCCCTGACAAGGCTGGCAATTTAGCGAAACTACTTTTCACATTACACTACGCTTGTCTCATTTGGAGGCGCGCTAATGGGCTGCGAAGCGTGCTAGATTTACATCCGAAAGGACATAAAAGGTGGCAATAATCTAATAGGGGACCTGTGACCTCGCCAGTGCATGAGTGCCAGTCTTGGCCTCCCTCCTTGTGTGTGCTCGGGAATGGGGGAATGGAGACATCCAGCCGGAGGACACACACTTAGAATGCAATAAATTGTGTGAGTTTGTGTACACAGGCAGACACACTGTTGGAGACCGATACCGAGACCGGGGCCGAGAGTGCTGCTCGAGGGGCAACTTGTCCGTGTTCTAGTTTGCACTTAAACAGACAGGCGGGCAGGTTGAAACGAATCGATTGTGAAACGATGCGAACGGGCGGCGAACATGGGAATGCTTGCTTCTGTTTTAGGCTGGTAACCTACTTAAATCGACGGACGGGGCGGACGAGTCTGGGGCATCCGGATGGGGGTCGATTGCATGGTTAGGTCCGGGCGGCTGAGTCTGTTTATGATACCAAAGCAATATCGAGCACTGTGTCGTTTCAAGTGGACATTTGCTCTCTTTTTGTGCTTCACCTTTGTCATCAAGTGGTGTCTGGATGTCTGAATTGGAACTTGCTTCTGATGGTCGTGCAGTAAAAAAATGATTGCAAACATGTGATGTGGTTGCTGTGTCTCAGAGGGGTTCCTGTTTGTCCTTGGCGATGGTTTTGGTACTTGCGGGTCGCCAGACAGTCGCTTATGCGATCTTTAGAGTTGCGGATGTAGGCTACGATCACGCTGTGAGCGACAAGCGACTGAGCGATTAGAGGGCGAGTGGGAGTTGAAAGCATGGGAAATGTATCTGTCGCTGTGTTACGTAGCAACATCCTTAGTGGCATATGAGCTACTTGGGCACGGGGAATGGAGACATCCGTGACATCCGAGGCATGCGATTTCACATTATTTGTTTTGTCGCTCAATCGCTCAGCGAATTAATTCATGGCGAGGCGTTGTCCAATCCTCTCCTCCATCGGAAAAAACTACGTAAACGCTTCGATACGATTCCAACTGTCGTAACATTTCTTAGTCGCTTTGCTCGCATTTCGAGCAGCTGCTGCTAGCATTCGTCGTTGTTCAACCGATCAGTCGCTCGATCGCTTAGTCGCTCAGCTGCTCGATCGCTCAATCGCTTATCACTCCTTACATGCAACGTATCGCATGATCTTCTATCGGCCAAGAACTACTTGACCAAATGCTTTTCTGTTTCTCTGTCGCACTAGCATTCGTCGTTGTTCAATTGATCAGTCGCTCGATCGCTCAGTCGTTCAATCGCTCAGTCGTTCAATCGCTCAATCGCTCAATCGCTTAGTCGCTTGTGACCATGCTAGGTCCCGCACGGTGTTCCATTGGCCAAGAGCAACTTGACTAGATTTTTTAATGTCCTCTGTCCCTCTACCGCTCGTCGTTTAATAGATTAGCAGCGACGTCGCTCAGTGCTTTAGTCGCTTAGACGCTTATCACTCCTTTCGTGGCCACGCGAAAGCCCACTCGTCTATAGGTCAAGAGGATTTCAATGTTTCTCCGCCCCATCGCTCGTCGTTGAATCAATCAGTCGCTCAATCGCTTAGTCGCACATAGCTCATTTCGCGGCCATGCAGTTCTTCCTCACCTGCGATTTCATATTCTCTTCTTGTTTTCGCTCAACCCCTTATTATTTAGCATCATCGCTCAAGGACCCGGATGATTTTTGAGGTCGCTCAATGACTTGCGATGCAATCGATCGCTTAGTCGCTCAGTCGATCAGCCACTCAGTCGTTCTGTCCCACTGTCGCTCATTTGTGAGTTTGTATTTCTTTTTCTTGTCATCGCGCAACCGCTTATTATTCACTATCATCGCCTAAGGACTCGCTTGAGTTTCGAGTTCACTCAGTGATATGTTAAGCAATCGCTCAGCCGCGCATCGGGCCTCTCGTGACATCGCATTTCTTTAATCTTCAATCCTTCGCCATTTACAGTGTCCGTGACCACAATTTTTATTTCAGCGGTGAGCGACTGAGCGATTGTTTGATGAGCGATTAAGCTTGTTCAACAATCGCTCAGTCGCTCACCGCTTATCCTGCGTGTTATACAATCGCTCAGTGCCTAGTCGCTTATCCCATGACCTGCCGCAAGGAGCCATAAAACCAACATCCTCGAAACCCCATAAGCTCCCTTAGCTCCCTGCAAACAAGATCCGAATTAAAGCTACAGTCTGACCTCATTGCCCCCTATTAGTGGTGAACACCCCTTGGTTTGAATCTCAACTAAGTTAATGATATCACTTCAGGACTTTCATTTCACCGCCAGCTCATTAGCCTCTCGCCACCGAACTCTCTCAGAAAAAAGAAAACTCTTTCAAACTCGGTCAAACCTCAGACCCAACGCGACGCCAATCCAAAATAAACTTTTCCCCATGAACTCTCCACCCCCGCCCACCGCCCCGCCCTCAGCCGCAAAAACCACTAAAGTCCAAGGAAGAAAATAAACGAGAGCGAAATCACTTGAATAATGGAACCATCGACTGGCAGTTCGGTTGCCATCTTCACCACAACCACCGCCGCAGGGTGTGCACTGTGCGGAGGGAGCACTCGCCGGCGAGGGACACCCACTGTTTGGGGTGCAAATTAATAATAAACCATCTAACCATCCCCCACGGTGTAATCACAGAACTTATCCTGTCATTCCAGTGCCTTTTCGCATTCAAACCTCGCACCCGTGCCAAGAAAAAATGGCGAAAAAAAAGCAATGCCCCACCTCCACCGGCACCTTGACTATGCTGCTCATGATCCGGGATCCAGTCCCCGCACCAAAATATTATCGTAATCATAAAATGAAAATCACACACGTCCTCTCGCCACCCACACGGCCAAAGGATGGAAAAGGAGACGGAATCTTTGTTTTTTTTCTCCGTTTTTTTTTGCCAAACTACAAGTCCTTTCCTTTGTTCGATTTCTAGGAAAACAATCTCATGCATATGATGTAGCCTTGTGCATTGCGATGGAGCGCGCAGGAAGGAAGGTCTCCCAGGCGCTGCACACACATATTCAGGGGAGATTTGCACATTTTCAAATTGAAACCATTCATCCGTGATGACTGTTGGTGCGCTTGAATCCACTTTCCCATGAACACCCCGTGCAAGCATATGAATGCGATGGTGGTGGTGATTATACAAACATCGATATGCAATGCCTGGCGGGGTCTGATTCTCGGTCTCGGCTTGCCGGTGCGGGGGGTTGTGACAGATGTTTAGAGCGGGCGGCGGGAGGGGTGGTAGGAGAGGGCACAGTGAAGTGGACAAACTTGATGACTATTCAATCGCATTTGACATGGATTAGAGATGTTTTCAGTTCAGAAATTGTGTTGTGCACATAGGTCAAAGGATTGCACTCTTTTGTGTATGAGATTGAGTGGCATTTTATGTGCAATCGCTGGAGGGGGACGGGGGGGGGCAGCACTTCATTTGGTCACTTTTGGGGGGCACTTTAGAGTGTCACGGTGAAGAGAGGAAGCTTCCCTTGTGTGTAGGCTGGACATTCGTGTTTGAATTCTCATCAGGACTTCAATTATCTTTCACCTTGTCATAATTCTGTATGCAAGAAGCATTGGTCCTAGTGCTCTAGCCTGTGGAACCCCACCTTCGCCTTGTGAAACTTCATTTGAATGAGGACCAAATTTGTCCGAATTCTGCTTTCAACAAGCATTGGTCCTCCACCTCAACAGAGTGGAACCCCACCTTCGCCTTGTGAAACTTCATTTGAATGAGGACCAAATTTGTCCGAATTTTGCTTTCAACAAGCATCGTCCTCCACCTCAACAGAGGGGAACGCCACCTTCGCCTTGTGGAACTTAATTTAAATCGAAACCTAATTTATCCAAATTTTGTATGGTCCTCCCCTCAGCCCTGTGCAACGCCCTCTTCGCCTCGTGGAACTTTATTTGAGGCCAGACCAATTTTCTCAACAAGAATAGTTCCTAGAGCTCCACCCTGTGGAGCCCCACTTCAAATTCTCCCTGGTCCAGAGTCTGTTGATGCACTACCTTTCACTGTCACGCAGGACCTTTAAAATGAAGAAATCCTTCTTGTCAAGACAACGGTCTGTTAGCTAAACGCCATCAAAGTGGTCCAATTTTTGGTGTCCCTTTTGTTTGTATTATTTTTGTTTCTCGTCTCCTTTCATCTTGTCGAACTCCATTTGAATCGGCACCTAATTATTCTGAATTTAGCGTAGGTCCTAGAACTTCACCTTGTGGAACCCCAACTGTTCGGGTGTCTGTTGATGCAAGACTCTCCAATGTGATGCAGAACACGTGAATTTAAAGAGTCCTTCTTGTCAAGGGAACATTCTATTTGATGAGCACCACCAACCTTGTCCAATCCCTAATGTCCCTCTCTAAGTGCAACTATTCCAGCAAACAAAATGTCATTCTCATTGACGTCAGCCTGTCGTGCACTTCCTGAACTTTCATCCGACCTTCCCCCAATTTTTTGTAAAACCCTCCACCTTCCTGTCAAAACATACAAACAGACTGCATTAATTTTCCATTTCTTGTCACATCCACTGTGTGCCAACAAAAGGCGAAGAAGCCACCCGAAAAGGTGCACACACGGTAACTAGCCCCATTCGTGGGGATGGGATGCTCTTGGCGTGGTGCCAAAACTCTGATGTGCAAGCGCCTTTGAATGTGGCATCTACACGCGATTCGTCGTCGCCAATTCCACACGCAGTCACTGCTGCCACACAACGGCTGTAATTAGCATTATGATTCATCCTCGTTCGCGGCGGTGCCGTGTCGTCTGGAATAATGAACGACGAGATAAAATAAAAGCCCGGCTTTATGCTTCAACATCCGCGTTCAGCGGCTCCCATTGATCACATTAAGAGGACACCACCGCGGCGACTGAGTGTGTGCAGTGTGTGCGTTGTTAATGAACCACCTCTCTGCCGGAACTTGACAACGGGGCACAGAAAAACGGATTCATCTTTCAACGGCGAACACACACTCAAACGATGCGGAAGTTGGAGCAAGCGCCCTCTGTCTCTCTCTCGCGCTCTCTCTGTGGTTTCTGCCGTGTTTGCCGCCAGCGAAATGGTGTCGTTTCTCCATGTCCGACCGACCGAAGCACACTGCGGGCGTGTGTCAGCTGTCATGAAGCTTGTCCTCCTGTGGATAGCGAGCACGACGACGCTGCCACACTGGCAAAGGACCGGAAATTAATTATTGTTGTAAACTGTCGTCCCTGGCTGGCAGGTGAAGGGATTTTCAGTCGACTGGCAGAGCAGCGCACCCGCTGAAAGGCACCAATGATTGGTTAATGAATTATTTAAAATTAAATTAAAATACGTACGCCTTTGAAGGAATCTGGATGACGGCGCGGAGCGGACAAACAAGCATGTTCTGAGATTGACCTTTTGAACGATTATATGGGACGGAAGCGTGTTGAGCGGGGAGGAGTTGCTCGCTGCTCGGTGGTCGGTGGTGGGCGGTGAGCTATTTTCGGCGACAAGAATAGACGTGGGTTGGTGCGTCTTTTGCGGGAGAGTGACAGGAACCTTTCGGGTCTTCCCCTGTTGTGCCAGGGACTCTGAGGAATGAACGTGGTCGTTGCCAACGTCTTGGTCAAGATTATGACGCGACCTTTGGAGGTGATGGCCTTTTTTGAGATGGTTCCTGGGGAGCTGCTGCCTGGAAATGCCTCTCAATTTCAATCTTGTTTGTTAGTGTATTTCAGCCTACTCGCCAGATGTCTGTTTCACTGTCACCCCATTTCAAGCACACCAGTCGTCCCCTAGTTCAACTCAAATCCTTGTGGTCACCTCATGAAGTGTCAGTTCTCAAAGTCAATACCTTTTACCAATCGATTTGCCTTCGCTTTCAAACTGAACGAACCTCACAAGGGAATTGTGGGTCCAAACGACGTCCCATCCTTCGCCTGTTGCCCGTCTCCAAAACAGACAAATGTCAACTCTCTCTCCTGCCATCCCATCCAAACCGACAGCCAGCCGGCAGGCACAGGAACGGCTTCACTGACAAATAATCCGCATGACGGCGAATGGCGGACGTCCCGCTGAGTGAATGCACGGCATTCTGCTTAAGGAGGAGATTCAATGCACGAAACTCAATCAAGTTGATGCAATTTCCCTTATCCGATGTGCCTTGAGTGTCTCCTCCCGAGGAGCGGTTCCCCCGAGAACCTTTCAAGGATCTGTGTGGAATTCCTTGTGTTTTTTTTCCCCCCGTTGCGTTCTTTCGCCTTGGTTGCGTTTGTTTCCTGATTAGGGTGTGTAATCTCAAGGATGTGCCCATATATCCTGTGGAGCGCGGGGAGGACCGGTATGTTAGAGCCTTTCGTTCACTCCCTCTCGGCTTTCAAATGCGGGTGCTGCATGGAAGGTTATTCTTTTCTTCGCCGAGCAGAATGTGTGTCAGAATGTGTCATTTTCAGGGATGTCCGTGTGTCCTTGAGCGGGTGAATGTGTATACAGTCGTGTTGCCCCCATTCCCGTCGTTGGTTTGAACAAAATTAAGTTCGAGGAAGTACGACGGAATCGTTTAGGTTCGGCTTTTTTGTTGGTTTTTTGTTTTCCCCCTCTTCTCGTCCATTTCTTCTCTCAGTTCGGTGCCCGGCCTGTGCCAGCGGTGAGGATACTTGTGCGGAACCCATTGGAGTGGAAAATATGAAGAATCGCTTCGGATTTCATTGAAGTGCCCAGAGATGTCTTCGTACCGGAATAAGTTGAGTGATGAGTGAATAGAAAATGAGCCCCGGGACGGGGCCGGTGGGTTAATGGGCATTTGTTTCCTGAAGATGAAATTTGCGCATCGGGTGTGCTCCTGTCTCTTTTCTTGTATTTTTGGAGAATTCACTTGAGTGTGTCCTTAGAGTGTGATCCCTTGATGAATTAATACTTCATTAGGTTTTGTTGGTTTTCGTTGTTTGTTGTTGCTGGCTAGTTGGCCGCTCTATTGATTTGCCCTTGAAATCTATTTTGAATTGGAGGATGTTGGGTGGTAAGCTGATAGCGCTGTGCTGTGGTGAATTTTGATCAAAAGCTCGTTGCTCACGTGGCATGAGTTGAGTCGTTTGACTGTGATGCTTTCATAGGGACAGTCATACGACACCACTTCGTCTTTTGATCTCACTCACCGCGCATAAATGAAGTTCTCTAAATAGCCATTTAAAGCAACCTCAGGAAGCACATTATATGCCTACCAGATCTGCCATAATTCGTCTGCTTCTAGCGATGCAGGCCTTGACGGACAGCCGCGCAACCAACATGCCTCTCTATCAGGCACGATCTAAAGCCGCTCTTTTACGATTACGCACTCTAAGTTGGCTGATATTCTTCTCCACTAGCTTGGATCATCGGTTTCGCTTGAGTCCTCTAGTGCGTTGATACATTCTCTTTTTGTTATAAACACTACGCTGGAGAACTCAGACAAACTGGTCCATGGTAGTGCCAGGCAGCAACCTACTTTTGCTGTAATTTCGCATTTTCGAGGAAACACCAGCATGTGATGGGGAGTCTACATTATCAGCTCCCACCACATCGGCACAGAAAACCTGCCAACTGATCAGGTCCAAGTATACACTGGACAGTGACCGAGTAAATGCTCTGCAGTGTCGTCGTCTTCTTCTTAGGCGCCGCAGAGGGTTCTTCACTTATGCCAAGCCTAACATATGTTTGGCCACGGGGTGGTACGCCCAGTCACGGGGTGGTACGCCCAGTCTTTTCGGTAAGGAGCTAACAAAAATGCAGCGGATTTCTTACAGACTTTAGGGAGCGTGCAATTCGTCTGTCGACATCCGATTGTACTCTCGAGAGGCCCCAACCACCGATGGAAGACCTATCCAAAGACAGAGGAAATCCCAATGCGGGTTCAGATCCTGAGAATTCCTCCTTTGATCCTTGTCTAGCAAGTTCATCGGCCATCTAATTTCCAGCGATCCCGTGGTAACCCGGGACACAAACAAGTTTTAGTAAATTTTGACTGCCGATAAATTTCAGAAAGGACTCGCATTCTGGGACTATTCTGGCAGTGGCTGAAGTGTTGATTAAGACCTCACGTACTGATAGACTGTCACTATAGACACTTCGCTCATTGTTCTTCACATTTGCAGTGACTCACTGCTCTGGAGTCGAAGTGCCTAGTTGAGTGTTGTCCAATCAGCCGTTAAATCTGTAGGCGTCCGATTAGCTTATCAGGCTGTACAGTGCATACAGTTCGTGGTCGAATTTTCTTCTCCACACAGAAATACAGATGGATTGCAGAATCTTACAGTCTCGGAGAGAATGAGTGCTTCTTGAGAATGAGTGCTCTTGAATGGACGATGTGTTTTCGATAAGCAGCAAGAAGATCAAGATGTTTACGCTCTACTACTCATTTGTCACGCCTTGTAATTGGGCAGGTTTGCCAATCTGCAGAAAGTGCAACACTACGGTTGTCTTCAGAATAGAATGGTTGTTTAGAGCAGTGAAAGAATGTGAATCCAACTGCAGTAACCAATTGGTTGTGAAGTCTGATCGGCGGTTATATTCTGGTGTAGCACGGGACGTCGATGCCTCTGGAACCGTAGGTTAGGTTAGGTAAAAGCGATTTCCACATTTGGAAAAGTTTTAAGCCTCTTTGATCCTGTTTGGATCCATTGTGCTATCACGTTGGATTGATGCATCGATTCCTCCTCGAGGTTCACATAGTCCTACCGGGTAGTACGACATGTCCGATCGATCATAAAAGCTTTGCGTTCACATTTTACTACGCATTTGACGAAATTCACTTATGATCTACATCGGAGCGCATGTTCTTCTTTTAGTGATGACGATGTCCTACCGACTCTATCGAGAAAACGTCACACATTGCTGTGAATTTTGATATTTCTGGAGTACTTTTCCTTATTCTCGCAATTGATGGGCAGGGACTGAGGTAGTGGTGTGTTGTTGCTGTTTCTTGCTTTTCGCTGCAGCTCGTGCGTTCCTCCTTCTTAGGCCCTCCCACTCTTTCTGCGTGTAGGCCTAGGCTTCAGTGATATGTGATAATCACTATGACCTTGCTGTTAAGACGTAGGTCTTTTTTGGATTAAAGGTCATAATTGCCTTGAAGTGTCTAGTTCCACTCACCGTTAATTGGTGATACAGGAAAGAGGCGTAGAGGGCCTCCTGTTTAATGACCAGTGGTATGCCCACCCCTATTCTAGCTAGTCTGTAGACATTTTCGGCTCTTTCACACAGCCTAGGGTAAAGTTGTATCCAACTGCTATCTCCACCTAACTATCCATGTACGCATATATCGATTGGCAACCCGTTTATCAGCTTCATTGCCAGTAAGCTGGCAGCTTCTTTGATCTTGACATGTTACATATACTCCCATCTCTCGACTTTAAAATTCCCTTCAAATGTCACCGTCAAAGGAGGAGTGGATCACAAGAGCACCCATCAACAACTCGACCATAGTTGGATCAAAGCTGCATAAGGGTACTAGCGGGGACAAGCACATCTCTATCAGACTTGCTGAGAATGACCGGGTATCTCAAGCACAAGTCCTGGCAGTCAAAGAAGCGGCCAGAATGATATCAATGTTGGAAATACCACCAACTGATGTTATCATTCTAATTGACAGTCAAGCTAGCATTAAAACAAGTTCGGCTATGAAAATCAAATCCAATCTGGTCGGGTAATGCCGCTAAGAACTCAACGTAATCGATTACTCTAAGTTGGAACCCAGGACACAGGGACACAGCCGGCAGCGAGCTAGGAGATGAACTTGCTAGGAATCGACTCAGACAATCGAATGGATTCATCAACCTCTGGCAAATGTCAAGAAGAAGGTGGTCGATAAACTCCAAAAAATTAGATAATAAAAGGTGGAGCTCCATAAAGGCCCTCGAGACAACTCGAATGCTATGTGCTAATAGTAGTCCCAATACTAGAGCTAAATCCGTCATACTCCTTCAATGTGGCAGGAAGCTACTAACTACTTATTAATCAGAGCCACCAAACAAAAAACTTCTTAGGCCTCTCACCTCACTATCTCTGTCAATTGTGATGCACGACCATGGGAGGAATATTCTTTCAAGACCTGCAAGGACTAATTGATATCCGCTTGAATCACTTTTTTAGGTTCATTAGGATGTCCTGCCTCGATGAAGAAAAAACAACAACGATGGTCTCCCTCTGAGCACCTCTAAGTGGAACCATCAGTCCCACCTCGTGATCACAATGGGTCTACAAGAACCTAAGTGAGGCGTGTTCCTGCCCGCAAACACCGAGTGGGCTGAGCTCAAATCGTTCTTGAATTCAAACTCACGACGTCAGTCGGCCTTCAGATGACTCTGGGTGAGAGAACTCACAGCAGGAGATCACGTTAAAACACGCACTCTCTTCCCTTTCCTTTGCCTGTTCACTGCGACTTAAAATCAATATTTCCCCATCCTCGTTAAAAAAAAAAACCCTGAATGCCACAAAATGTAACTTAACTTCATAACCAAAGGTTGACATCGTAACAGATCCTCTTTGCTGCCTTGGCACCGAATCCTCTTCGTCCGTTCGTCGGCAATTCCATTTAAATAAACCTTATCCCCTCCGCCCCGCTGACTGTCCTGGCATCCATTCGTGCCGGGACCCTTGCGCTCGGAGGCTTAATTATTTCCCCCGTAATTTGCAGGCTTTCCAGCATAATCCTACCAAATTGTTACCCCTCTCCGGCAAAAGGACGAACCGCTCTCTGTGAATCATCCACGACCCATTTCTCTCCTTGAATCATATTCAATTTTCTTCTCGGCGTCCTGCACAATAAATAATCCACTTTTGGCATTCGATATCGATGGTCGTTCTCCCATCCTCCAGCCCCACTCACCGGTCACCGGTTTTTTTGTTTCACTCCCAGTGCCCAGTCCCCCGTCGATGTGAGCTCGACCAATGAATTCCGCCGTATTCCCTTGGCCTGGCCCCGGTTCCGGCGGGCGTCTCATGCAAATTTATTTGCATATGTTCCACCTCGCATTTAATATTATTCATGCTCAGCTCGATGCACCCAATAACAATAATCCTTCGATGGGGGGCGCAATCCTTTCTGGCGCCCTCCCCTCCGTGCAGGCCTGCCCAATAGCCCTGAACAAATGGGGATGCCATGTCAAACTGGGCACACCACCCGCATCCACCCTCTATTCACGTTCATCGAGCCAAAGTGCATCTCGTTACTTTCTTCAGATGTGATTCTGGATCCTGATGTGCTTGCCACCAGCCGATGCCGAGAACGACACCGATATCGATATCGATGGCAACTTGTGACAATGTCCTTGACATTATGCATGGCCAATGAGAGCTGAAACTTTATTCAAATGTGTTTATTACCGAGCGACAATGTGAGACGAGGGCAATACTTTCGTAATCCCAGCAGCAGAGCACTTACACCATTTGTCGCCTCCATCCAACACTCCACATTTTGGCAGTGAATGTGTGTCAATAGGAGGCTGGAGGAGGGGTGTGGGCGGCGAATAGGACTACCAGCCAGCAGGATGTCATAATTTATAGAGAGCCCGCCTAATTACCATAACAACTAATCTAATTGCACCTCTGATGCATAAACTGTGTCCTTCCTCTCGCCCTTTCAGGAATTTTGTGTCATTGCATTATTCAAAAGAAGGGATACGTTCGGCACAAGAACACATCCTTCGGGGAGTTCTGCCAACTACCCCCACCCCCCCGGCCCAGCCGCTCACGATTATGTGACACTGTTCTGCTTAAGCAAAAACCACAAGACTGGCAGACTGGCTGCTGCTGCTGTTGCCACTGCCTAGCTGCCATTAAAACTTATCGCCTATAGTCGGTCCTGTTCTATTAGCTGTTAAGGATGACTGGGAGGGGGAGGGGGGTGGATGAGGTGTCGGGAGCATCTTTGGCACAGTCTTGGCAACAGAATGGACCCGCTTTGGGGAAAGTAGGTTTTTGTCGGCTAGCCGACCTCTGCCAAGTGCTTTTAGCGATTTTTACTCGAAATTACAGAGATTGGTGGAAGAGTTATGCGTTGTAAACTTACTTTAGGGGCAGACAGAGAGGACCCGGGGACTTTGGTCACTCGACCTGGAAAGACATGGTGTCTCATGCCAGACGTCCCTGGATTGGGATCAGTTCACAATGCCTAGGCGTTCGATTCCTTCAACTGAACAACGTTACGTGGTGTGACCTTCCTTGGAACGTGATTTAAGAGTGGGCAGTGAGGAGCAGTGAGAGCTGCCCTGCTCTATGGCGCGGAAGCCTAGAATATCTCAAGAGCGGATGAAGACGCACTTGGTCTCTTCGAGAGATAAGTTCTGCGTTCAGTCGTTGGTCCTGTTAGCGTTGACGGTTCTGGAGAAGAAGATTGAACCACAAACTGTACGAGCTGTACAGCGACATAAGTCTAGTCAGGCGTCTACAGATTCAACGCCTAATAGGTCATGTAGAGCACATGGACAACACCACACCAGCTCGAAGAGTCTTCGCCTCCGAACCAGTGGGACAACGCAATTGAGGACGATCACGAAACCGAAACGAAACCACCCCGGAGAGCGCAACAGACCACGTCCTGGAACGGATGGAGCACTCAAGTGAAGAAGGACCTCAACCAACTTGAAGTGCGAAATTGGAGGCAGCTGGCTAAGGATCGTGCCAGCTGGAGAGGCTTGTTGGCGGAGGCCTAGGTTCACCACGGACTGTAGCGCCATAAGAAGAAGAAGGAGTGAGGATCCAGCGGCTAGTCGACCTGAAAAGACGTGCCTCCGGTCGCCCTTTCTGGCGCTGATTCCTTGTGCCAGAGGTTCCTGGATCCTTTGGCTCGCCACTCAATCCCAGAGACACGTCTCAAACTCAGTTCGCCTAGACTATCCTCTTCTGGCGATCCACTCCTCTCTGCAATGACACACTTCCAGGAGCCACATCCCCTTTCAGGGCGTCCTCTATGTCTCTCCACACACTCCCACTCCCTCCCTCCTTCTGCATCACATTCTCTTTGACATCCAACCCCAATGAAGCGTCCATTAAATAACCCCGAATGCTTTGCTTGCAGTTCCCACTGTCCCCCAGGAACGTCTTCAGCGCCCGCCCGGTGGCAGCAAAGTTTTTGGTTGAATCTGCACATTTTCAATGGAGGAGCTGGATTTGCATTTGGCTCGCCTCCCCCCGAAGACAGTCTCTGCCGCCGGCTCCATTCGTCGTGAGGTATTCGATTGACACAAGGACACCGCAAACGTGCACGTGCAACTGAGTGAGGAGAAGCAAAAAAAATAACGTTCAATTTGTATCTCACCCCCGCCACACGCCCTCCCTGAGTGGCTGTGTGTTATGCAGGAAAAGAAATTGATAACCAGGATCTCGGGGTAAGCACTTAAGTGGGTGTTTAACAGGCATCGGGACCACAGCAGCAGCGGCGGTGCAACTCACGTCTCCGGCCATGGCTCGCATGCACATGTGTCGGTGTGTCGGTGTGTGACATAACCCCAGGAAAGACTTTTCACAAATTCATGTCTTAATGTGGGTGTTTTATGTGGCTCGGCAGGAAGGATGTGTGTCTTCTTTGGCTGGCGCACCAGCGTGACTCCCAGTGTCCCAGCGTGTCCTGGGCGCGCACCGGCGATGGATGCCTAGCCTTAATTATTCATTTATCGGATAAGAACCGAATGCAAATGGCAGTTATTCGAGAATTGGTCTGCTATAGGCGTAGGCGGCGTGAACGAGGATGGTGATGGTATTGGAAATTTTTATCGTCCTGGGGCGGCGGCAGGAGAGAGCAAAGTTCGGACGTCGGTTATGGGGAATCCTTTCATATGACCCCATCCCCGGTATCTGGGGAGAGGATGGCGGTGTGCACAGGCGATTTGTTATGCAACTCAGTCAAGGTGATGTTCGTGGGCATGAAACCCGCCCGCCACGCCGCTGCTGTGGTGTGCTGGGTTTTGCCGGAATGAACGCCTACATTTGCAAGGACGTGGCTGGTATGTGGTACCAGGAGAATGAAACGAGCGCCGTGGGGGTTGCCGAAATTAAATGGAAATGATCATCGTGATGTGTGACACGAGACGTGTAAAATGGAGATATATGATATGTGATCCAGTTTCAGTTGCCACGGGGTGTAGTTAAGATTGCAGATGCGTTTGAAGATGGTGTGTGGATGCTTTTTGATGCTTATGACAGAAGTGGGTCCTTTGATAGGACTGAAGTCCGTTTGAAGAACGAAAAAGGAACTAAAGTCAATCGGAATATAGGTTGCTTCTGTCCTTAAATTTTTCGTTACGGGCATCACGTCACGTGACAAACTCCGTGTCACATCATACGTGTGCCTCTGTAAGTCAGAGGCTGTCGCAAAAGAATCCATCCATCGAAACTAAGATGTAGTAAAGCTAACCCAAGCGTGGGATTATTTGCATCTGTTGCACATTTTTCGTGTTTTTCTACATTTTTCTACTCGTGTGAGAACAATAGCACGCACAACACGAGTGGTTGCTGAGAATCTAGGCCCTGGCCCTCTATGGGCTGTAGCGCCATCCATATTATTATTATTACTCATCACATTTTTCGTGACGCGTCACGTCTGCTACTTGAACATGCTATGGGATTCCATATATTGCATAGTCTTGAAGCTAAGTGGTAGAGCGGCGAAAAGTGGTGGCGCGGCAACCTTTCTCCAATCCTGAACTAATGCTATCAGTCAACTACTTTTGTGACTCGTCACGTGCCACAAGGTCTCCTACTTTAGCATTCATTGGCTTTCATTTACTTCAAAGAGGCGACGGCATAACGAAGAGGTACATACTCAACAATTCCCAGGTTGATTTCATCAGACATCACTAACAAATATTTCGTGACGCGTCACGTACAGCACCGCCTTCTACTTAAGTATGCCATGTGATTCCACAAATTTCAAGAGATCTCTGAAACTAAGCAGTAGACAACCTTCCTCTAAATTTGAATTAATGACATCGGCACGAAATGTTCGTGATGCGTCACGCGTCACAAGGTCTCCTCCTTAATCATTCCCTGTTATTCCACAAACATAATGCCATGCACTAGCGACATTGCTGATTCTAAGCGAGTTAGTTTAATACGCGATAAACATCCTCTCCAGGTGGGCAAAATCTTGCGGTCTTGGGACTGAGCCTCAAAAAACCTTTTGTTGGGCCTTTTTACCAACAATATGGTCATCCCGCTTTTCGACAGGCCATCCATTGCGGGCGCAACCTTCTATCTAAGGCAAAGCGCGAAAAACCTCGATCTAATCCTAACCATGGCTAAACGTAGACGAAAGAGGAAGGCGGCTTGTGCTCTACACCTGTGTAAGAGGATATACGGCAATAAATGGTGCCAAACCCCAGAGCAATACTGCGGATGTACACAACAATTGTCAGGCCGCTCTTGACATATGGCAAAGTAGTTTTGGTGGCAGGCTTGCGTAAAAACAACCAACTTGAAGCATTTAACAGACAAACAGAGACGCGCATGTCTAGATGTGAATGGAGCGATCTGCACTACTCCTGCAGTGATCACAGAGGTCCTTCTGGATCTTCTGCCACCAGAAGACTGCATATAGAGGCGACAAAAGCGCTAAAAGGGTCCTTCAACCTAAAAATCGGCACACAAGTGCGAATGAGAACAAGCTTCAGTGACTACTGCTCCCTTTTTCTAGACTTTGATGCACCCTTCAGTTATCTTCCAACACGAAAGGCATGGAACGCCAATGAACCCATCAATGACTCGACGTCTATCCTCGTTTATTCGGACGGGATGCAATTGTCAAACATGCATTGCTCTATCAGATTACCCGACTAAAGCAGTGTTTTTCAAGCACAGGTCCTGCCGATCAAGGAAGCGGCCAATGATGGAAGTAACTCCGGCTGACATTACCATTCTAATTTGCACTAAAGCAATTTGTGCTAAAAAAACGAGTCCAAGCTAGTCGCATGTGGTGGTCCGTGGCGTTGTGGGTATGTGCGTTGACCTCAATCTCTACGTCGTAGGTTCGATTCCAGCTCTGAGCGACACAAATAATTTTTACGACCCCACCTCTCTCGAGTCACTGACAATGCTCAAAGAGTATTTCCTGTCTAGAAAAAGCTTCTCAAACTTGGCCGTTCGGAGTCGGCATTAAACTGTAGGTCCCTTCCACTCGTGAGAGAACAATAGCACGCACAACACGAGTGGTTGCTGAGAAGCTAGGCCCTGGCCCTCAATGGGCTGTAGCGCCATCCATATTATTATTATGTAAGCTAGTCGCATGCTGCAGCCAAGGTCTCAAGGTTCTTGGCACAATCTTGCATTCGATCGTGGGTCATCCGGTCTAGAACGTAGCACCTAGGAGGACGTAGGGCTTCTTGGACGTAGGACTTAGATGACCAGATGACCCATCCCAAGCAATTTCATTGTTCCATCTACCCCACCTCTACCTGAGTAAAGTGCACAATTGTTGGCTAAAGAATACTGGGACTCTCATGCCACTTGTGAGACCACTCGAATATTGTGCCATAAATACAATAGTTTAAGGACCCACAATCTTCCCTAAATGCTGCTGCGGATGGTAGTCGGAGCGATAACTGGTTGTAATCACCTGAGATACCATGAACAAAAAATGGAGCTTACCCATGGCACCATATGCAGGAGCTGTGGGAACGAAGAAGAAATTGGGGACACTCCTTATTATCTTTGTCAATGCCCCAGTCTATGCCTATTGAGATAGAGAACACAGGCTGGGAGAATTCTTCTTGCAGAAGCTCTATGACATGGCAGATATCAAAATCTCCGGATGGCTCGACAGGAGGGACAGCACAATAAATCTACATCTACTGGAGTATGGAAGGTCTATCATCATCCCCTTTTGGGTATCACCATTAGTCCAACTAGACCTAAGTGAGGCGTGGCCCCAGCACGTCTACCGATCGACCTAATCTAACGCATTCCACAAACTTCAAGGAGGCGTCGTCAAATCGAAGAGGTACAAACCCAAAAGCTTCAATGTTGAATGAATTGCGTCAGTCATCTGTTTTTCGTGACGCGTTACGTCCAACAAACCTAGTATTGCAAACTTGGGAAGATCTTGTGATTTTAAAAATTTGAATGAAGGTTGCTCGCAAAGGTTGTCTTGAATAAGGTTTCGAGCTCACCGTCCCGATGAAGATGGAGTTACCTCTCGAGAGAGAGTCGCCATCCTTTGCTATCTATGCGAAGTGAGAGACCATCGTAGAGTGTCTCTCGGCACCGTGTGAGGCTCTCTGAACGTAACTCGAGAGGTCCCTTCAAACACCTATCGCCTTACACCTCTCACCCATCACTTGACTTCTCTTTCTCCATTCTCTCAATTACAGTCGCTCCCCCGTCCCTCTGCCTGGCCCCCTACACACTCGCCCACCGGCAATGTGTTGTGCTTTTTTAATTAAATTTCATTCCGGCATACCTGATCTATTTGCAAGGATACCCTTCAGTTAAGCTCCAGGAGATGGCCGGCCCATCCCCTGCATGCGACTGCCCCGAGCACTGCTCACTCACTCGGGAGACCTTGGAATGGACATCTGCAACCCATTTGCCCTCATCTCTGTGTGGTGGCTTTGCAGTTTTCCCCATTCCCTCTCGTTCGGTGCAGCTGGTGTGTGCAGTGTGTGCATGCGACCGTGAGATAAAGAGATTTCGGTTTTTAAGAATCACTCTGGGATTAGCTCGGCGGGGCATGTGGCCGCAGCTTCACCTTACGAGCCCTAATTGCGCAACATAACTCCTAGAGCGCCTATTACCAGCATCGGCAGCCGATAAGCCTCCTTTTGATATCACACAATCAGCGTTTAATGTGTTCGGCAATTATTACGGCGACTAATTGATAATTACGAACCCACTTAATAACCCTTCGGGTGGCGAGCAGGGAATTGCGCGTTCGCTTGAAGCGACGATTATGTAAATTTCGCGTTAAAAGATGAGATCTGTTCCCCCGGGACGGGGGATGTTTTGCCTCTGCTCTGTGATTACGATCTAGTCGATGTGGATGCTGACTTGCACCTCACGACGGATGCCGGTTTGTGAATGGGAAAACATCAGACACCAGGGCGGTGACGCAGGCAGTGTGGATGGCAGAGGCTTTGGGGGGTTTTCTTGGATTTTAATTGTTTCTGATTCAATCGGAATTTAATGTACATTCTTTTGAAGACAATTAAAACCGGGTAACGAGCAGTGACGATGCGGGAAATGAAAGGGAAGGTGGGTGACGTACAAGCAGAATCCTGCTGATTGCTTACCAATCCAGTCCCAGAGCATCATCGAAACAAATCGGAAAACATTCAAATCACTCTATTTGAACTTCCCCCTTCTTCAACATCACTCCTTCCCTTTCCCCATCCACAAGAAGCCATGAGAAGCATGCAAACAACAAAAATGCATCAGAAATGACGAAATTCCAACCGGAACACTAGACGCCCCGAAGTCTGCAAGGAAATCGGAGACAAGCAAGCACTTTGTGCAAGATTTTCTTGCACTTTGACAGATATGACTTTTTTGTTGCATATCCCATGGGTGCTTGGGGGACAATGATGCATTTCGAGCTCGAGTTTCGAACTGCGATGACGTACGTAGATGATTTCAGGGGCAACTCTGAAGAGGATAAACTTAAGTTATCATTAAATTTGATGCGGGGCGGAATTCTTGAGCGCAGAACTTGAACAGCACTCTTCTTCATCTGCTTTCGTCTTCGCCCTAGATCCCTGCCAAGTTCATTTTTAACGGCTACGATAAGTCAAACAAATTAATTGCAGCCCCCCTTATATCCTTTGCTTTGACAACATTTGGAAAGGGAGATTTAATTACGTGCCTGCACAGTGACATGAGTCTATCCAAGAAGATAGCTGGGCCAAGTATGGAGCATGAACAACACTGTTAACAACGCAATAGACGACGTCCACAAAACCGATGGAGTGGACAAATGGAGGAAATCAAGCAAATCGTAAATGGTCCACTGGCAAAAACTCTGTGGTGGCCCGTGGCGTTGTGGATATGTGCGTCGACCCCAACCTCGACGTCGTAGGTTCGATTCCTGCTCTGTGCTCTGTCCCTTCCACTCGTGAGAAAACAATAGCACGCAAAACACGGGTGGTTGCTGAGACGCTAGGCCCTGGCCCTCTACGGGCTGTAGCGCCACCCATATCAACCAAACAACTGTGACCTATACTAGTTCATAAACAATCACATAGTCTGATCAATATGAGCACTCCTAATCTTAGGACCGTCATTGGCGTCATAACAGGCCACTGCGCCATTGGAACTCACACCTCCCTCTACAAGCTGTAGAGCTGTAGGATGTGAGAAGAAACCATGGTAAATTTGTTATGCAACTGCAGTGCGCTCTCATTCCGTAGATACAAACTTCTAGAGGATTACCACTTCAATAACTGGGCTGAACTAAGCAGAATGGTCTGCCACCATCTTCGCTTGATCACAAGCACACACTGCCTGTCGGTATAGGCATAGATCAGCGTGATGGCACAAAGGGCCTAAGTGTGGCTGGTGTTTTTCCGTACAACAGTCAGCCACTACTGAAAGCCTAATCCAACCGAGCATGTGTAGAGAGCAATGTAGAGGCAAGAGTGACAGGTTGATAGGTTTGGGGCTGCAGCACCACGAGAAAAACTAGACGGATCACAATTCTTACCTCGGAATATAAGTAACTGCATGTAGTATGCTTACTTACTTACTTATCAGGCAGACGAACCATGAAAGGTCTGAGCCTGAGCAATTGCTGCCTTCCATCGGTGAAGGTCCTAGGCACGCTGCTTCCAGTCATCCAGGCCAAGCTGTCTTACATCCGCTTTTGACTTGGAGGAGGTTCGGTCTTCCTCTCCTTCTCGAACCAGGAGGCTCGGATTCGAAGACCCTCTTTGCTGGAGCGTTGTTGTCCATTCGCTCGATGTGGCCGAGCCAGTGTAGTCGACGGATTTTTGCCTTCCGGACTACATCCACATCCTTGTACAGCTCGTAGAGTTCGCGGTTGTGTCTTCTCCTCCATTCGCCTTCCTCGCAGACGTGGCCATATATCCGACGTAGAATTTTTCTTTCGAAGGCACCAAGAATCAGCTCTGCAGTTTTACTTAATGTCCAGCTCTCGGCTCCATAAAGTAGGACTGGCAGAATAAGGATTTTGCAGAGCATAACTTTGGTCCGTCGAGTCAGGAGTTTCGAGACCAGTTGTTTTGACAAACCGAAGTAGCATCGGTTGCCAAGGGCGATTCTACGTCGGATCTCCACTACGATGTAGTAGGTAGTGCATACTAGACTGGGTCATTTGCAGAATTTGATCAGACGAAAACATGCCCGATGACTGAAATGTCAGCTACATATGTCAACTTCGCGCCGCAGTAATCGGCTTCCGGCCAGGCAAATCGATTATAGACCAAATTTTCACACCAAGGCTAATCCTGGAAGGGACCAGTGGGTTTCAAATCGATACTCACCATCTTTTTTATCGATTTCAAAGCCGCATGTGTCAGCATTCATCACAAGGAATCATTCGAAGCCATAGTCGAATTCGGAGTCCCGAGCAAATTAATTCGGTTGTGTAGCGCCCCACTAAGGCATACGCGATGCACTGTCCAGTTCGCCTCAAGTGCATCCGAGCTGTTTGAAACAGGTTTTCGGCTGTCGAGAGGTTTCTTCAATTTGATACTGGAGACGATTGAGTGACGGGCAGCTGTCAACGGAAGGCACTATCTTCTACAAGTCAATCCGACTGTTGAGCTATGCAGATGACATCGACAACATCGCGCGATTTGCTGTAGTGGAAGCTTTCACAGCAATTGAAGAACGGCTGAAATGAGCTTAAGGTCAATCAAATGAAGTGAAAAAAAACAACACTCCAGCAAAAAAGGCTTCGAGTCTTAGCCGCCTGGATAGAAATGGAGATGAAGACCGAACATGTGGTGTAGAGATCAAGTCATGGGGAAGACATGACGTGTGCAGAACCGTCAACGGCAGAAGACAGCAATATCTCAAGCTCGGACCCTCCATCATTTGTGGGCCTGCTAAGTAAGTTTGACAATCGGGAGGACCATCTAAGTCGTGCGTTCAATTTCTTGAGGATGTTTTTGAAGACGACCCATGTTCTCGTTACGAGGTCCAATTTGTAGTGAGTTTCTGGTCACTTGGATGCAAATCCTTAACTTCTAGATTCGAACAAACAATGGTTCGTAGGAGACGTAGTAAAATTAACTTTACGCATAACCATGGCACAGTGGACTCTTTTTAAGTCGAAATGTCAAGGGATATCGAAATTAGTTGAAGTAAGGGGGAACTCAACTTAGAGAGAGCTATGTATACAAAATGTATGAGAAGGCAGTGCGATAACTACGAGGCAGGTACATATGATGATCGTGACACGCTAGGGACTGTGTGAAGAATGAACAATAATGATAATATGGGTGGCAGCTCGTAGGGAGCCACGGCCCAGCTTCTACAACCGACACTCGTGTTGCGCATGCTATTGTTCTCTCAGGAGTGGTAGGGACCTACAATTTTGCGCCGACTTTGAAGAACCGAGTTTGAGAAGTATTTTCTAGGCAGTTCTACTTCTTGAGCATTATGAGTGACTTGATCGTGAAAATTTTTTTGGTCGCACCGAGAATCGAGCCGACACACCATGGGTTCGTGGTTTCTCTACACAAGTGCGTAAAGTTCGACGCACAGACCCACAAAGTCACCAGCGCCACAGAACGTACGCTCTCGTGGGAATAGAAGTCTGTGCGATGGGTGTAGGATCCATTGGGACAAGGAAACCATGCGACCAATGTCGGCCCTTGGTTGTTGGAAATCGTGTGTCGAACGTACCCTTGATTGTGGGAGATGTTACAAGGATGACACGGGATATCAAAATAAGATCGAGTTTAGATGGATTCGATTCAGACGGTGATCTTATACATATAAAATTGAGGAGAATGCAAAAATGTGGTTAGCGAAAAATTCGACTTAGGGAGAGTCTGCTGTAAGTACCTGTTGACCAAGGCAGATTAGTCGAACTCAAGGCATCGATCGGATATCTGTCATCTATATCTCTGTGGCAATGGAAGAGCTTCCACTCGTTCCTTAACCAATTGCCACCGACGCGACGTCTACTCTAAAGACTTGGGAAACCACAAAACTTCCTCAAGAGTCTCTTTAAAAGTGCGCCCTCTTCAACACCATCTTTCAATTAGCAACGCGTTGAATAGAAAAAAAAATCCCAAGACCACCCTTAACCCTGATCCTGTTCACCCAAGCAGAGCCCAGAAGAACTTCGTAAAGAATTTCCTTGTCGGACTTCATTACAGATCAGCCGACTCCTCGAAAGCAGAATCCTTTTTGCCAGTTCAAAAACTTAGGGACGCAACAAAAAGAACTGGATATCCTTTACACTTCCTTTGACCCACATCCTCACTTAATAGCTCTCAGCAGCGGCATCAAACACCAAACAAACAGTGGCGGCGAGAGCAGAAGAAGTGAGAAGAAGTGGAACCATCGCACCATAAATTGAAAAACACTATCATCCTCAGCAAATGCACTCTGAATGGAATTTAATGGACCAAATCCTCGAATAAATACCGCAAGACATCGCAGGCACGCCTCGCTCTCTTTCTCTCGCTCTGGCAGCGGCCGCCATTGGAATTGATTTTCTGCAGCGTCAAGCGAAAACCAAAAAAACGCAGAAAAAGCGGAAAAAAAAGCGTAGAACCTAGAGAGATAGAGAGATGCTGCGAGAGATCCTTGAAAGTATTCATGTTGTGTGTTAGCATTTCCACTTTTTTTTCGTGCCTCCTTCTCAGGCTCGGCCTCAAGAGTGATGTTCAATGCAATGGTCTTGCCCTCGCTCCCACTGTCGCTGTAGTTTATTCAATTTTCTTGCTGTTTTTTTTTTTTCTTCCTTGAATTCAAGACAGTTATCCTTTCGAGATAATCAAACAGGATCACGGTAATGGTGGGTGGTTGAGAAAACTGTTTTTTGTTTCTCCTTCTGTTCATTTGTTCGGAGAGACAGCGACGGCGACGGCGACGACGATGGCGACGATGGTGGCAAAGTTGGCGGCACACCTCTTTTCAACTTGACCTTACCGCAAGGAAGACACGAACGGCACAGACAAGATGTGCCGATCAATGGAGTAGGCGGAGCAGCGGGAGCTGTAAGAAATCCTGTCCGTTCCAACACGCCGGTCGGTGGTGACAGAAATGCTGTGCAATGAGATGTGTCCTTTGAGAGTTTGTCGGTCGCTCGCCAAGTGGCCTTCAGCAGCTGCACTGGCGAACTGGTGCAGTCCTCTGCATGCGGACGATGTCACAAAGGATTCCATGCGTTGGTCGAGGGGGGGAGTCGATTTCAATTTAGGGTGTGATTGATTGATAAGGATAACCCTGAATGTCACAATCGGTTCGGGATGCAATTACTGGGTTAATGCTGTTGTTTGAGCAGAGGTCGCGGTCTGGGGACTCTCTTGAACGAGTTGAAAGGCTCTCTTTCGTCAGGAACGATGGAGAATGACACACTTCCGGTGGAGTAGAAGCTTTTCCCAGAGCGCCGCGAGTTGCCGATGGGAGCAGCTGAGATGGGGCCCCCCATCGTTCACGTGATCGACATGAGATCGATTTCTCGCCACAAGACGTCACAAATGTGAGGGTGGACACCCCACTCAGACGTCCCGACGAGCAAAAGAGGCGGGGTCGTCGCAGAGTTGAGATTTCCCATCACTCGGCGTGGCACACGGCAACACTACCTGAAAGCTTCCAAACGAAAACGTGCTGCCACTCTAACACACACTCAAAGCACGAAGAGAGAGCGAGCCACCACACGAAGAGCGGCTGTGCCAGCTCACCACTCACCGCCGCTGAGCAAGAGCACAAGCGACGGTCCCTCTGCGGGAGCCGAACTATTCAAGGTTAACCCGCTCCGACTCCGAGTGCACACACAATTTCCCGAGCACAAAAAGCTACTATCTGCATCCACCATCGGCCGTCCTCAGCCGCCGTCGCCGTCGCCGCTGCTGCCAACCGTCGCTTGTTCGTTTTCCGCCCTCCAGCAATCGCTGTCGCCGTTGAAGCCACACACACATACAGTGGCACCGCGGCGTGGCGGTGAGATGGTGCAGTGGAAAAAACTTTTCCTTGATTCCTTTCCCTTTTGTCTCTTGTGTGTGTGTGTGCCCCTTTTGTTGTTGTTTCCTCTTCCAGCAGAGGGAAGCTTTTTCTGTTGTTCGTGTGCCACTCACTTGTGAAGGACCTTATTTTGATTATTTTTTGCTGTTTGTTTGCTGTTGTCTTGTGCAATTTCAGTTTCGTTTCTTTTTTCTTCTGCTGCTTGCGAGCGGGTGGCAATTTAATGCGACAGGACGCTCTTTGACTTGGACAAGTGAATTTTTGTTCTCTGGTAGATGGCGTTTTGGCTCGCAGAGACGGGTCCACCGCACCGGACATTGTGTGTGGTTGCGAGCGAGAGGAGTTAATATTAGCCGGACGGGATTTGGTGTTTCCATTTTTTTTTGTCTCCCCATAGACACACACGCACAGAGGGGGGAATAAATTGGTTGGTTCGGCCGAGAGGAGAAGAGAGACGAATCCAAAATTGTTTTATTGATTTAGTTTACCTTCAAGCGGCTGCGAGCGCGGTGTCGATGGCGAGAAGCCGCCCTTGCATGGTGCGAAAAGTCGAAAGTTTACGCCGAGGAGAGGTTGGCTGGTTGATATCCTTATTCCGGGAGTGTTGGCGGCGGAGGGCGCGAATGGCAAGTCATTCACTTTACAGGTTTCGGTGGTTTTTTTTTGCCTCTGTCTCGAATGGACGATGGTTATCGGTTCTCGAGAATTGAATGGACACTTTGAGAGTTAAGTGCCGTGGAATGATATTCGAAACAGTCGTTAGGAGGGGACACAGTTCCTAAATTTGATTAGCTTGACAATAACAAGGTTCAGTTCAACTGGGATATTCCCAATTAACCGATGAATGAGGGGTGAGACTTACGGAAGAGGGGACAGAATGCAGGGCGACTTCATGGGAGATGTGGATATATAGGCACGGCTGTAGAAAGCAGGAACAGGAAATGTCAGAGAAGGTGACTTGAAATGTTCCCCTATCTCGAAAACTAAGCGATTTTGCACGCCATCTACATACATTCGAATTCCATTAATCCTTCCTCTTCTTCTTCTTCTTCTTCATCTTCTTCTTCTTCATCTTCTTCTTCTTCCTCTTCTTCCTCTTCTTCTTGTTCTTCTTCTCCTTCTTCTTCTGTGTACGGCGTTAAGGTCCGGTGTGAACCTAGGCTTCGCCCAACAAGCCTCTGTAACTCGCGCAATCTCTGGCTAGCTGTCTCCAGCTGCTAGTTGAGATCCTCCTCCACTTGGTTGCGTCGACTAATGGGCGAGAGTCCTTTGCTGCGTTGCCCGACACTTTGGAGTTTGCTGGAGTTGAATTGTCCATTCGCTCTACATGGCATTGGATTCATAGACGCCTCGCTAGGATCATCTCGTTGTACAGTCCGTAATGTTCTTGGCTGAATAGTCTCCCCGAGATCCTCCTTCTTCTTTGATTGGCGCTACAGTCCGGGGTGGACATGGGCCACAACCAACATGCCTCTCCAGCCAGCACGATCTTTCGCCAGCTGCCTCCAGTTGCGCACACCAAGTTGGTTGAGGTCCTTTTCCACTTGTGTGCGCCATCTAGTGCGAGGACGTCCTCTGTTGCGCTGTCCCAATGGCTCGGTGTCGAAGACTCTTTGGGCCGGAGCTGTGGTGTCCATCCGCTCTACGTGACCTAGTCATCTTAAGCGTTGGATCCGAAGACGCTTACCGAGGTGCATGCCGCTGTACAGCCCGTACAGTTCGTGGTTGAACCTTCTCCTCCAAACGCCATCATCAAGATCGTACGCAGAACTTTTCTTTCAAAACAACCAAGAGCTTCTTCATCCGCTTTCAATAGCGTCCATGTCTCTGCGCCATAGAGCAGGACTGGGATGATCAGGGTTTCATTCAAGGTCAATTTGGTGTTTCGAGAGATGGCTCTGTTACTCAATTGCCTCTTGAGCCCAAAGAAGCAGCGATTGGCAAGAGTAATTCTGCGCTTGATCTCCACCAGTATTGTTGCCCCTATTTACTCCAGAGCCTAGGTAGACGAAGTCCTTGACTACCTCAAAGTTTCTGCTGCTGCATGTGACGCTCTGTCCGAGACGTCGATGTTGTGCGTCCTTCCGTGATGACAGCATGTACTGGTTGATCGCTAGACCCATTTTAGCCGCTTCCGCTTCAATGCCAGCAAACGCCTCATTGACGGCTCGCTGTGTTCGTCCAATCAAGTCAATGTCGTCCGCGTAAGCAAGCAGTTGAACGGACTTTTGGAAGATCGTGCGTCGGGTGTTTACGTTTGAGTTTCGCACGATCTTCTCCAGGACGATGTTGAAGAAGTCACATGACAGCGTGTCGCCTTGCCTAAAACCTTTTTTGACATTGAAGGGTGAGTTCGTTACCGACCTTTATGGAGCAGCGAGAGTTCTCCATTGTCATTCTGCACAACCTGACGAGTTTGATAGGAATGTCAAAACTAGACATGGCGCTGTATAGCTCGTCTCTATGCACACTGTCATATGCGGCCTTAAAGTCGACAAATAGGTGGTGGGTGTCGATCTGCATTTCTTGTGTCTTTTCCTTAGGATCTGCCGAAGTGCAAATATTTGGTCTATTGTGAACTTTCCTGGCCTGAAACCGCTCTGATAAGGACCTATCAGGTTGTTGATAAAGGGTTTCAGGCGTTCACACAGAACGGCGGAGAGTATCTTGTACGCGATGTTAAGGAGGCTGATCCCTCGATAGTTGGCGCAGTCAAAGGGGTATCCTTTCTTGTGGACGACGCTGAGATTCCACTCATCGGGCATGCTTTCCTCCGACCATATCTTGCAGATGAGCTGGTGCATGCGCCCAACCAGGTCATCTCCAGCTGCTTTAAACTGCCCGAAATCCCATCAACCCAAAAAGGACAACAGATCGCACTCTTAACTTCCTTCGCGTCCTAGAGCAGGACTGGGATGATCAGTGTCTTGTGTAGAGCGGTCCTTCGAGAGACGGCTCTGATACTCAATAGCCTCTTGAGCTCAAAGAACAGCGGTTGCCAGGAATTATTCTGCGTTTCAAGCCGAAGTAGACAAAGTCCTTGACTTTCTCGAAGTTATTGCCGCTCATTGTGACTGCACAACTTGACGAGATTGTCATTAATGTCAAATCTAGATGTGTACAGCTCGTCTCTATGCACGTTGTCATAGGCGGCTTAGAACCCACAAATAGATGAAATAGTGAGTGGCGATTTGCTTTTCTTTGGAGTTTTTCAGGACGCAGTGTGACGATCTGATCACTCTTGGACTTTCCTGGCCTGAAGCCGCACTGATATTTTAATCAATGTCTTCAGTCGGGGACACAAAAAGAAAAGATCGATGTAAGCGATGCTACGAAAAGTTATCCCTCTGTAGATGGTGCAGTCAAGGGGAGTGCAGAACTACAAGCAAACATGATCATTTTGTTTGCCTGTACTCATTAAGGATTTTTTTTGGTGATCGTGGGCACTACTCACTCCACGTGGAGGAAAGGGCGTTAACCTACACCGGCATCAATTACATAATAGCTGATCCAGCTGATCGGTCAAAGACCCTTTGATTGGATCAAATAATGATGCTTTCTTCGTAGGATGCATGAACCACAGAATTCATTCTTGTGTGAACCAATTGAGGATATCGTCCTTACATCAGTTCATCACGATAATAAAATAATTTCGAATAAAGAACACTGCGTGTTATTTGGACAATCCTTGTCAACTCTTATCCTTTTATTGTAAAGTATTGAAGAGTGGTCAATTATGGATTGGACATGCTTTCCTCAGACCATATCTGACTTAGTCTTACAAGTCGCCAGGATAAGCCAGATCATCTCCGGCTGCCTTAAGGATTTCAGCGGACAGATAGTCCACGCCGGCTGCTTTGTTTGACTTCAGTCTTGATGTTGACCTGGTCTACGGCGAGTGCAGGGCAGCTGCAGAGAAGGTGTTGCGCAGCTTCCATCCTTTTCTTCATCTCGACAGCTTCTGTAGAAATCATTAGAGAACAGTCTTAGTCTGTTCGCATGTAGACCCAATAGGCAGTGTCTGGTGATTGTTCCCACTGCGTTGCTGATTTTTGACATTTCTAGGGACATCAGATCTTTTGGGAACAAGACTAGGCTAGACTTGCTTGGTGATTTGGCCCGAATGCCACCTGACAGTTTGCTTTGATTATTGAGTTGTATCTTGAAGGAAGCTGGCGGTGGCCCGTGGCGTTGAGGTTACGTGCGTCGACCCCAACCTCGACGTCGTAGGTTCGATTCCAGCTCTGAGCGAGTCCACATCTTTCGAGTCACTGACAATGCTCAACGAGTATTTCCTGTCTAGAAAAAGCTTCTCAAACTTGGCCGTTCGGAGTCGGCGTAAGACTGTAGGTCCCTTCCACTCGTGAGAGAACAATGGCACGCACAAGACGAGTGGTTGCTGAGAAGCTAGGCCCTGGTCCTCTATGGGCTGTAGCGCCACCCATATTATTATATCTTGAGGAAGCTTAAGGGGTACCTATGTTACAATAGGGTCTCCATCATCTGTCAGTGTGGTGTCGATTTTAGCAAGTTTGTCACCTTCACAAATCTGTGCATGATCCAGTGCCATTCAATCGGTCCACCCCTTAATCGCTCTTGCCCCAATCGCTCCCTCGCTCAACCATTCAATGCGTGGCCTCAGCCTAAAAATAAACCTCAACCGGCATCCTCCCTCTTCGAGATCTCCCAACGCAAGCCCATGTCCTTCCGTCTCCTTCGACTCAATGCGTTTTTCTAAGAACCCATCCCCACGCCAGCCTCAAGCATCTGCACTCACACTGTGGCATGTGCACTCTCATCCAGTGGCTCCAAGTGGCAGAACTTCATAGCTCCCCTCTTTTTCGCAAACATACATAAGTTCGCAATTATTTCAATTAGGCCTCATGGAGAGTCCTACAGAAGCACTTTCGAATCTCGTGAAAAATGTTTCCCCGAGTGCGACTAGCGTGATTATCCGAATGAGGACCGCAACGGCTTAGCCGCTTCCACATGATTCCATTTCAGTCGTGAGACGTTTCTCGCGAATAATTGTTTGTGCATCAGAGTCCTTGAGGGATTCGCGAGTTGTGTGACGGGCTCGGAGACAAGGAGGCCCCCCATAAACTTGCGACGTAACACCGTCCGACCGCTTAACAGGTCGATAGACAGTAGAGGCTCTCAATTTGTTGCTCGTTTCGAAGCTCGTGCCTTTTAAACGTCGAGTAATCCTCTTTCGTGCCAGGATTGCAGCAGCACGGAGGTGTGTGCCCGCCCACTTGTCGTCGCACCATCATCACACTCAACGGCACAGGGATGTGTATCAATCGGATGTCATCGGGGGAAATGCAATCGATTATCCCTGTCCCCACGTCTGTCCTCAGATGCCACAATTTAAGAGCAAATCGTCCGTAATTACTCATGAAAACTTCACTTCACCTCACTGGGTGCGTGCCGGTGTGCGAGTGGGGGTTGCGCTTGTGTGTGGATTAATTTCGAATCAATTGAGAGCAGACCGGTAGGAGGAGCAACAGCAAACAACGGCGGAGGTGCAAGAGGACCCTCACAAAGGGCTGCTGCTGCTTCTGATGATGGTGTTGATTGGAAGAAGGATGTATCCATAAGATACAAAGATAAACTACTTAAGTGAATTACAATTGCACCGGCAGCGGCGGCGGCGGCGGGCGGTGACAACGGGAGATTCTCGGAATTTTCCCCCACAAAAGCTTTGGAAATTCAGATGCTATCTGCCTCGCAAGGGCCTTGATGTGGCTTACCCACCATCACCGAATTCTTCATGCTGGCAAGTGTGCCAACCCCCATTCCATCGATCAAACTTTAATTTCATTTACATGCACGCACACACACACACAGAGAGAGCCAAAGTGTGATGGAGCTGATGCGGAGCGCACGACTGGTGGCCTCCTTCGACACGGAATAACAACAGCAGCGGGAGGGAGAAAATAAAAAAATTCGAATAAAATATTAAATCTATTTGCACATGCCTACGAGACAGAGTGGGACCTCGTTCGTCTTGCGCTCCGCTCCGTGGAGCCGCGCCACGGCACGGGCCACGATTGTGTACGGTTTCGTCAGGCAATAATGTATGCATCATAAATTACAGAGTTGGCTAAGTATCCTTTGGATGGCAAGGCAAACAAAAGCAGAGCTCCGCTTGATGGTTGGAGGACATGGAAGGACATGCGATCTGTTTTGTTTCTTTTTTCTTTTTGCGTGTTTTGCCACGCAAACAGAAGTAATCGTCTGGTTGGCACTGCATTGTGAGTTGACATCCGTACGCATGCTTAGGCGTGCACACTTCTGGACGTCCATTCATGGGATTTGCAGTCGGTCGTTAATTTTTGAATCGAGATAAGCAGTGTTGTTCAAAGTGTTACCGTCGTTATTGATTGATGGCGTTTGCAGTAGGCGCTACATTCTGCTGGAAGTTTTACGAGGCATTTTATACAACACGCAACTATAGACATGCGTTTTGCCTTCGTTTAGCGAAAAGCACTACGATTGTAAGTGAAGCGGTGAACACTCGACTCATTGAATGCAGGGGCTGAAGAGGGTGAATGGAGTTTGCTCACGGGCATTTGTGGTGGTGCTGTGATGATTTTGTTTGCCCAAAGCTTAAGTCAGTCGCCCCACAAAACCCACAAAAAAAGGTAATTTCAATATCTTTTGACAACACGGCATAGTTGGACTTGCAGCGAGACCGTCAGCACCGTCTTGCTAAAACAGGTAACCATTCAGACCTGTCAATTCCCATCGACTGTTTCGTCATCCTTGGAGAAGTATGGATCAATGATGGTTTTGGCGCTGGAGCCGTCTGTCTGATGACCAATTAGACTCTATACGAGACACTGATCACCCCAGTCCTGCTGTACCACGCAGAGGCATGGGAAATCTCAAAATCGGATGAGAAGCCTTTGGTTTCTTCGAGAGAAATATTCTGAGTGTTGCCTTTGGTCCATTTCGTGTTGATCTGGAGAGGAAGAATCAACCACGGGATGTACAGCTGTATGGGCGTCGGAACCAACGCCTAAGGTGACCGGCACAGGCGTACCTCGAATGAGTATTCGATCCGAAACTGTGGGGCACCCAAACAGAGCACGGCGTCGAAGGTGGCGAACCCAAGTGAAGAAGGAACTCAACCAACTTGGCTTGCGGAACTGGTGATAGCTAGCCAGAGATCGCTCGAGACTTGTTGGTCGAGGCTCTGGTTCATCACGTACTTTAGCGCCATTCAAAGAAGAGGAAGACTCCTTTTGCTCATACGCCGGCCAGAACACTTTTTCGTAGCTAGTAATCTTGTTTCATAGATCTCACGTGCTTTTGCTTGTTGACGGCGGCAAAGTGCGTGAAATAGGTTGTCAAAATTTGTTGCCAAAAAAGGCCTTCAGAGACAATCATTCGAATGACGTGGGTGACGCTACAGCCCATAGAGGGCCAGGGCTGAGCTTCTCAACAACCACTCGTGTTGTGCGTTCTATTGTTCTCTCACGAGTGGAAGGGACCTACAGTTTAATGCCGACTCCGAACGGCCAAGTTTGAGAAGCTTGATTTAGACAGGAAATACTCTTTGAGCATTGTCAGTGACTCGAAAGTGATGGGACCGTGAAGATTATTCTTGTCGCACAGAGCAGGAATCGAACCTTACGACGTCGAGGTTGGGGCCGACGCACATACCCACAACGCCACGGGCCACGACATGTTTGAGTTAATTGCACTTAACACTGAAGTACATAAATACAAATCATGTTTCAAAGTGCCCCCTCGAGCTGTTTTTCACTGAGCAGTTCCAACTGACAACTGGGCACAATGCTGGACGCTTTGACGATACGACACATGTGAGTTTTAGGCAGTTCTCTATTTTAGCGCCATGGGTTGTGTACTGGCTGTACACCACGGTTCTCTGGTTTGATGAATAGCTCTATAGGAGAAATGTCTTTTGAAGAAGCTTACAAAAGTACAAAGATTGTCGTGGCTACGAATAACAGGGGATAACAACTTCAAGCAGCACTCGTAGCTATCATCTTTTTGCAACCGCTTGACCTATTCTCCAGCAGTAGTGGAGCCTCGGAGGCTCAGAGAAGCAGGATTCTGGAGAGAAAAACCATACGACCAAGCTTTCATACTCAAAAGGTGGAAAACGACACAACACAAAAACCAAACAGATTGGCTGACACCAACATTGTACCCAGAGAATACCTTCCACACACATTCCTCAAATCTGGAACAATGGCAGCATAAGACGGTGTATTCTAGATATTTACTGACTGCCCAAGAACGAGTGCGGGAACAGGAGTAAGGGTCTTCTGTGACCAATTCGAGAAATCCCTGTCGTTGCAATACACGTAAAGACACATAACCAACCGATCGATGGTAATTTTCTTCCATCGACAATAAAAGCCATAACGTTGTCCATGTCTTGACGTCGAAACTAGTCAGATTATGCAGACGGAGCATCAGTGGTGAACATGTGGTGGGTACCAAGGCACACTGCCACCCAAGGAAACGAAAGAGTGGACAGCGTAACGAAAAATGGATCTGAGCTGGGTACTCGGGCAATCCATTACGCACTCAAACCAGCTTCCTAAGATGGAGCCTGGCGGACGAAGCCCTGGATATGGCCAGAGCTCGTTGTCTCAATCTGGAAAACAGAGTTATAGCAAAGACCTTGTGGCCGACGCTGAGCAAACGAAGAAGAACGATATCACTGATGAGCTCTAATCGCAAGGAAGTGCGAACGTTTACAGGAGCTCTTACCGGGCACTGCGCCATAGGCACTCTCGCATAGCGACTGAACAAACCACACAATGACTTCTGCGGAAGCTGGAGAGATGAGGAAGAAATAGAAAGTATTCAGGATCACTTGTGCGTGAATGTAAGGCTCTAGGAAGGATAAGAAAACTGTTCCTTAGAAACGACTTCTTAGAGCTGGAGGACATGGGGGATGGAATATAAAGGAATCCAGATGTTTTTAGTAACAAAAGGTCTCATGGTAGAAATACAGTATCTATTCAAGGGAACAGGGTAGTTAGTTTAAGTGAACAACGACGGTATGGCTGTAAGGGCACCATCTTCACCTTCCTATTGCTTGAACCAGTTCACTAGCTGTGACTAAACTTGAAAGGTGTGTCGTCGATTTCTGCTCTGTCCCATTCTCAACCAAATTCGACACCAAAAGACGAGTAGCGTAGTCAGACTGGTGCTTGGCCACGCTTTTTAATGTCTTCGATCTCCTTGCACGTAGATGTTTGCGAAACTCAAGGAAGGAGTTCAAAACTACGATTCGATTTTTAACCCCTTTTTCACAGCTCCATATACCACTTATGGAAGCGATGACAGAAGACGCAAGGACGTACAAAATCCAACATTTTTTCCGTTTATTTGGTTAAAATTTGTACATTATTGCATTTTGCCACTTGCCTGCTGTGATTACGCTTCGCTTGAGCTTAAAAAGAACTGTCGGCGAAGGTGTCACTTCATTTGAAAAATTAGGCACATTTCTTCCGGCGTCGGACATCACCTTCTGACACTCAATACAACAATATAATTATATGGGTGGCGCAACAGTCCGTAGAGGGCCAGGGCCCAGCTTCTCAGCAACCACTCGTCTTGTGCGTGCCATTGTTCTCTCACGAGTGGAAGCGACCTACAGTTTTATGCCGACTCCGAAAGACCAAGTTTGAGAAGCTTGATTTAGACAGGAAATACACTTTGAGCATTGTCAGTGACTCGAAAGAGGTGGGGCCGTGAAAATTATTTGTGTCGCACAAAGCAGGAATCGAACCTACGACGTTGAGGTTGACGTCGACGCACATACCCACAACGCCACGGGCCACCACAATTAACAAATTCAACAATTGCGTCCCGCTAAACCCACTACCACTGACGGTCCATTTCCCCCCAAAAACATACCACCGAAATATTCGCAGTCAAAAAATAGAATCTGTTCACCACCACGTGATGGAACCAGCCAGCCCCTTCCTGAAATGACTCGAATGCATGTTGTTTTGATAATTCCGAAAATCAAGTTCCTACAACCGCTGCCTGCCTGCCCCGTGCCGTCCTCATCAACACTTGTCTTGTTTAATTCGATTAATGACCTTATTCCATCGGCAAATATAACGTTCGCGTTAATTAGTACCGCACGAGAAATTCATCGAATTTAGGAACGAACACAGCCAACGTATCGGCTCCTCTTGCCACGATGCCTGCGATTTGCCCAGAGCTGATGAAACTCGCATCGGACGACCAAACTGAATTCGAGTTAAATAGAAACGCACGCGTTGTTATGCGATCGGAATGGATCAAGCTGAAGGTGGCACGACAATTGATTTACATCATCACCTCACCCCTGGTGCCGATCGAATTGACTCGAGTTGAACCCGGCCGTGCGGCAAGGTGACGTTCGCTGTTAGGCCACCAAAATTGCAGTTGATCAAATTTACATCGACACCAACCCCAATCCGCAATCCACCCACAGCCCATGTGAGGATTAATTAGTTTCTCATGACGACTGCACTCAGTCCCGGGTCTCGGGGAACGCAAACAACCCAGAGTGCGCCTGGCTAACAATGAATTCACGACGACGCGAGGCGTTGCCATTGGCATAAGCTTACGAGTACTTGCTGTAATCCTCTTTGCAACTGGATTACACTTCCCCGTGCATGCAAGTCTGTTTGTGATTTTTCTCCTGGGCGGCCGCATGGCCCTGTGTGCCTACCGATTAATTAGTTACATCAGAGTGTGTTCCAATTAAATTTTCATGCGTTTACATGTCGTCGGTGTCGGCCGGTGTGCCTGTGATTTTCAAGGAGGAAGCCAAAGCCAGGCAAAGCAACACAGCAGTCAACGTCCAAGTGTAGTGCTTCTTGTTCTTTGAAATGGTCTCTGTGTACTCACACAGAGATTTTAAACATTTGATGAGTGCAGCGGGGACTCTGTGGATGCGGATGATTGTCTCTTTGGGGAGCATTTGAAGAAGATTTGATGGGCAGTGCAATGAATGTGGTGACATTAGGGTGAGATTTTGGACAGCATGAGAGGTTTATCAGAGTTTCTAGACTGCCTTGTGATCAGGGCCGAAAGAATACCCACGACGCTATTAGGTTTGGGACATTAGTTATGACTTTCCCCTAAAATGCTAAGTCCCTCCAAGGTCAACAAGAGCCATCTTAGTTTCCATCACAACCGAGGTAGTCAACTTCTAACTCTCTCGCCGATTGATTTCAACTGACAGCGCTTTTTATAGAATCTTCACAGACAGCGATTGTTAATGCGAGTGTTCTAAGAGCCACACGTCTCTGCTCTAGACCCTTAAGAAGTTTGCGTAAAAATCAAGTAGTATGTGTGACTTTAGAGCAAATTCAGAGCCATGCAAAGGATTGAGTTGACTTTCTCCTTGATACATTATTTCTGGTTTCTATTGCCGTTGGCTTGCCAGGTCGGTCTTATGAGATGTCCGACAAGAAGGTGGAAAGACAAGACGACAAGAGGTGTGATGTGACAATTGAACTCAACACTGAAGGCGGTTATCGTAAGAATCTCTGTCTTGATGAATATCGTAATAAACGGGCTTTCGCATTTAACTGCAAGACAAGAGCAAGATTTTGACCCCATCTTATGTGGTTCCTGGGGCACTGTGAAGTTCCAAAAAATTGGGAAACCTACGAACTCGTCGAAGGGCCTCGCTACTTGAAAGCATCCGCAGAAGCTTAAAAGGGGTGGTCCCACCAAACGCAAGACACACGTGAGTTCAAACTACGGAAAATGAAACACAAGATTCTTATCCATACCATCACTGGGCACTGCGCCATTGGAACTCACGTCTCAGGACTTGGCCTACCCTGCAACGACTTCTGCAGAGATTGCAAGGACAAGACAGATAAATTAACTATTGTTTCTGGACTGTTGCTCTCCTCCTGATTCTTCAGAAACCTGACCGAAGCCTTGAAGAACAGGCTAATAGCCCTCTTTGGATAATGGATCGAAGTCTAAAATTGGAGTCAGAGCAGGCATTATAGGAGCCAGATGCAAATTACACATGCTGCTCCCCAGAGACTCCACTCCATCTTCCAAACTGAATTGTTCGTCATAAATGAAGCAGTTACTCTATAATTAGTTTGACAACATGTACGGATAGGTTAGGTAAGTATGCTGCCTGCAAAATTGAAAGGATTCAAAAGTTGGACCCCTATAGCCAAGAGAAGGTACTCAATCAACTGCGACATATAGCCAGTTTCTTATGTAACAATCCTGGATATAGAAAACAGGCGCTCATTATCTTGAACTCAATTCAACTTGACCGAACTAGCCGTTCATCTTCGTCGCTTTATCCGAGACACGAACTGGTTTGACTAGATCAGCATCGTACCACAAGAAGCCTGCATTGGCTCAAGAGCGACTGCTACTACAGTCACCAGCTCTAAGCTAACTTAACCAAACGCCTGCAAGCACGAGGACGGGGAAGAAAACATTGCACATCTCCTACTGTAACCTGAACTAAACAACGTAAGAGTCGGTCATCTCCTTCGCTTTGTAAAAAGCTCCAAATAGTTAGACAAATCCGCGTTGTTGCACAATGGGCCTATACTGTTAAGTGTGACTGCTGTCCCCTTGCACAACAGTCAGCCACTTCAAGCTAACCCAACTTAACGTCAGATTGGCTAAACTGGAAAGGCTTGCTGAGTAGACTCATCTTAACTCAAGACTGTGGGTTCAACCAGAAATGGACGCTGTTGTACCGTCTGCAAGTCTAACAAAGAAAAGTACAAGTAAGGAGAATTGATTTCCATCGAGTTTTTATTTCTCTTTTGATTTTGAAGAAATCGACTGTTTGACTCCCTAGTAGTGAGATCTGTGAACAAAGATGCTGGAAATTCCATGCAAGATTACGAAGCCTCTGTGATGTGCGTAGGAGGAGACGTAATGATTGCTAAAAATGGAATAGACCAGGCAGCCTCAAGCTGTGGACCACAAGGGGTCCGCAAAGCACTTTCAAGGGATCCGCGAGGGTCTTTCAGTAAAACAAAAAATACGTCTTCATTCTCATTTTCCTACAGGAACAGGTCCGCCGAGAGATAATTTGTTGCTGAGGCTCAAGGGTAAAGAAACTAGACGACAACTGCGTCCAAATGCTACCAACACATCCTCACCCGATGACTCAAAATTTGACCGAATTCCTAAACGAACTTGTCGAACAGAAGGTCAGCCGAAGCATGACGATCAAGAGCGGTACTTTAACTCACTTTATGGTCAGACGAACATTAGATTACAGATTACAGGCGATCCGGTCAAGCGAATGCAAAGTATGTCACAGTTACGAGCTCACAATCGGCCGATGAATCGTCAGCATGCATCATTTCCATGAATCGACATCACCTGAGCCGGCGCGGCGCGGTTTCTGTGACTCACAGACTGGCCACGGAAATGCCCAGTCAATGTCTCGGTTTCCCCTGCAGTGCAGCTGTCATTCTGCGATTTTTTGCCTCCAAACGACGCATGCAACTCTAATAAACTCACCGGAGGGTGAATGTCATGAGACCACGTGAAAAGAGAACAACCATCTGCTGTGCTGTTCGGTTTGAGGTCAACCAGAGACGACGGTTTCTGACGATGAGGAGAAGAATAAGTTTTTGACCTCCACCTTCATCATCATCATCATCGTCGTCGTCTTTGTCATAAAAAAAGCCCATAGAATCATCCAAATTAACTGCCTCCCCTGCTGGAGCCCATCTAATTCTCAATAGTATTCCACTTCGTCGAACCTCACTGCCGCCCAACCCGGTCTGCGCTCAGATATTTATCAACTTTGTCAACTTTTCACTCTTCGTCAAACCGAACTCAACCGAGGGTGGACGACGACGGGCTGCGGAGAAGTGCGAAGCGAAGACGAAGGACGAATCTCGGCAGAGTCAGTGTCAGTGCAGAGTGGGCGAAAAAAAATCAGCGAATTAAATCACGAAAATAAATTATTCATAATCTCATGGATACAAAGAAAATTAATCGTTCAGATCGCAAGGAGGTGGTGAGAGTGAGAAGGTGGCTGCCAGGAGTTCCTCGGGAACGAGGAAGGCTCCGCCTTGACAGCGCTTGAATAATCAACGCAATCTTGGTCGGCATTGTGTAACGTGAAATATTTCAGTTTCAATGAATGATTGAAGTGCAGAGACTTACCAAGCTGATGGCGCGCAAGTTCCACTCCGTCGTCGTCGTCGGCTGTGTCTTATTCCAAAAATCTCAGCAACTCCCTTCAATCAATAGTGCTACCATCCCTTTAAACACACACACACGCGCGCACACACGACGTCGTCACAAACACACACGCGAGCGCAATTCACTCCCGGTAAACCACACTTTAAGATACGTTTACACTCGGGGTTTTTTTTTTGCTTTTTTTCTATTTTCTTGCCGCTCTGCCGTTTCGCTGGTGGTTCACTGTTTCGCCGCTTTGCTCTTGTCGTCGTCGTCGTCTTTCACTTGGCGATGTCGCGTGGTGTTTGCATGAGTAATTTGCTACGCGAAACAGCACCGGTTAGCTTTGATAATTAAACCGAATTAACTCCCAGAGAAGAGGAACGTTCAACGACACGCTGACGCTAACGCTGACGCCGTCGCCGCCGCCGCTGCTGCTGCTGCTGCTGCTGATGATGATGAATTTGATGGATTCCTCTGCTTCTGGATCGGGCTCGAGCCGCAGGGTGGTGGCTGGGGAATCAAACCGAATCGAAATAAAATCGGAAAAATCCGCACAACTCACTGCAGACTCAGGGTCTTCTTGAACTTCTTTTTCTTCACTTTTTTTTTTGTTTCGTTTCGTTCACTTTTTTTTTTTGGTGCCGGCTTTGTGTGGCTCTTCTTGGCTTAACCTTCAAACGAGATGGGTTTTTGCGAAAAATTTTCCTTCACTTGACACACTCATCGGATGCGAAGAAGCTGCTGTCGAGGATGGTCGCTGGCCACTTGACGGGAGGGGAACGAGGATGGGGAGCAGAGCTGAGAAAGTAGCTGAGAAACTGAGATAATCGAAAAATTGAATCTAGAAGATCGAACAGCTGGGCTTGGGACCTGGATGGAGTCGTCGACGAGTCACGACACAACAAAGGAGCTGCGGATACGGCACCTCATTAATACATCGATTATGTGCCGACGTCGATGTGGTTTGTTTTTTTGGTTTTTTTCTCAACTCTTCGTCGTCTTTGGTTAGCAACTGCTCGTCTGCACTAGTTTTATTTTATTTCACTGGTTTCGGTCAGGTGGATAGCAATGTATCTGTCAACGGAAACAAACTCACAGAATGGGTTTCTTTTTGCATTTATTTCTTTTCGTTTCCCTTTTTTGTGCTATTTTGTTGGTCTGCCTTGAGAGAGAGGAGACTCGTGAATGATGACTGCTGGTGGTGCTGCTGATATTGCTGCTGCTGCTTCTGCTGGGAATCACACACCACACACACACACCGGAGCGCACCTAACGTGGAAGAAGTGTATTTGCTCCGTTCTGGTAGCGTCCGTTCGAGATACTGAAAACCGAATTTTTGTGTCGCTCCGAAAGTTGATAGAATGTGTCTTGTGTTCCTTTTATTGTTCGGACGGTCTCGTTGTGCCTCTGTGTGTGTGGCTCCTCTCTGCTGAACTGCACACATGCGGATACACGCGAGGAAGGTGATATAATAGTTCGGTCTCCAGTGAGGGTGTTTCGGTCGGAGTTCGGTTGGTGCATCGATGGATGGATGTTTTGGACTTTAGAGCGCAGGTTTCTTCACGAGTTTCCTCTCTTCAATGAGACTCTCTCTCTCTCTCTCTCTCTCTCTGAGTGACTGGGTCTCTCTTTTCGTTGATTGGCCTCTGGTGAGAAGAAGCTTTCGATTATTGAATGAAATTATCATGTGCAGGGATTGCGTTTTTATTTGCTTCCTTTTCTGGTGTCACATTGATACATAGACGTGATGTTGCCTCTTGCATGGAGTACGTTGAGGTTCCGACCAGCGACTGGCATGCGTTATGACGTCGATGCTGGTGGGTGGTTGGGCTCGGCTTGGAGACGTTCGACAGTCGCTTGGTGGTTGTAATTCCTTGAGTAATTGAATAATGGGCAAGGTTAGCGCGAGTAGCTGGAAGGAAATCCGAGACCATTTTTGCCGGTTTATGGCGACAAGGATACATTTTCTGTGTTGTTGTCTGATGCGAGAAACCAGAGATAATTCCCTGTGGGGAAGTTGTTTGGCTGTTTTGTTGTCACTTTTGTGTATCTACGCCCGGTTGGGGATACAGCACGTGTATCCTTACGTCCTTATTAGACAGGATTCAATTAAATTTCCCTTTGTTCGGGGCAAAACGATGAGTTTCCCTGTGGCAATTTGTTTGACATGCCACAAGGCAGCCCCATGTGACCGATTCTCTCTCTCGGTGTTTCTTCAGATTGATTGATTTTCTTCTGGACTGTTTTTTCTGACGTGTTCATCATAAGTTGGGGAGAATGCAGATTTAGTCAAATGATGACCTTGAGGGGTGGACCGAGAAAAAAAGCCTCTCCCCCCACACCAGTCTGCAAAATTCAAAATCAATGAAAATTTCGAAAATTGCCACAACAAGGACACCACACCACGCATCAATTTAATTCAATTTGAGTTATCGAAATTAAATGCAAACACATTCCGCGACCACTCTGCCAGCCTCCGCCCCCTGCCCCACGGTCGCCACACACAATCCATCACCAATTGAACGGCGTTCGGTGCGCAAATAAATTCATTTTCAAGCGCACCCCAGCGTCGCAGCACGTCAGCGCCGCTCCAATAAAACGAAACGAAACAAAAAAAAAAAGTGTAACTGATTCAAAACGTCTGTTGGCGTAAATTAATTTATATTTTGGCGATAATTGTCCCATTGGCTGTCGCCAGGGGCTGACATTTTGGTTTTGCAGCCGAATACATAACTCCATTAACACGCATTTGTTGTGGGCCGTTCGTGCGAAAACAAAAAAAAAACCCACTCTCGAGGACATCGCCCATCCAGTGCACAGGTTACCTGCCGCCGCAACCGAGCGAGGCATAGGCAATATTTTGTAATTGGACATGTAACCGATGTGGTGGCACATAAAAGATAATTGCTCGGGGCAAGGATGCTTGCCAGGAGCGCACCCACTGACAAATTGTTCGAATTTGTCGTCGGCATCCAACCGAAGCCTCGAATTGGTGGTGAATAAGGATAAATTTGCGGCTTGCCCCCATTCCAGGTCCACTCTCGCATGTGTCACATCCAGGTCGCTCGAACAGCACGCAAGTGCTCAATTTCAATGATGAACAGATGACGGATCACTTTGACATCGCCGAGATCCGTGTGCCAGTTCTAAGAAACACCACCACAACACGCTCGGTGACACTTCAAAGCGAAAACGCCTGACGTGTGCCTGAGCGCTCTGCGTGAATGCATCACAATATGGCGTGACATTAAATGCTGACCGCAAGACTGCGTGCGAATTTCCATTTCGTTCATACCTCTCGAGGGGTTGCAGATCCGGAGCGTATTTCATGCAAACCAATTTGAGGGTTCATTTTCAATTGGCCCACGGAGCGTATGATTCGTTGGAAAATGCCGAGGGGAGAGAAAATTGTCGAAACTCTCACGATAAGGTACGTGAGACACGCTGGCCATTGGCACCGCACGGCCACGACCAGATGTCCGAACGACCCTGAGCGTGCATTTCTCTCCGCTCGAATGGGATCACAATCACGCCACGCACTGCTAATTGAACGTATATTGTCGTCAATCGATGATAGATGCTCGGACAAGCGTGGAAGCGGGTAAATGTCATAATTTTCTTCGTCTCGATGGGTTGCTTGTGTTGATCTTATGTATGAGAGGTGCTTTGCTAGGCGGTGGTTGGATGGGGGGTCCCTACACAGGGACGTCTCGGGGGTCACAAACTGTCACAGGGAAGTTTGATGCAATGACAAGTGGTGTCAGATTGACAGGAGAGCAGGGAGACTTGTCAGATTCTGTGCAAATGAAGGGAGGAGCGTGCCAGTGTTTGTACTTCATGTTAACAGATGACCATGAAGCCTTTGTCAAATTTTGACAAGTACTGTCAGATTGACGGATTGACTACGGAGACGGCAGTTTTTGTCTAATTTAAGGGGGAAGCATGGCATCTTGTCAGAGTTTTGATCTCCAATAGCAACACATTAAGCGATAAGGCCATCGTCTGTCAGAATTAATTGATAACTTTGGAGACTTGTCAAATCTTGTATGACAAGTGCTGTCAGTTTGTTGTCCAAGAGCATAGAGGCTCGACTCAGTTTCCATCAACTCAACGGATGCCCATGAAGCCTCTCTTAGATTTCAGTAAGTGCTGTCAGATTGATGGAAGTCCGCGAAGACTTGTCAGATTTGTCTAGGCCTAGATGAATGTCAGATTAAGGGAAGGGCATCTAGAGTTTTCAGAGTTTCTTATTTTAAAGTGTATCAATTAAACGAAGACTCTGTCAGATTTCTGACTTTGTAGACCTGTCAGATTTTGTGTAAATTAAGGGAGGAGGTTGGAGTCTTGTCTGAGATTTGTTCCTACGTAAGATCAAATCAACGGATGACCATGAACCTTGTATGAGCTGTCAGATTGATCGAAGTATATGGCTTATCAGAGAATTTGGAGACTTCCCATTTCAATTGACAAATTTTCCGATCAGCATAAAGCCAATCAGATTTAGTGGAAGCCTGTCAAGATTTCTCAGATTTTATATGACAAGTGCTGTCACCCAACACCGACGTCTCGGCTAGAACGTCACGGCAGACAGATATAACTTTGAGGCAGTCAAAAACTTTGTCTACCTAGGAACCGCTATCAACTCAGACAATGACACCAGCGCTGAAATCAAACGAAGAATAACTCTTGCCAATCGGTGCTTCTTTGGGCTAAGAAAGCAATTGGTAAACTAAGCCCTCTCTCGTACAACCAAGGTAACGCTTTACAAGACCTTAATCAGGACCCCAGTCCTGCTATATGGCGCGGAGGCATGGACTCTGTCAAAAGTGGATAAAGCAGCTCTTGGTTGCTTCGAGAGGAAAATTCTTCGAGTGATTTCCGGTCTGTCTGCATAGATGGTGAGTGGAGGAGGAGATATAACGACGAACTATACGGGCTGTTCAGTGACATCGACCTAGTCAGAAGAATGAGGATCCAACGATTGAGATGGCTAGGTCATGTAGAGCGGATGGAAACCAATGCTCCGGCCCGAAAAGTCTTCGAATCCACCCCCGAGTGACGGCGCAGTAGAGGAAGACCACGACTCAGGTGGCGCACGCAATTGGAAAGGGCCCTCAACCAACTCTGCGTGCGAAACTGGAGACAGCTAGCTAAAGTTCGAGCTGGCTGGAGACGGTTGTTGGTAGAGGCCCAGGTCCACCCCGGACTGTAGCGCCACCTTAAGTAAGTGCTGTCAGATTAAGGGAAGGGCATCGCGAGCTGTCAGTTGGACTACCGGTGCCAAATGAGATGCCATGACGACAATCGACACTCAGTTGTAAATGTAGGAGTTAACAACAATGATTTCTGGATGACATCTGTCAATGACAGAAGTGGCGCTGTCATGTCGAAGAGTTTAAGATTGAATTTCAAGATCACAAAAAGCTCTAAATAACGACTGACTACCAGCACAAGCCCGTAACTGCATCGCGCCTTGCTTCCTATCACCCTCAAGCCGGCTGTGATTTTGACAACGTCACAGCGCCAACATCATCAACACTGTCACGGGCAATAATTGCCAATCAAGAGTGTCCGTTCGTTTTTTCTTTCTTCTCTCCACAAGTCGCTCATTCATAAGCAAGTCTCTTGATTTTCATCTTCGCACTGTTAGGTGCCTTAATTCCAAGTGGACGGGATCAACTCATGTGTTCCCAATCCATCATCGCTAGGTCACAACTTGCACTCGCACATCACGTCAAGTGTCACCCCGCAGACATAAATCTCAAAAAAAAGAGAAAAATAATGGCAAACAATCGGCCGATAAACTGACCGGAGGCAGGGGCCGTTTCGCCGATGCTGGGAATTCGATTGGAAACATCTCAGCGCGAGCGGCACTTAAAGCGTTCATAATTGAATCAATCATCAATTAGTGGAACCGACTTACGTTCGTTTTATTCGAATCCACGCTGGACGCATGTCGAGGTACAGAGCACTTAGCTTTCGCCAGCCTTCCGTCCCCCGTTCAATTTGTTCTTGAAAAAAAAAAGTTCCCGTTCCCAGATCGAACCGAGAGCTGTGCGCCACGAGAGGTGAGTGCTAGTGAAGCAGATGTGCTTGAAAATTGCAGGTTATATGCTAAATGATTCGTGTAACCTCGCTGCGCGTGCAATGCTGTGGGAAATAGAGCAGAAACGTGCCTAGATGAGATGGAGATCACTTGTGATGGGAATCAGTGGTGGGCGGTGGGGCGGAGTTGTAGCCGATGATGGGGACGGAGAGGAGGTGCAGAGATTGTTCACAGGTGAGGACGGCATGGAGTCAATCAGGAATGGATCAAAACATAGCGGCTAAGGGCACATTTCACGTGAACCTCCCACACCTCGTGCCCTCAGTCGCCGAATATTCCGAACCAACCCGTCGTCCACCCGCCTGATTACTGCGATCCAAGCCCAACTAAGCCCTGCTAACTTATTCACTTTATATCAAACACATCCGTTTCGCAGAAAATCAATACACATCCCACCCACACACACCACTCGGTGGCATTTATTGCGAAGCGGAAGCGACTGTTTTGTACTTGAAAAGCCGGCTAAAAGTGGACGGCTTGCAAAAGAAAGAAAAAACAAAACTCAGTTTAAGTGGCCTTAAAACCATTTAATAGGATTTCCAACTGCCACACCACCGCGGCCCACGATTGAGGGCGCCAGACACACGTCATACCTGCAGCTCGGCTTGCACAGTTGACTCGCACCGCGTGCAAGACCACATGTGATTCACACTCTGGTGGCTTAGTGACGTGCCCGTCTAGACTTGCAATTTTCAAGACAACACCAAGGATCTCGCCGAGGACGTGCTGAAAGGGTTGTGGGAAAGTCTCCGCGGTGTCATGTGTCTGGGCAGTGCCTTGACACCGAGTGTCAATTAGGAATTTCAATCGCAGACCAGAAGACGCGGAAGCCCTCAAAATTGAATTCGATTCCAATTCATTCGGTTTGGGTACTTTTTTTTTTGATTCAATCGGTTTTCTGGCCAATTAGGAGCAGTAATGGTGTGTAACCCCGGGCCGTCGGTGACACTGAAAAACAAACAATTTATGTTCAATTACGCCATTAGGCATCGCGATGAGACGATTTGGTGGACGCGTAATTACCGCACGATACACGCACACGCTTAACCGGCCAATGAGGGTGGTGCGCCTCGTTTTGGGGTGGCGGGCAGACGGGGAACTGGGAATTGGGAATTGGTTTTTGATTGCAGCAAAAGATGCTGAATGAGTGATATATCGCTTCGGAATGGCTGTGGGAAATGAACGGATGACGGTTGCTGCGGCGTCTGGCTGGTGGACGGGCGGGACATTTGCATGAAATCGGCCTGGGAATCCGACACTGAATTGATTTCAAAGATCGATTGACGGCGATGGGAAGTGATAGCCTTGCGGAAACTTTGAATGGGGGGACACAAGCATTTGGCAGCTCCCTTTTGACAGATCTCCTCTCAATCGATTCTGACTGAATGCCTTTTTTCGATTCTCGGAGAAAAAAAAAACCCCCGCCCCTTGGCGCGTTGCTAAGATACTGCCGCAAGGCCAAAGCAGCCAATGAACCTTACACGAAATCCCATTGTACACACAATTCGCCTGGCTGCCACACTTGTTTCCACACCAGTAAACGTGTCGATGACTAATTTACTTAAACCCTCAGAGGGGATGTATGTATTCGCGAGCGCCCTCCAGGCCAGGGGAGCAATGTCCTCGGTCGGTACCGCAGTGTGCATGTACTTCTTGGCGGAACTCATGAATCAGCGGGGAATCTGAGACCATCGTGGGTGTTCCTCCAGCACACTCTCTCCCCCCAATCGATGAGAGTCAGAGGAGAGCCTGTATTTTTTGGAGCGTAATCCAATTACTTCCACGAGGTTTGAGCTCGTGAAGTCCTGACCCTTGTTGGGGAGGGGGGTCCCTTCCCAGACCTACACCTCCCCGATGAATTAGCCCGCAGTGCCCTTCTTCACACCGTCTGCCACTTGCAGGGGAGACGGATGTGTCCAAGTTGACACAGCCCCGCTGGTGGATAGTGAGAGCCCCAAAGTGAACCCAAAACGGAGTAAACACAACGAGAGCCAACTCATCCCTTTTTTCCGTCTTCTCACTTTCGCCGCTCTCGGTTGGCAGAGGGTTTCTATGCAAATCCCTCGGCAATACCTCCTGCCAGCCCCTGGGTCCAGGGAATCGGATCGACCAGAGGGTACCTCAATTATTTGTAATTACTGTGAATGAAAGCTATAAGGCCACCTCTGTCCTCTCTAGGTGGTAAAGAAAAACCTCTGCTCGGTGGGCGGCTGGTGGTCTGGAAGTGAAGTTGCCACCGCCATGTGTCGAACGACAAGTAGAAGACCCCCGGTTGCGTGGGTGGGTGGGCGTTCGAGCCATCGCGCAGTGCCGCCCTCCCTCCAGTTAATTGAGACTTAACTCGGCTTAAGGCAGCAGACCAACGACCCCAGCCACGTTGTCCCGGGATGACTGTAAATGATAATTGGATGCGAAGGGAGGCGGAAAACACACTGAAAGGATACAAGTAGGCGACAATTGTTTCATAAATAAAAGGATAAACATCAACGGAGCACCGCAACAAGAACGACAACAGTGCCACAGCTAATGTCAGCCCGGTACCGGCGTCTGGCATGACTTAGGGGTTGGTTGGCCGCACCAGGAGACATCTGTTTGTGTAATTCAAGGGAATCTACACCGCGTGGGTGAATTAGATGTCAAGCAGGAAGACACCTAGTGTCCTTCCGATCCGAAGAGGTGATTTAATTAATGAGACATCAGTGGGAGAGCCCTGGATTGTTTACAGGGATTATTCCCCTTTTTTCACTTAGCCATTCAAATGAGTGGGGCCAGGCGACGGTGATCCCTTAACTGGGAGTCGTTTGTGGGCGTCGGCATGGCAGGTTGTTCGTCGTCAGCAATCGGAAAAGTGCTGATAAATTGGTGATTTAACGGATGGATTTCGTGGAATGTCTTGTTAGACATCACTCTGTGACAGGGTGTGCGATAAGCAACCGGGTCAAGATGGTCCACTTGGACGAGGTAGCACACATTTCTCGGAAATCCATTTGAGATAATCAAAGGTTAGACGTGATGTTTGATGATGCAGCACCCACATCGAGGGATAATCCGTCGATAAGATTCCGAAGAACTTCTCCAACCGGAAGGGAGATGAGAATTATTCGCAAATATTGTCGCATTTAATTGAAGAGGCGGCGAACAGATGAGATGAGACATTGTCAACAATCGAAAGAGGGAACTTCTGGAGCAGTCGCATGATATTTGATGCATTTGTTTGAAGGGTGCAAATGTTCTTAGATTTGGACTGGTTCACCGTAATGTTGGGGCATGCTCTTAAACTGGACTGGTTCACTGTATTGCATTATTTAAGTGATTGCAATTTTCGAATCCCAGCCACTGGGACAATGGAACAGAGGACGTCCTCGATCAAGATGGCGCACGCAAGTGTATAGAAGGAGAACCTTAACCAACTTGGATGCAGCTTTTCCATAATCGTGCTGTCTGGACAGCCTTCTCGGTTGAGACCCAGGTTCACCGCAGACTATAGCGCCAAATAAAGAAGAACAAGCTCTGTGATTCCTATGGAAAATCCACATGACGTGAGAGAGAATTATTGCGTCTCATTACTAACGCATTACTTGCGTAGTGGTATTACTAACTTACTTAGCAGCCCTACAAGCAGAGTAATTAAGGAAAAATTCCTGGTGAGTTCGATGACCCTGTGCTGGGTACAAGGGACTTGGTTTTGGAGTCTGTCAATCACATACGCTCACGCGCCGGTTAGCTCCGTTAAAAAAATCTCTCCAAGAAAAGCTCTGAACTGTTCTGGTACTCGCTGACCTTAACATTGGAGCTACGGCAGCAGCTCTGTAGTCGATGCTCATCAAGAAGAGATCAACACCATTGATCAGTCTTGGACGTAGGATGTACGGCGTAAATCGTGAGATGGAGACCTTAGGGGGCACTGGGCCATTGGTACACCGGCCATGAATACGCATGCAATGCGACGCACCATGAATTTTGGGAAAAACGCAATCTGCCCAATATCTTCTCTGTGAATACCCGCACTTTCTATGAAAGCACTTCTTGGAGCTGAGTGTTCTTGAATTGAAGAACCTTCTAAGATGCATACATGAGTATACTGGGAATAGCTATATACCCATGTATGCATCTTACTTCCTTAGCTCGCCTACGACTCATGAAGGCTCGGAGCATGAGATATCGCTGCTTCCACGTTGTTGTTCCAACGTTGATGGTCCTGACACGCTGCTTCCTCCAGTCATGACTTGGCCGCAGGGACGGTCTTCCTCTCCTTCTTGAACCATGAAGCTCGCATTCGGAACCCCCTTTTAGCTGGAGCGTTGTAGTTCATGCGTCCGATGTGGCCAGGATAGTGTAGTCGACGGTTTTTTGCCTTCCGGACCAGGCTCGTGGAGCTAGCGGTTAAATATTCGTCTCCATTCACTTTCCTCGCAGACGGAAACATGTGTCCGACGTAAAACTTTTCTTTCGAAGGCACCAAGAATGATCTCTGTGCAGGACCGTGGCGTTATGTGTACGTGCGTCGAGCCGTAGTAGGGTAATATAAAATTAAAGAAACGAGCACCAAGAGAGATTCGGATACACTCGTACATATACCACAAAGAGAGGATTGCCGGTTAGGTCAGAGTAGGATAAGTTACTATTAAGAACAGTCTGTGAAATGAAGCGAAAGTGATCGGTCTTTATTCATGACCGAGACAAGACGAAGAAAGAAAAGTGTTTTAATTCAAACGGGATAACCAAAACGAGTGAGGGAACGAGTGAGGGAACTGCTTAAAATAGGTTCGATTCCTCAGCTCTGAAGTTTTGCTTCAAGCTTAGCTGTCGATGCCATAAAGCAGGACTGGAAAAATAAGTGCTTCGCGTACATCATGCCTTTGGTCAGAGGTTTCGATCCTAGTTTGACAAACCGAAGTAGCATCGGTTGTCAAGGGCAGGTTTGGAGTTCACATTTGCGCCGAGGGCTCAAGGTAGACAAACTCCATCACTGCCTCGAAATTGAAGCTGTCGATCGTGATAAAATGTTCCAGGTGTTGTGTGATGTTTCTTGGTCGACAGCATACATTTTGTCTTATCCTCATCAAAGGCCAACTCGGGAGCGTTGGGGGCTTGCGACGGTTTCGATGTCATCATAGTAATCCAAACAGTTGGACTGATTTGTTTAAGACAGTGCATTCTGTGTTGCCCGTCTCACTATCTTCTCCTGTACCACATTAGAGAAACCACACGACAGCGAATCTTCTAGCCGAAATGCGGTTCAGGCTTCAAAAGACTCGGCAGTACTTGAGACGAGCTGAATGGTGCATCTCGGCGTGGTGCAACACAACCGTCATTTTCCGGGATCCCCAATTCGGCTATCGCTTGGAATAGTTCCTTTCGGTGAATGCTGTCGTACGCGGCTATAAAATCGATAAAAAAGATGATTAGTATCTATTTGAAACTCGGTGGTCTTTCATAGGATTTACCTTAGTGTGATAATGTGGCCCGAAGCCCCACAGTTGCGTGCGTATGAATAAGAGGGCCATGGGCTAGCTTCTCAGCAAACACTCACGATTTGCGTGCTGTTGTTCTCTCAGGAGTGGAAAGGACCTACAATTTTGTGCCGACTCTGAACGGCTAAGTTTGAGAAGCTTCTTTCGGGACATTGATGATCGTTGAGCATTGTCTGTAACACTAAACAGGTACGTAACGACTAGTGCGGCACAAATGGCTGTAGACGTTCGCAGAATACTCTGGACATGATCTTGTAAGCAACATTGAGCAGAGATATAATTGTTGCAAGAGATGGGATTGCATTTTTGTTGCATGTGTCTTCTCGTTCTATTCCCACTCGTAGTGGCATCTCTTCCCACTTTGAACGAGAAAGAAACAAAAGCAAATACCTTCCTCCACCAACCACCTCACACTTCCGCCATATAAAACAATAAAAACCATTCAATATTACCAAATTGAATCACAAAACTGTCGCAGGATATTAATTAACGAAATATACCACTTGACACAAAATTCCATCCAATTCAAACAATGGAACGGATTACTCTGCCCTTAATCCTCATGAAACAAAATTACTAAATTAATACCTGAACACGGTGCCCCTCCCCCACCCCACCCACCGATCACTCCTTGACGCCACACCAAGCATCAAGACGTCCCCGCTCATTCCCTTGGATGTGGCCTCAAGATTTCAAGATTATCCCTCAGAAACACTTAAGAAGTTCCTAGAAACAAGAAACAAGCCAGTAAAGCGGTTGTTAAGTGTGCGTTTGGGTGTGTGTGTGTATTTGTGTCAGGAAATCGCCTCTTTCGACGTGGCGACGATGCCAACGACTTTCTCGTCACCAAAAACCTTCCACGTTCATATTCATCCCCCGTCAACCCTTCAGCACGTACCCCACGTTACAACGTGTTGTGGATGTGTACCTTCATCATCCTTCTGACATGGAGTTTCGCAGTTTGTCATGTTCCCCCAGTGCGTGTGAGTGTGTGTGTGCCTAGAATAAGGACAGAGATGCGGGGGCCTAGTATGTATCTATTTAACTATGTGCGCCACCTTGGTTCTACTCAGGTTCAAGGTTGCCAGCAAATAACAGGAAAAAAAGCCACCACCTTTTCTGGTACACGCACTTGGGGTGTTCATTATCTCTCTCGCACTCGCTCGTGCGCCAGCCCCCGCTAGTGCGGATGTGTATGCCGGGGGTTCCAGAGGATGTCTTATCATCGGGGAGAGAGAGCGTCATCACCTCTCCTCATCAAATCCTCTTGTGAGTTGTGAGAACTTTCTTTTTTTCTTCATCTGCGAAGTGATTCGGATTTTTCACACAGAATCCAGACGGTGGGAGGGGGTCGGCGCTGAGCTTTGCATTGATTTTTCTTCTTGAGGTACTGGAAGGAATGAGCTTTAGTGGTAGTGTTGCCTTTGAGAGGGTTTTGATGCGATGTCCCTTTAAAAATGACCCTCATCCAACTCTGCACCGACAAAGGGCATTAGATTCATCCAGCTTTCTTCAGTTCAACTACCGCCTTCTCAGCAAAGTCAACCAAATAGACTGTGATGACATTCTTTTTTCGGATATGGTCGTTTTCGAAAGCCATATCCGGAACAGCGCCATTGGTAACACCATTTTGACGCATACGCGCACCGCACACCGTCAAAGCTCTCGCAAGCTCACTCTCTCAATTAGTGTGTCAGTGGTGTGTTTACAAGCACTCACCCAGCCACGTGGTCTACAGCCGGAAAAATCAATACCGGGAAAATAGCGGCGTCCACACTCTCAGTCCCCCCGCACAGGAAGACCAAGACAGTATCCCCAGCTGTCAAAACATCCTCTGCTCTCTCTCTCTCTCCCTCACACGCTAAACAACTGTCAAAGCGCCACAGATGAAGACAAGAACACCACCTATTTATAGGACCGTGGACTGGGGAAATTTTTTTTCAACGAAAACACGGAATTTTCACCTTTTTCTTGTCAGTTTCCCGACAGAGCAACACCGACACGGATGTACGCTATTTTGCTCTTTCGGCAACAGTCCGGCTATTGACGTTTCCGAAAACAAGAACAAGACGAGATTCCCCCACTCAGCCGTGTCCGTCAGAAAATTTGTGTCAAGTGTGAAAAATCGATCGGAAAACCTCTCGCGAACTCCGGAAAAGCAAAGGTTTTCACTTCGTGTACATATACCTGTGTTAAGTGTTCTTCTCAGAGTCCAATACGGGTGTGGTGTTCGCCCCAAAATCAGTGGTAGCCCTTGGAAAATGCGAGAAAAATGTTTTCGAAAAGTGAAAAGTTGATGTCACGCAGCTGCCTCGTTGTGGCCGTACTATTTCTACTGCACGTTATTTGCATACCGCCGCAGCCAGTTACGGCAACGCTCGAAGACGATGCGTAAGTTTTGTGACTTTCATTGAATTTTCCGTAAATTCTTGTGGAAAATTTCATTTTTTCCACAAAAAATCGTGTGGTTTTCTGGTTCTCACGAATTGATTGCTCATCTCGGCGTATTCGGGGTGAAAAATAAAATTGCTAAAAATAGACCAAAAAACCGAATGAATGGTGAAAGGTGGCGATGGGTGATGAACGTGGTTGTTGCTGTTGGCTGTTGGGGCGAACGCACAAAACAAGAGAACAAATAATCCTCGGCGGAGGGACTTTTCTGCGGGACTGGGATGTTTTGAGGGAAATTCGACGTATAAACAAATCTCTCGGTTTTGTTTTGATTTCGCGCATTCGCTTGCTTGCTGGTGGTTGGTTGGTTTCTTGTGTTTACAAACAACGAGGCCGGCTATCACCGGTTGCGCATGTTTGACATTTCATGTTTCACACCTCTCCTATCGCGTGCTGTCAGCGCGGCACGCTAATTGCAGGTGGTTGTGAATATTCGATATCCGGTTGATCTGAGAGCGGCCGTATTTTTGGAACAATTAACGGGCGAAATAAAATGAATTTAGTTGTTGCGGTTGTGTCAGCGACGCAGAGCTATTCAGTTTTAGATCATCTCTTGAGTGGCAAATCATTTTCCGGCCGCGTGGGTGGAGATGAGTCTCATCGAAGAAAATGTTGTTTCTTTTTATTAATAGGCTGACAATTAAGAGTGCCGTTTGTTAATTGGTTCCAACGCCTGACGACATTGTGTGTGCGGTTAGATGAAAGCTGGCGATTTATTTGTCGCGTTTGACGATTGAGATTGGTGATAGCTGGATTCTGCCAATGAGAAGGTCCGGCATGACCTATTTCAAACCCATTTTTTCCTTCACCAGATGCCGTACATATGATAAATGATTTATTGCTCACCATAAATTGAAAGTCTAAGTGGGTTAAGAAAGAAAACGTCTACAAGTACAAGAACAAGAACCTCTAGAATCAATGGAATAAGCCAGACCATGTTACATGTTGTATGGAGAAACGTATTTATTTATATTCATTTTGCAAAAATGGAGTTTTGGTCATTTCTTATGCGATTGTACATCGTTTAAATTGACGACCTTTAACACAGAGGCACATGGCATCTGCGCCTGCTCGCTATTTGGTTCGAACTTCTGCAACGCGTTTGATCTCTGCAAATCATTCCTGAAGAGCTTAATTGCTCCTCACCTGTTCTGCACCGCGTTTGCCTAGGACACCCCGCTGTTCTGCTTTCCTGTTTCAGCGGATACCACTGCATAGCGTACGTCGCAATGGAATTATCTTAGCGCCGTAGGGTGTGTAGATCCATTGTCTTCTTCGAATTGTTATGTATATAGGTTCTTGGCCCGTTCTCAGGTGTAGTTAATAATAATAATATGGGTGGCGCTACAGCCCGTAGGGGGCCAGGGCCTAGCTTCTCAGCGACCACTCGTGTTGTGCGTGCTATTGTTCTCTCACGAGTGGAAGGGACCTACAGTCTTACGCCGACTCCGAACGGCCAAGTTTGAGAAGCTTTTTCTAGACAGGAAATACTCGTTGAGCATTGTCAGTGACTCGAAAGAGGTGGGGTTGTAAAAATTGTTTTCGTCGCACAGAGCAGGAATCGAACCTACAACGTCGACGTTGTGGTCGTCGCACTGCATCAAGTTCGGAGTTTCGTTAGATTCTTCGCAGAATCCGCAAAGACCTGCTTCTGATGCTTCTAGTTTTCTCAGGTGCTCCCTGAGTTTCCAGTGCTCTGTTAGAAGCATGTTAGGATTCGGAGGTTGTTCTTGCTAATTTTGATACATGCCTCAAACCTTTTTCGGTTGTGTTGACCCAAGAGTTTCTGCCCGTTTCCTTCTTTCTAGTTCCCAACAGTCCAGAAGGGTCCAGGGACTAAAAACTTTCCGATGCTCCTTTCATAGCGACGGAGTCGGCCCTTTTATTGCCTTCTATCCCTGTGCCGCCAGGTATCCAACAGAGTCCAGAATTTTGAATTCTCTGATTTTTCGCTAGTTTTCAGTTAGTGACTCTGATCGAAGCAAGGTTAAATGATCCAAGGATAATATGAGTGTTTCTGTTCGAAATGGACCCCACAACCAAGCAGTAGTTGGGGCACAAGTTGCCCACAAACCTTGGCACAGATTTGATATGTTAAGAGGATATTTCAGACAGCCAGCAAGAAACCTCGTTAGTCTTCTTATGCTACCTTTACGGAGCACGAGTATTTCCTTGTATGAATAAGGTCGTGATTAAACGTGTGGATTGCCTAAGACCAAGACCACGTGTCCACTGGTTAAGACGAAGTTTTTTTTTCCATTGGTTAATCAGATATGTAACTACTGTACAATTGACATGAACTATACTAGTTCCGAACCATATACTAAACAGAACGATGAACGCAGATTCCTAGTCAGACCTTTCCAGCTCATCTGAGGATTTGTCCGGGGAAACAGTAAAGCTACACTTTGTTCTGCCTGGCAAGGGATTGTGGAGCGTAATAGCAACTTCTGACCGCCGTATAGACGTCCACTAGTCTGGTAGAACCCTCTACGACTGACTTGATGTGTGAATTCAGTCAGTGAGTCACTTCAAGTTATTTGACTTCCCTAGAATAAACTTGAGTGGTGTTATTGATTATTATGGCCTCAAGGTTTATAAGTTACCTCTTTGACAAGGGCTCTAGAATGGTCTTGCAAGGATTGTTATAGATACTGCACAATAACTCTTGGCTTTATAACAATGGCGGCCAGTCCCGGGACGTTATGGCATCCTACTGGTGGCTTGACCAGAGGCTTTAGTCTGGTGCCACGGGAGATCAGGCTTCCGCCCGTGAGACGCGCATAGGTTTCATCCTGATCTCTTGAGGTTGGCCCCCTAGTGGGAGCATCCTGGTGGCTGTGGCTTAAAACCCAAGGCCGCGGGGAGAAATCGAGATATACCTGCATGTCTGGGAGTTAATCTTGTCTATTAAGGCCATGGGTATTTGCGACTCTCCGACGTGAAAGGTATTGATTCAAGTCTATGTGGAGTTGCAGATAACAACCGGGTGCTACCACCCAGAGAGTAGCAGAGGTGTTAGATGGGCCTCGCCACCCTACCAAGGTGGAGAAACAGACTTCTGACTTCTGTGCTACACCATTCCACTTCTTGTAACAGCTCATTTTTCTGTCGCTTCGTGCTTACCCCTAATAACAATTGCCAGGTCACCAGCATAACCTAAAGTGGTAAAATCAGATCTGTGAAGATCTACTAACAGTTCGTCGATATGTACTGACCACAGCAAGAGAGAGGGAACACCTTGAGAGAGGGATTAATACATAATACTGAATTCCAGTACATTCGAGAGGTCGTCTGCTTCCACACCACTGCAGGGGGGCATATGCCACAAATAAGTTTATACCAGGTATACCGGTATAAAATGAAAGTATTTGCCTTTGTTTTCTACACATTTTGACCACCTTTCTGGCAATTTGTGAATACCACGCCAATAAAATTTTTCATCTTTTAAAAACCAATCAGACACCCAATTTTCGATTTCTTCGCAGGAATCGAAGTGCTGCTCAGCCAATGCGTGTCCCATCGATGAAAACAAATGGTAGTCGGAAGGAGCCAAGTCTGGTGAATACCGCGGGTGGGGTAGCTGCTGCCAGCCAAGTGTTTTGATTGTATCCTGAACCGGTTTTGCTTTGTGTGCAGCTGCATTGTCATGGAGCAAAATTACCTTGCCGTGTTTTCTGGCCAATTCTTGTCGTTTCTCGATCAATGCATGGTTCATGGTTCAAATTGATCATTTGTTGTCGGTACCGATCAGTATTAACGGTTTCACCAGGTTTTAGGAGCTCGTGGTACACCACACCTTTCTGGTCCCACCAAACACACAGCATTTTGTGTTCTTGCCGAATCGATTTGGTTTTGCAGTCGATGTTGATGGTTGTCCCGGATTAACCCATGATTATTTCCATTTAGGATTCTTAAAATAAATCCATTTTTTCATCGCCAGTAACAGTCCGATGCAAAACCGAATTTCTTACGTGTCTTTGAAGCAAAATTTCACAAGTGTTTCACAAGGTTTTCCATCTATCTTTCATTCAATTCATGTGGCACCCATTTTCCACACTTTTGGATCTTTCCCATAGCTTTTAAACGATCAGAAATTGTTTGTTGTGCAACATTTGTGCATTGCTGCCACTTGCTTTTGACTCAAAGTGTCATCTCCATTCAATATCGTTTGTAATTCGGCGTCTTCAAACATTTTGGTGGTCTTCCTTCTTCTTTAATTGGCGCTACAGTCCGGGGTGGACCTGGGCCTATATGGCAAAATATGGTGGTCTTCCACGTTCTTCATTATTTCTGAACCGTTGAAACCATCTTTTGTGTCTTGCTTCTGATAGAGCATGATCACCATATGCCTCGACAAACATTCGATGCGACTGCAGCACTGCAGCACTGTTCTTCAAATGAAAACAAAAAATGAATGCTTTCCGCAAATCACCACTTTCCGGTACAAAATTCGACATTTTTAACACGATGAAAAAATATGATGTTGTCGGTTCAATGACTTGATGTATACTAAATATTTTTCAAAGATGTCGTAGCAAAAAAAAAATAAGGGCTCGTTCACAACAAATATTCCCTATCGAGACATTTGTATCTTGACGCTCACTTCATACCGGTATATCTGGTACACTCTTTCAGTATCGGAAGGGTTCACATTTCGATATAAGTAGTGAGTGCACGCAGCTGATATCATAAGATGCCCAATGTCTGGCATTAGCGTGTCACAACTTCTTTGTCGCACATCACGCACATGCACCTTCGAGTTAAGCCCAGAAATGCTTAAAGAGGTCCAAGTTCAAATGTACGTGGCATGTGGTTTTCTTTTATTTCCCATCGTCAGTCACTTGATGATCTGGGCTACATGCTATGAGGAGTCATCGGTCAACATCATGTAACTCACTTAACAAGTGCAGCACAGCCGGACGTGATCTTGTGCGTAAATGGCTTCCAAGCACAGACAATCGAGGGATATTCTGGTTTTCGCTAAGAATCGGCGCCAATTCACGCTCATTAGGACATTCGTCGCGATCTGTCCCGTTCCCCTAAACCGGTTCAGAACATGACATGACATGACATGACAGTGGTCAGTTTGCGTTCGGTGTCGTTGGAAGTGTCACTCTTTGGTGCGACTTGAGCAAATTACCACAAAACAACTTCTCTTCCATTCTCAGACTATCCTTATTTTCTCACTGCTCCCCCTTTTCTTTCTAGAATTGGCAAATGGGCCGAGAAATTCGGCGACGAACTCTGGGAACTTGGCAAGAAGATGACAAAATCCCCGGAAATCAAAGCGGTAAGTTCGTCGTTCGCTCCCTCGTCCCTGCCGCCTCATTTCCCGACCTTGTCCTTTCAGAAATACAAAGAATACAACGCCCGTGTCGAACAGAAGAACGGCACGGCACTCATCAAGTCCATCGTGAAAAACGTCGGCCGAATGCTCTCGCGCAAGATGGACGCCATCAAGTGTATTCTCAAGCAAGCCGAAAACGTGTCCAAGGAGTTCGTCTACAATGAGACGTACGCAATGAAAGAGTTTCAGTACTACTCCAGCAAGTACTCGCCTTACAACGGTCACCGGGCGCAGAAGCTCCTCGAGAGCATCGAGGTGAACGCGCCGATGTACTTGAACATGACGCTCAATCAGGATACACATTTCTACAATATCTCCGTGGACACATCCCACAGTTCCGTTCACGTGCCATCGAATGTGTATGACAAGAGTATGCCTGCGTCTCCATATCTGGAGGTCCGAAGAATTCACTGTGTCCCCTTTTCCTTTCAGATCCCGATGTACTAAAAGCAATAATGTGGTCTGAAGCCCTGGACTCGGTCTTCGTGAAGAACTATCAGTCCGACCCGGCCCTGTCGTGGCAGTACTTCGGCTCGGACACGGGCATCCTGCGCCACTACCCGGCGCTGCAGTGGGAGGACGATAAGAACTCGGACGACGCGGACACGTACGACTGTCGCAAGCGATCGTGGTACATTGAGACGGCCACCTGCTCAAAGGACATCGTCATTCTGCTGGACAACTCCGGCTCCATGACGGGCTTCCGAAATCACGTGGCCAAGTTCACGATACGCAGCATTTTGGACACGTTTTCGAACAACGACTTCTTCACGATCTTCAACTACTCGAAGACCGTCGACGACATCATCCCCTGCTTCAAGGGCGCCCTCGTGCAGGCGACGCCCGAGAATATCCAGGCGTTCAACAACGCCATCGCGGGGATGGCTCCCGAGGGCTACGCCAACCTGACCAAGGCCTACGAGAAGGCATTCGAACTGCTCAAGAAGGTAAGTGGACCGGGGGTGCTGAGTGGCTGAGTGATTAACCATTTTGCTTCCCCTTGTTCAGTACTACGTGGAGAGACGCTGCAACGAGACGTCGACGTGCAACCAGGCAATCATGCTGGTCACGGACGGCGTGGCCGGCAACACGACGGAGGTCTTCGAGAAGTACAACTGGGGCATAGGCGACAACGAGACGTCCCGCATGCGAGTGCGCGTGTTCACCTACTTGCTGGGGAAGGAGGTGACCAAAGTGCGCGAGATACAGTGGATGGCGTGCCTGAATCGAGGCTACTACTCGCACGTTCAAACGCTCGACGAGGTCCACGAGGAGGTGCTGAAGTATGTGGACGTGATAGCGACGCCGTTGGTTCTGCAAGATGAACAGCATCCGCCAACTTGGACGCACTCGTTTGCGGACAAGACGGTAACTGATGTAAATTGCGTGTGAATAGTTATTGTTTGGTTCATTGGATTTCTGAAATGGCTTTCCAGTACCAGCAGGAGGACGACGAGCAGCAGAGGCTCATGATTGCGGTCGGCGTGCCGGCCTTTGATCGGACGTACATGGACAAGAACTCGACGAGGCGAGCGCGGCTGCTGGGCGTGGCTGGAACTGACGTCCCGGTTGAGGATATCGACAAGCTTACGCTTCCATACAAGGTAAGGCATCGACTTCGTTGTCGTTGAACCGTCTCAAGGGATCCCATTTTTCCACAGCTCGGCGTGAATGGGTACTCGTTTGTGATCAGCAACAACGGCTACGTGATCTTCCATCCCGATCTCCGGCCGACGGTAAGTAACCCAAACGAAGTCTACAGGCGTCATTCAATTGAATCTCATTCCAGCAAGGAGGCATCCTGAACGAGAACTACAACAGCATCGACCTCACGGAAGTGGAACACCTCTACGAGGACAACGAGCCACGGCGACCGGGGGACAAAATCCTCGATCTCCGACGCAGCATGGTGCGCCACGAGTCGGGCAACTACACCAACGTCACCGTCAAGTTCCACTACGACAAGATGCGTCGAGTCTCGCAGGAGAATCAGGACTACTTCTACGAACCGCTGCCGAACACGCCGTTCAGCCTGGGCTTGGTGGTGCCCAGCCAATACGGCAAGACGTGGATCAAGGTGGGCGAGGAGGTCAAGAAGAACATCCACATGAAGATAAACATCTCGGACTTCTTCGTCGGCGAGAACTGGAAGATTCATCCCGATTGGTGAGTGGGAGTCAGTTCAGTCTCAGGCCAGGTGACTCAATGCGAGTGATTTCAGGGTGTACTGCAAGTACCATTACTTGGAGGGGCACGAGTTCAAGACGCCCGAGGAAGAGCTTCGCCACTTCCTCTGGAAGATGGTGCAGGACGACTGGAAGTGGTCCGAGCAGTACGAGACCGATGCCAGCGACGAGGACGACGATGATGAACGTAAGTCTGCTCCGCTAACGCACACTCCCTGTCAAAGTAACAATCACCACCTCTTCCAGCAAACTGCGGCCGTAAGACCCTCAGCGACCACGCCTACTACTGCAACAAGGAGTTAGTTCAGCTCCTCATATTCGAAGCGAAGGTGACGAACTCCTGCTACGGCGTGTGGAAGTTCACCGACCCTGAGGAGCAGACCCTGATCGAGCGGTACAATGCAACACTGCGTTTCGTGGCCACCATGAGTGGGCTCACCCGCTGGCAGTTCATCTACGGCGAAGTGGAAGTGGACACAGATCGGGAGTTCGGCGACTACCACACGACAGCCATCGACGAGACGTGGTACAAGAGCGCCATTCTTCAGCACAAAATCGATCCGGACAGCTTCGTGTACTCGGTGCCGCATGCCAACGACCCGCCCGAGGACTCGGAGCTGAGGGTCACTGCGTCGCATGCGATATTCCCCAGAGACGGCGGCCTGGAGGCACCGGCCTGCGTGGTCGGGTTCCAGTTCACACACGCACTGATGCTGGAGCGGTTCGCAAACATAACCTCTGAAGAGAATGTGCGTGCAAAGTGCGTGGAGTTCAGTCTAATTTTCGATTGTCTTTTCAGTGCAACGGCTGCGTGAAGACGTGCAACACGGACGAACACGAGTGCTACGTGGTCGACAACAATGCCTACGTGGTCCTGTCCGAGAATCTGAACGACACCGGGCGGTTCTTCGGCGAGATCGAGGGCGCAGTCATGGACGCCATGGTGGAGAAGGGCATCTTCAAGGCGATCGATGTGTACGACTACCAGGCGCTGTGCAAGGAGGACGTCGAGAGCTCCAGTGATGCGCATTCAATGCTTCATGTGAGTTCACAGGCAATTTTGAGTGATTTCAACTAACTGCCGCCTCCATTGTAGCCAATTGGTCTTCTGAAGCTGGGCCTGAAGTGGCTGGTGACCGAGATGTTCTGGTACTGGAGCCGAGTGCAGTTGTGGGCCAGCGGAATGCCATGTAGGCTCTAGAGAGAAGCCCTCAAGAGAACTCGATTAACAGTGTGTTTCCTTCTCTCGCAGTTTACGACGACGACGATGATGATGACTACGATGGGGACATGGCGATGCAAATCCCCGGCTCCCGCAAGACCGCGAAACTCCTGGAGGGCGGCGAGGAGGAGAAGGTCTTTCCGAAGCCCCCTCCCGAGCCCAAGTACGACCACTGCGACATGAAGTCCACCCTGTACATCCTGCAAGAGGACACACTGCACTTCAGCAACGCCCTGCAAGCGAACTACTCACGGCCGTTCCACTTAAAACGCATCCCCAAGTCCAATCTCCTGCTAATCGTCGTCAAGGTGATGTACTCGACGGAGCCGCGTAAGTCCACCACGCAACCAACTCGCATTGAATACGACACGGAGTTCCCTTGCTACAAGCTGAACATGAGTTTCCTAGAGCGACGCCGAATTGAAGAGTGCTACACAGAGCACGAAGATGTAAGCGACCATCCACCCATTTTGAAGAGTCTGTCTTATTTGTTTGCCCTTGCAGGAGGAGGAGTACACCTACTGCGGGGACGCGACATCAATTGGACTGAACTTCAGAGCCCTCTTCATCAGCTTTGTCGTCCTCGTCGGGATGCGTAACCTTCAGTGGATGGTCAACCACTTAGCGACTTAAACTAAGACTTAAGGAACCCACCATGATTTTCTAGATATTCTAGCATTTTTGTACCTCTCTCTCTCACACACACTCTGTCTCTCCCAATAATTGCCAAGAAGAAGCGTTTAGACAATTACTCATCATATTCATCGTTACTCGAGGACAGGATGTCTCATCATCTCCTGCCCTCGTTATAGACAATTGTTTTGTTTTTTGTTAATTTTTGTAGACGTTCACCGCCGCAGACGAACAGTGTCAGCCCAGTCCGTCCCTCTGCCAAAAACGGGTTTCAAAACTTTCAATCCTTCGTGATATAAAAAACAAAACAACTTACTACGTGCACACATCAGACACATCACATATTTACACATAACTCCAACACACGCCCCCTCTCCCGTCGTCGATCACAGCACATGGAGCCTAAGTTTTGCACAAACAAACAACTCAACACACAAGAATACTCATGTCTACTATCTCATCCATCCTTGTTATACATATAGATGAAGCCAAATGAAATATAGAAGTGGAAATGTTGCCTTTATTTAAATATGTAATATTTAAATTATTTTTTGAGTATTTAAAATATGTAACATTGTTTTGAAACACAAAATAAAAGAAAAACCAAATCGACAACAAGAAACTGTGGTTGGCATTTTTTTCAGCTCAAGTGTAAAGTCTGAAAATCAGAAATCACAAAATGGTTAAAATTTCATTAAAACACTAGGCCACCAGAAATGGCAGCAAGCTAACATCCCTGGTGCACTTACCAAAATTCGATCACCCTACGAGTATGCAATGAGACACATGTTAGCCGATACACAAACACCCATTGATCCCATTTGTGGCGACAATTTGCGTCCATGCTTGACGCTGGGAAATATCTTAGCAAGTACACACACTTTCGATCAGTCAGTGGATTAGCGCAGGCACACCCCTGCCGTATAACAAGCAAAGACACACATCCCTGAGACTAGCAAAGACTAGTAGATGTCTTTGCTAGTCTCAGGTATGTGTGTCTTTGCTCTCTCACCTACGATAAGCATAGACACAACTATTGAGCACGCCTAAGCATGGCACAGAACCTGAAGATGCCTGCTACCATTTCTGGGCGACTAGTGTTTCAGGGGATTTGTGAGTATTCGCCGATTTTTCGTCGATCTCCCAAAAAAATTAACGTGGCTTGCTGCGACTTCTGGGCGACTAGTATTTAAGCCGAATTTGTCGTTTTTTCGTAAATTCGTAATTTTTCGTTGTTTCCCTCGAAACATGAAAGTGGCTCGCTGTAGTTCCTGGGCGACTAGTATTTACCCGGATTTGTGGTTTCGTGATTTACCTCGAATCGTGTCAAATTGCTGTCGGAACACCAGGGGATGGCTAGAACTGGAGATTTCCAGTCCAGGGGTCTGTGCAAATTGAACAAACACATTTGTACTCGTTTTACAACTTTTTCAGTTGGAAATTCTTTAATTGCTATAAAACTCGTTATAAAATACATGTGAATGCAAAAAACATTAACAAAAAAAAAAATACTGATTAAATGCTTTGTGAAGGCTGCTGCCGTTGAGATTCTGGCGCTCTTGTGTCGTCTCTGCTCAATCGCTCGCCGTGGACAGGACTGCCTTGAAGTACTCGCTGTCGAGCTCTTGGATGTCTTTCTTGAACTGCTCCACCAGCTTGGTGAGATCGCCCTCGTTGATGTCGGCATTGTTGCCGGACGACAGGTTGTCGATGGCCGTCTCGATCTTGTTGATCAGCTCTTCGTCTTTCTTGGTGCGTTTCTCGGTGTTCTCGTCCTCGAACTCGTGGTAGACGTTCTGTGCCATCTGGAAAAGCCGAAGACGCATAAGATAGGAAAAACGCAAACCTCTTCGAACTCACCTTGACCACGGAGTCTGGGAAGTTGGCCAGGCGGGCCACTTGGATGCCGAAGCTCTTCTCCATGACACCTGGACGCACTTGGTAGAGGAGGGTGAAGTTCTCGTCATCGGCCATGGCTGCCATGTGACAGTTCTTGACCGTGGAGCAGGTGTCTGCCAGGTTTGTGATCTCGTGGAAGTGCGTGGCGAACAGGGTGAAGCAGCGGGTCTCCTTGGCGAGGTGCCTGTACAAGAAAGAAGAGTAAAGACATCACACGTTTGGTATCCAGTCGGCGCGTGTACTTACTCGGCAATGGACCAGGCGATGCCGCAACCTTCATACGTCGACGTGCCGCGTCCCAGCTCGTCGATGATAACCAACGACTTCTCTGTGGCGGTCTGTAAACCAACGAAGTTGGATTAAGTTCCCCGGGAAAACTCCCCCTCCCCCCACTCACCCTAATGATGCCCGATGTCTCGATCATCTCGACCATGAATGTGCTCAGGCCTTTGATGATGTTGTCGCTGGCTCCCACTCGGCCCAGAATGGAGTCGACCATCGAAATGGTCGCCTTGGAGCAGGGCACGAACGAGCCCACGTGTGCCATGAGGACGGCTGTGCCGACTGACCGGATGTAGGTGCTCTTGCCGCCCATGTTGGGGCCGGTGATGATGAACATGTTGCACTCGTCTGGAAGAAAAATCGATCAGACAGTCGTTCAGACCACAGTTGGCTGGAGACGCTTACCTTTCTTGAACTGGACGTCATTCGAGATGAACGTGATGTTGTCTTGCAGCTCGAGGCAGGGATGCCTGATGTCCTTCAGCGTCAACTCCCCGGAGCCCTCGTCGAGCATCTTCGGGCGAACGTACGGCGTCGGGGCGTTGTGAGCAGCCACGGCGAAGCTCACCAAGCAGTCCAGCTGCGCGATCTGATTGTTCAACGAGGTTAGTGGCGCTGCGTAGCCCTTGGCCACCTTGATGACCTCCTCGACGATGGACTTCTGCTGCTCCTCGTACTGCTCGCGGATCTCGGTGAACTCCTGGCTGTACTCGCTCAGCTTGTCGGATGTGAAGCGCACGCCGCCCTTGATCACGTTCAGCACCTTGTACGTCTTGGACTTCCGCAGCACGGAGTCATCCTTGAGGGCCATGCGGAAGTGATAGCCGAGGTGGGACACGCACTCGAGCTTCACCGCCTGGTTCTTGTCCAGGTCGAGATCGTCGCCCACTTTGGCCAGCAGTTTCTCCATCTTCTGGTGCAGCCGATCCATGCGGTCCTTCATCTCCTGCAGGTTGTCGTCGAACGACGCCTTCACCAAGTACTCGCCGTTCTCCACGATGTCCAGGTCAACGACCTGCTCCACCATCTGCTTCAGGCCCACGAGATCCGCGAGAGTACTCTTCATTGGGTCGCAGATGACGTTCGTCACGGTCACGTTTTCCAGCGCCAGCAGTGTGCTGACGAGCCTCGGCGCCCTCAGGATCACCTGGTAGATGCGGAAGATGTCTTGGAGCGTTGCCTTCTTGCGCATCAGCTTTTTGGTGAGCATCAGGATGTCGGGGATCCGCTTCATGTAGTCGTCGTGGATTGTGGTCATGATGGTGGGGCTCTCGGTGAGGCATTGCACCACGTCGTGGCGGTCGTTGAGGACTTCCTTGCTGCGCAGCGGCTGCTTCACCCACTGCGCCATCAGACGGTGCCCTTGGGCTGTGCGGCAATGATCGAGGACTCCCAGGATGCTTTGCCAACGAAACGCTGGCGACGAGAGCTGTGTGCCGGGCTTGGGCAGGATGTTCAGAGCGGACACTGCCGCGGCGTCTAGGTGCACGTAGCGGTTGAGGCTCAAGGTCTTCAGTGCGTAATGGCCCAAGTTACCGGGGTCCGACATGAGGCTGAGATAGTTGATGGCGGCACGGAGCGCCTCCATTGCGAGTTCAAAGCTCATCTCGGTGAGCGTGGAGGCGTCCTCCTGCTGGCCCTTCGCAAACCGCAGCAACTTGTTCAAATCCTGCAGCAGGTCCGACTTCTCTCCGGACGTCTTCTTGACCGACGACACCATCACGCCGTTGCGCTCCATTAGCGTTTTCACGGCTGCGTACTGTGGAGGTGGAGGGATGCTTAATAGGTTCAACGGGTCAATTGAAAGGCAAACTTACCTCTCCCTCGGCGCTCGGCAACAGGCACTCCTTTGGGCCGAGCAACACGACGGTCGCCTCAAGCTCTGTGAAGAAGTCGTCGTCGACAAATTCGGTCACCAGGAAGAGGCAGTCATTCTGTTCGACCGACACCAAGCCGATCTTCTTCTGAGCGCCCTCCATGCGAATCTGAAGGGAAACAATGCCGGTGCCGACGAGCACTTCTTTGTTCGAGAACAGCAGGTCTTCGAACTGAATCAGGTTGCCGGGGGAGCCGCGGTACTCGACTTTATATTCCTTCGAACCGGCCTTCTTCGTGTACACCTCGACGCGGTAGTTCTTGACGAGCAGTAGCTCCCGAATTGTTGCTTCAAAATTGTTCTTGGACAGCGTGATGTACGGCAACTCTTCACCTTCGCCCTCGGGGCACATGATCTTGATGAACGCCGTGGATTTGTAAATGATTTTCGACACTAGTTCGGTGTCTTCTGCGCCATGGATTGAGTAGTAGTCGGAGCGATCAAAGAAACGCACTGTTGTTGGTGGTTTCTGAAAGGAAATGCTACATTGTGTGGAGAGAGTTTGGGTGAGATTGCACACTTACTTCGCCCAATTTTGCAAAGAATTTCATGAAATTTCGTTGCGCATTTACATCTGAAAGCACAAATAATAATCCATTTGAATCTCAACATAGCACAGAACACTGGGATTCCACGAGAAATCTTCTTTGGGGCAAATTTCCTCGCGTGCTTACCTAAATTCAACGCATTCACCGGCTTCTGGTTATCCATTTTTGACCAAACTTAATTAGCACTCGTTTTCTGATGCAGTTCTCACTTTAATGGCAACAAAAATTATAAACAAATTCCACCGAGATCGGTATAAACAAAACACTCCCGCGCTGATATTCGCAATGCAGAAATACCGGCAAGCAATAAATGACAGTTGAGTTCCGATTTCATCGTGTTCTACTGACTGACATTTCCTTGTGAACAAACCTTAACCACGCACTCTGCCTTAAGGTGAACACACATCGAGTTCAGTAGAACATTTTTTGGTTTTCTTGGTTTTTGAGAAAATTTTCAAAATTCGTTGAAAATAATTCATGTACATATGTATTTGTTTCAAATGAATACAATGATATAAATCGTACTACAAAAAACATTTATTTAACTACGTGATATCACTACAATGGTGCCATACGAGAGAAAAAGAAAATACTTCGTAACCTAGGTTTACTTGTCTATACGCATATATATTCCATAATATATATATTCAATGAATACCACTCTTTATTATTTTATTTATTTATTTATAACGTAACATTCAATTAGGTTTACTTTATATATATACTTTTCTCTCTTATATACAAAAAATAAATATAATTTGTAGTCAAGAGGGAAGAAAAGTCTTCGGTTTTCTTGGTTGGAGCAATCAAATACATAGTATATCTAATACGGAGTGAGAAATTTGGCCGTTTCTTTAGTCTGTGAGAAGTGGAGGGGGGTAGGGGAGTGGATTGTGAGTTTGTTTGTGTGTGTGTGTGGGGAGGGAAATAGGTAAGAGTGAATAAAATAAGATATAAACTCAACTAAACACCGAACTCCACCATTTTTACTGATCAGTGGATACCCCGCGTCGCGCACTCTTCAAAAACACACAGAAATTACTTTACGCCCATTTGATATCACTTAAAAACGAAAATCGACACACTTAACACGAGCACGGATCCTTGTTGGTCAGAGTCTCGTTTGTCAACGATGTTCGTCCTGGCTGTGATGGTCGGTGTTGGACCCCGGACTCAGAGGCGTTCAGATCCAGACGACCCTCTTGGATGTTCTGATAGATTTTGCGAGCTGTCTCCAGGAATGCTTCCTCCACATTTTGCCCACTGCAGGAACAGAAAAAAACCAGCTTCATGTGAACACAGGTTCGAAACGTTTTGCCATCAAACTTACGTCATAGCACTTGCTTCGAGGAACATCAATCCGTTCTCGTCGGCAAATTCCTTAGCCTCTTCGTATGTGACCTCCCGGGTGCTCTCCAAATCGGACTTGTTGCCAATGAGAAAGATCACCGTGCTGGGGTTGGTGAGATTCCGTGTGTCTGTCAGCCAGCTGCTCAAGTGGTTATAAGTCGACCTGTGAAGTTCGACGAGGTGAGAGTGAATTCAAGTCTCCTTCATCAAATATGCTCACCTTCTTGTGATGTCGTAAACCATCAATGCACCGGCTGCTCCTCTGTAGTACGATCGGGTAACGGCACGGAAGCGCTCCTGTCCAGCGGTGTCCCAGATCTGCAATTTGATTTTCTTGTCATCGACCTCGATGATTCGCGTCCCAAACTCGACGCCAATTGTGTGTGGGCAATTGGCCATAACTGCAAGAATAAGACAAGGACAAGCTGTAAGATCGAATTCCCATCCCCACGCCAGACTTACATTTCTTCTCTGTGAACTGATGGAGCAGACATGATTTCCCTACGCCCATGTCTCCGATGATGATGTACTTGAAGATGTAGTTGTAGTTGTACGGAGCCGACGACATGACGGAATCTGCGAATGAGAACGACAAGAGAGCTGATCAATCTACATCAATGGGAGCTCAACAAATTGAATTACAACGCTCCAGTATCATGTCGCTTTTTTCCCTGATTTGATTTACGATTTCCATGGCTGGAGTTGTGCACTTGCACATTTCAATCTTCGCACTGCGCGTTCGCAGCAAGGAAGGAGACTCTGAAGCGCGGTTGGCCTTATCAGCGTGGCGTAGTGGTAGGTGTTTTAATAATTCATTATGCTCGGCGGGAGGCTCTGGTGATAAGCAATGGCAAGCGACTTTGCTTGCCGGTGACCTGGAAAGCAAAAGCAGCAAACCAGTCGCACAGAAAGTCGGCAACTTTAAGCGAGCTGAACGTCAGACAGTGGCAAGCGCTGGGCAGTAAAAGGGGACAAACACACGAAGTTCATGTCGTTAGTACCTCTTGGTGCATGACGAATCTACTTATTCGTTGTTCTTCGCAGAGATGGAAGAAGAGGGAGAGGGAGAGATTTGGAAAACTGGTTCGGCGGAGCGGCGAGATTTTTGGGAGACGGTTGAAAGTGCGTAGAAAGTGATTAAGTACTTCAATGTGGTTATGGCGAATGTGAAGAACAGGGATGCATAAGAGTAACATGAGACAGTAACAACATCTGCTGTTGTTTCAGTGGTTGGAGGTTATGATTTATGTGAGTGAAGTCTTTGCCCCTTCGGGGGGAGAGTGGGAGAGGGACAATTCCACGGTTACTGGGTCACTTAATCGACACCAAGATGAAACATCACCCGACAGTCAATTATGTAAAAGTTGATGCTTGAGTGCGAACAGTTGGATAAATCCAGGCAAGACTACAATGGATGATGAGCAGTTTTATTTATGAAGAGTCTTCATTTATCGTTCACTCGGAACTCGGAAGTTGACATTTTCGCTGATAAGCAGTCGCTTTTTGTTCCCCTTCTTCGGCAAGTGTGTTTCCATTTTAACGTTATCTTATCAGAAGTGCCGACTTTATGGCTGCGTCGTTGATTCCTAGGGAAGACCGAAATTTCAGACAAGATTTGCATATCATTCGTTTCTGATATTGACCCAAAAGATTGTCAGGTTCATGCCGAACTTGTCATTCTCAGATGTAAAGCGAATTGCGAAGAGCGAAAAGGGTTCCTTTCGGATGTGTTTACGTCGTAGATTTGCACGAGTTTCGAACACGCGGTGTAAGGGAATTTCAAAACTCCCTCTTTTTGCAACACGACCGATAACGAAGCAACAAAAGAACTCCCGATATCGTTTTTATTTAACAAGTGCTTCCTCACAAGCAATAAATATCCCTCCACACCTGCACGACTCACACCCCACTGGCCAGTAGCTTAGGCAATTCTGTCTACGGCGCACACATGTTTTATCGATAAAAAAAGGTGACTTTGATTACCTAGTCAACAAAGCCATCTGTTATGTGGTCTAATCTCCTCCGAAGTGACGCAAGCATGTGCCCTCATCGTAAAAGCCATAGAGTTCAATCACACTTCGACCTATGAGACAGAGCAATAATTGCCGGAGAAAAAAAAATGTCGACATATCTTCAGCCGATCGTCATACCATCCCTCCCCCTGGCAGGCATTTCAAATGTACGTGTACTTATCGGTGCACAAATCACAGATCACAACAAGAGGCAGATACCAGCCAAACATCTGCGAAACCCAAACAATGAGTCACACACACGGGCCCTCGGGGGAGAAGTGAGGGATTAGCAAAACTATCAGCATCCCTCAGCTGTTTCCACTCTGCAAAAAAAGAAAAACACACAAACCAAAAGAAGGAAAAGAAAACCCCTGACTACCTGGTCGCAGAGCATTCACCAAGCAATGGATTAATTCAAAGATCTCCACACAATTCTGTGTGCATTTTACATTGATTTTTCAACCAATACCAGAGGAAAATGCAAACGAAACGAAATGTGTTGCGTAGAAGAACTGCAATATGCACTTACCGATTAATTTACACTCTCGGGATGTGTTTCAATTTGCTGAAAATTGTAGAATCACTTTTTTTGCTCTCTCTCGATTCTTTTGTATTCAATAATCACTGATAAGCGTATTATAATATATTTTTGTGTATTCTATTTGCGTTTTTTTGTCGTATCTTTGCTTGTCGTGTTTTTGGGGGGGGGGGATAGATTATTATTACTCATAGAAAGTTAACGCGATTATTTAGCTTATGACTGACATTTTAACGCACTACCGATAGTGGAGATTATGTAGAAATAAATGCTTTGTTTTGTTGAATTGTCTGATAAAGATGTTTTTCGTTAAAATTTGAGAAAAACTGAGAAAGTCTCTGCACCCTTTTTCGCGTTAGAATCACTATACCCGACCGAGGAAGTGAAAAATGTAATTAAAATGTGAACCGATCACAATGGATTGAAAACAAATGTATTCCTGGAATGATGTGGAGTCCATGCATGTTGTGAATCAGAACATGGCAGTGTTCAGTGACATGTGACAGCAATGCAATTACACTGCACTAATTGCTCTCCTTATTTCAACGTTAAATTATATTCGATAATTACTTAAAAGTCACAATTTTCCGACAGAATAAATGAAACATCCTCAACTCGGCCAGTAATTAATTTCACTCTTATTCACTTAGTTTCCATTGTGAACAGCCCCCTGTCGAACATTCAACGAAAACTGACTGACATTTCATTGTTCACACACGTGCGCTGACATTTCTTGTTTACTATTTCCACCGTGAAGAGATGAAATAAATTTTGCTAACAAAAATGTTTGTTTCCGATGTAAATGATGTGAAAATCTACAACCTCAGCGCTGGAAAATCTGTACCAGAAGTAAGTACAACTATCCCTCATTTTTTACAATGTCCAAATCTAACTGCAATCCCCGTGTCTCCAGTGGCTGACGGATCGAAGGAAGCGCTCGCAGTTGATGAAGAAAGTCGACTCCCGGCGCCAAATCGAACTGATCCAGGACTTTGACATGCCGGGAGTATCCACATCGATTCGAATGAGCCCGGACAACCAGTACATCTTGGCCACAGGAACATACAAGCCCAGAGTCAAGTGCTTCGAGGTCTCTAACTTGTCCATCAAATTTGAGCGGTGTTTCGACTCGGAAGTGACTACGTTTGAGGTTCTGAGTGACGACTACAGCAAAATGGTAAGAAACATGCGCTATGCGATGAGTTCCTGACTAAGTGCGAACTTTACAGGTGTTCCTGCAATGCGATCGGTATTTGGAGATCCATGCCGCACATGGAAGGCACTACCGCTTGCGAATTCCGAGGTTCGGCAGAGATATGAAATATCACTCGCCATCCTGTGACCTGTTCGTTGTGGGCACTTCAAGTGTAAGTTACCATTTGAAGCGAATCTAAGCAAGTTTGTGACGTGGATTGGCATTTCAGGATATTTTTAGGTTAAACCTTGAGCGCGGACAATTCCTTCAACCATTTGAGACCGCGACCACATGTCTGAATGTGTGCGACGTGAATCCGGAACACCACTTGCTGGTGGTAGGTTCGAAGGAGGGCACAGTCGAGGCTTGGGATCCAAGGGACCGCAAGAAGTGCGCTACACTCGACGTCGCAATGAAGTGTCCTCAATCGAAGAAGTTCCCTTCGGTGAGTGCGCTGAAATTTAAGAACGGCCTTCAGATGGCCGTAGGAACAGCCAACGGGAATGTGCTCTTGTACGACATACGCTCACGAGAGCCACTGTTAGTCAAGGACCACTTAAACAAGCTCCCCATCAAAAGACTAGACTTCAACCCAACGCACCAGACTGTGTACTCACTCGACTCGGCTATGCTCAAGGTGTGGGAGGAGTCCACGGGCAAGCAGGTCGCTTACGTGGAGTCAACGTCAAACTTCAATGACTTCTGCACCATCCCCGAGACCGGTATGTTCTTCATCGCACAGGAAGACGTCAAAATGCAGACGTACTACATACCGTCGATGGGCCCGGCACCCAAATGGTGCGCGTTCCTGGACAATCTCACAGAGGAGATCGAGTCCGAGGTTGTGGAAAATATGTACGACGACTACCAGTTCATCACACAGAAGGAGCTCGAGGAGCTGGACTTGGAGAACCTCATTGGCACAAACCTCCTCAAGGGTTACATGCACGGGTAAGTTGTTGACCAAAAATACCAAGGCTTCCCAATCTAAGTGTCTCCTCCCTTGCAGCTACTTTATCGACGTGCGGTTATACAACAAGGCCAAGGCCATCGTCGAGCCATTCGCCTTCGACCGGTTCCGCAAAGACAAAATCCGCCAGGAGATCGCCTCCGAGCGCAAGAGCCGACTTCAAATCAAGTCCAATCTGCCTAAGGTCAACCAGGAACTGGCCCTCAAGATCATCGACGAGCAGTCGAACCCAACTCCGAAAAGCAAAAAGGTTCCTAACCTCCTGGAGGACAACCGTTTCAAGGCCATGTTCGAGAACCCAGACTTCACGATCAACAAGAACGCCGAGGAGTACAAAATGCTGGCCCCAGTGCTCAATCGTCTAGAGAAGTCGAAGGTCAAGGAGATCAAGAAACGCGTCGAGGTGGCCAGGGTGACTGAGCTGCACGCGGACGAGGAAAAGCCCCACGAAGAGTCTGACAACGACGAGGACCTCTTCGGCTTCGAGAAAGAACGTGACGACGAGGAGGAGAAGAGCGAAGAGAGCTCGGACGATGAAGACCCAAGGGAATTCTCAAGACAAATGAAGAGGGCCTACAAAGACGTCAAGCGACAAAGGACAGAGGATGTCGAAGAGGAGGAGGGGAACGACGACGAAGCAGAGGAAAAAGCACCTCAGCCCGCGCGTAAGCCAAAGATGATCGCCGTCGAGAGCACAAGCAAGCTGGAGTTGGGTTCCATCAAGAGGAAGGTCAACCGGATGAGCCTCCAAGAGCGTGTGCGTAGGGAGCACGAAGCTAGCGGGAACGTGCAATTCATTGGCGGCAGCACTGGCAATCGGCAGATGCAGTTCGAGACAAAGAAGCCATCGCGTGACGAGAAGAAGCGCGAGTTCGAGATGCGAAAGCACCGCGAGGAGCGCAGAAAAGTCATTCGCCCAATTAGGTCGCTCAAACTGAAGAAAGTTAATTTTAAGTAAATAAAGAGAGTGTATATTTATAGAAACCACCAAGCGACTGGTCGCTTGTTTTTATTCTTTCTCTTCCTGCCATTCTCCCTCCCGCATTGGCGATCCATGTTAAGTTCAGCCAGTCCATTGGCCGTTGAAGGCCACAAGACTGCGTCATAAAAGCATGCCATTGAGCTCTGCAAAAGCGACTCGCTCTTTGTTTCGTAACGTGATCCAAGTGCACTCCACTGGATGCACAATCAACCGAGTATTGTTTGTTTGCCGGGATTATGAAGTCTTTTTTCGGCGGATTTGTGCTGGGATTCTCTGCTCTTGAAGTGTCATAAAGCGCTTTATGCATGCGACTGGGGGATGCGTGGAATTAAATAAATGAGAGTTAATCAAGTGCCGGCGCGCACTTCATCCGTGGGCCGTGCATGTGAAGGACAATGTGGATGTTGGCTGCGTTTCATTGAGTAAGCAGATGTATGGAATATCAATTGGCCTGCAACGCATTGAATTTCAATTCAAAAAGTCTTCTTTGACTGCTTTGCCTTTTCAGCCAACTCGAGGTTTAAAGCCAACAGGATCATTACAAGTTCCAAACGAAGCCAACAGTATACACTGGGCTGACATTTGTACCGTCTTTTACTGCCCACACCACGGAACTCAGGCACACCTCTGACACAGTAAATCTTATCAAAGACGAAGCGTAGTAAATTCTTTCCCAAGACGAGCAGTGTAAGCAAACCATAAAAAAGCACCTTACTCTCTCCGCAGCGTGCTTGAGCTGTCTAAGCTCTGCCCCCCCGCCTGACTCAAGCAAACAAAACGTCACTTCTATCCCGTTAGCTAGTCAAAAGTAACAAAAGCCAAACCCCTCGCCCTAGCCAAAGCCCAAGAGCAAAGATAATATTCCGTCCGCGAGAGTATCTAACGAGAAAACATCTTCCCAGCTGCCACATGGTAGTGTGATCGTCAAGCAGAAGTCGTACAGCACCATCACAACCAGATGCAGTTTGAATTTCGTGGTTCGGAGTGGAAATTCTTTATTCAGCATCATCCATTGTTTACTCTCACTCCCTCTCTCTGTGTGTGTGTTCTGGCTATTGCCATCAAGTCTCATCGCATCTTTAGTTCGGCCCCGAGGTCTTATCGCTGATTTGCTTATCTCCGGCTAAAGATAACTCTCGTTAAGTGTGCTCCACGGTGAGTGCCGGGAGACGTGCGCGCGGGTAAAACTAGTTGATGTTTCGTGTGCAACTGGGAAACTAATTTTCCGAACAAGGAGTGATAGATTCGTGCGAGAAAAAGAAATCGAGGGACAAGTGTGAAAGCGTTTTTAAGGGAGCAACAGGATCTGGACAGTGGACGAATTTCAACATGGACCGAAAGGAGAACTCGCCGTTTATTATGTAAGTGCCAGCTTGTGTGTCCTTGAGTGTGTGTGATTTTCTGGCAAGATTGTATCCCGAAAGGGGCTCTTCGCAAATTTTTTGTTGTTTTTTTCTCGAGAGCTACACCTGGTCGCCTTGTACGTTAAGCCTCGTCTTGAGCAACCTTGTACGTGTCTTCCGGAATTTATACGAATTGACTTTGTGCAGATAACGCTTGGCAGTTGAGTGTGCTCCGGATGATTGTGAAATACGTTTTGTTAGTTTACAATGCACCCGAAACCAATATTGTTTGGCTTGGACAAAGAATGTGCGCGTATTTTAGGGGGGATTTAGTGCTGCAAATCACTGAGACTGCACGAGGTAGGAAATGACGTGGGAAAGTGTGCAGATGTGATGAGTGCAAGCTAGAGACAACAGATGACGAGTGTAACGTGGCTTAAGGCAGCAGAGACTAGTAGGCAACAAGTTGGGGTTAAAGTACGAGGCTGCAGCCTTGAAACTAAGGCGAGAGCGCATGTGCTACAGCCTAGTTGTCAAATTTCACCGTAGTGACGACGTGATCTATGACAAAAGTGGAAATCTCTTCAGTGTAGAGGAAGGGGAGGGTGTTTACACGGCGCACCTTATCTACACACTAAGGGAGGAGATAGCACTATGGACCACCAGGTCTCTGCGAGGCGTTTTCCGCCACCGCCTCTCCTAAGGAAGAAGATTCGAATAAAAGATGTGTTTGCTCTTTCTAAATCTTAATCTGAGAACTAAGCAGTCACGTAGACCTTCCAAATGTGAAAATGTCCCTTTTTCGAATTAAGTTGAATGCAGAACTTCTCTCTCCCTTTGTGCAGAGTTTAAAGTGATTGACTTTGGAAAAGCCCCACCCTAGGTGGATGATCCTTGCCGAAATAAACTATTCCATCGTGTCGCCCCAACACACCCTCTGTTCGATAATATATGTTAAACAGTTCCTCATTTACATTCAATCAGCAAACCCGAGACTCCATCAAGTCCTCGTCCTTGTTCCCACCGCACTGTAGCTGCTTAGAAGTGATATCCTTGTATCATGTCGCCGTAATAAATTCATCGTAAATACTGCTCGACGCTCACACCTGTGAATTTGAATGCGAGTGCGACGACAACGAACACGGTAATATCGTTACGACTTATTTACATTCATTTGTTCGTCGCCTTGCGTCTTCCCCTGTGCACAACTCTCTGTGACATCAGGCATCCTACGTTTTCATTTTCTCCTTTTGTGTGTTCCTGTCTTCTTTTCTTTTTTCCATCTTGTCCCTCCTGTGTCACGCAAATATGTTATTCATTCAATGTGGAGTGTTGGGTGGAGGAAGACGGAGGAAGGCATTTTTTTGGTCCGCAGCTGGAGAGTGAAACTTGTCGCCGCTTGAAGGATAACGACATTCATCGGGAGAGATCAAAAGGTAATCGAATTGGCTAAAAGTGATTTTCTCGCGTGGTGCGCTTTGAGTATATTAAACACTAATGTCCTTATTTTGGGAGACACCGATACACCCGGCCACCCGTTGGTCCTGAGACAATGATTCGTGGAAATGTTATTCCTGTTCCTTTGACGGGGAATCAACATAGTCAGTCACAAAAAAAACACTCCACCAGCTTCAGCTTCAGCTCCATTTTCGGCCCTCCAAGTCGTGAGACTCTCTGCCGAAGGAAAGTATAAAATTGAATTATTATGACTACACGAGGACACGTCCTTATTTCAGGGAAAGAGATAGAAATCCTTAGTCGCTTCCTTGCATTCGCCCCCCGATCTGACATCCTCTCGACAAGGCAACGACGACGAGCTCACGCCGTGCCACGCCGCCCATTGCTATCGTAAAATCCGATAATCCTTATTTTATTACACACCTTGAGTTGTATTCCCCCTTGGATGTGTCGCCTTGTTCTTTGAACTGTGCAGGACACACCAGCATGTTGATGCTCTCCTTCGCACGCTCGGTTTGTGCCGGTGTATGCCGCCAAGGGATCTCAGACGAATCGAACACGTATTTTCGAAGAACTTTCAAGTCGGCAGAGGAGAGGAAGTTCCCCGCCTCTCCAGGAAACGACGAATTCTTATCTCGTGCCAAATGGTGAATGTCCTTATATTAGACACCGATAAGGCCCCAGTCTCTGGGTCCCCCAAGCAGCCGCGCCGCCGAGTTCCGAGACGAGAGTGGCGTATAAATTATTATTGATATTGACTTCATTTGAATATTTTAAAGGAAAGGATTATGTCGTTGTAACGGGGGCGCAACCACAGGAAGAGAATGGCCAGCTCGACGACGATTTACGGTGTGATTTCGATTTCATAATTTTATCGAAATATTTCCAGAGGACTCGACTCGACCACGTTGACGACCGAATGGTGTGTGGAGCTCGCTCCGGAGAGATTTAATCGCTTCCTTGAGGGTCGTCCTTTTTTTTTTGTGCAAAAATAACGTTTCGATAAATCTTTCTTGGGTCAATTATGATAATTTTTATGACCGTACGGGGGAAGCCGTCGCATTAGAGGCGAACGATAAGAAGTTTACGAAGGAGTTAGACTGTGGGCGTCGTTAAATGAATGATGTTTGATCGGGACCTAAGAGAGTCAAGGCGACTCACTTATCAGCAATTTTCCCTGACAAACTATCCGATAAGCAACCATTTTCGTCATCACGAGTCACTCCAGGGGGGCCCACTGTTCACGCTTCATCCTCTCTTCAGTCTTAAGTTCATGACTGACTGTGGCAATAACTCAAACAACAACAACCGCCTCCATTCATCCCTCCATCTTGATATGAATTTCAAACATTTTGACAGACATTCCTTCACCCTGTGCTTCCGAATTCCGACTTCCAGGCCCCCACCTGATGTGTTTTCTCTCTCCCTCTCCGTCGCTCTCTGGTTTCTTTAAACAAAAGAAATCCTTCACATTCCATCCTGAGTACACAAAACTGTGCACACAGAGGACCAACAAAAGAAGAAAAAGCCCCATGTTGAGAGACCGAAAAAAAAAAACAAAAAAAAATCTTTAGAAAAACTTTACCCTCGTAAAGTTTATCCGCAAACATCCCACAGGCAATGATATCGGCAACGTCATCATCATCATCATCGTCCTCCTCAGAGTGAGCACTGGGAAGACAATCAACCGACACCATCGCATATCGTTGAGTACTTCACAAAGAATTCCACCCCTTGAAAGATGGATTCATTGCCATCGGGGACGGTGCGCTTATTGTCGGCTCAATCCAATGTGTACTGCTCACAGCTGGGAGTTAGTGTCCGGAATCCCCAATCTGTGGACCGCCGTAGTGTGCTCGGCCGGTGATAATCTGATCGGTCCGTCCGTCTGGCGTGCGTCTTTATCAGTGTGGCAGCAGTCTGTGGATTTGTTTGGACTGCAGCTGCGGAGGTACCGCTGGTGTTTGCCGCCGACAATCCAACAATATCATCATCGTATGCTTTATCGAAGGATATTCATCGTTTTTATTTGCTCCTTTGTGTGTGCCGCTCATCCGCCTCCCGTCCGCCCCCTCATTTCGTGCTCCTTTTCTTTTTTGGTTGTATTGGCTTCTGTCAATATTTGTGGTCCACATCTGTCTGCCTCTCAGGAGAGTGTGGCAACAATGGGACTTGCCGCTTTTTCATCGAAAACTCGCACGCTTTTGTGTGATATCCTTTTGAGCAGCATCTTAGTCCAGTGCCGGCAAAATGAGAGCAGAGATAAAGACGCCGCGTCACCCGCACCAAGGAGGAGAAACGAAGGATATGAGGAGGAATTCCAAGCGATTCGGTCTTCCTTTCTTGTGAAAAATCAAATATCCTGATGATTGTTTGTTTTCCTTTGGGCTTGTGTCTAACTCTTCAGGAAATTTAGACAAACGAGTCTAAAGTGCAGTGATTGATGGTGAAAAGTCGAGTTCCCTTCCCGTCTCCCATTCACCCCCGTTTTGCGAGACAAATGGAAGCAGTGCAAGCAAGCAAGCAAGCAAGGAAAGTTTTTCCTCCGACGACTCTGGAGGATGCTGCCAAGGATACATGGAAAATCACTCCTTTCACTTGGCTCATGGTGAAAACTGCCACCCACCATCACTCTCTGTCGTTTTTATTTTGCTCCATCCTTCGTCGTTCTCTATTCTATTTCCATTCTGCTGTGCGCTCCCCAGAGGCCACCACTGACCGCTGGAGGATTGAGAGAGTTAGAATTCACAGGATGACTATGAAGCCGGTCTTTCTTTGGCCCTCGTCAGCTGGGAGGATGCGGAAACTTTCATCCACAAGTTTGTTTTGATTTTAACGTATTGTTCGGTTGAGGGAAACAATATCACTTGAGGATTGTTGCGCTTGGACGATAACAAATGTCAAATGTCTTGTTTTTTTTTGGGTTTGTTTTGAGGGGGAGGGAATGCAAAGTAGACAGAGATCCTGTTCCCTTCGGCGAATTGAATCTCAAAACAGTGTTTAATCGGGAACATGGAGTGTTTGATTTTGGCACAATTTAACAGCAATTGAATGCGTTTGGGATGGTCACCCCTCTGATCGGGCTGTCTCCCGAGTTGGTTGATGGAGCTCTGTGTCTGTGTCGAGATCAAGCGCAGAATTTCTCTCGTTGCTTCTTTCAGCTCAAGAGGCAATTCAGTGACAGAGGCATCTCTCGAAACACCAAGCTGACTGACACTCTGACCATCCCTGTCCTGCTCTATGGCGCATAGGCATGGACGCTAGGGGATGAAGAAGCTCTTGGTCCTTTTGAGATTTTGCGATATTTGCTCCTGTTTGCATTGATGGCGTCTAGAGGAGAAGATTCAGCCACAAACTGTACGGACTGTACAGCGGCGTGCACCTAATTAAGCGTCTTGGGATCCAAAAGGACTAGACAATGTAGGGGAGGGAATCCACAGCTCCGGCTTGAAGGGTCTTCAAAGCCGAGCCATTGGGACAACGCAACAGAGAACGGCCTCGAACGAGATGGCGCACACAAGTGGAGAAGGACTTCAACCAACTTGGTGTGCGCGGCTGGAGGCAACTGGCGACCTATCGTGCTGGCTGGAGAGGTATGTTGGTTGATGCCCATGTCCACTACGGACTTTATTGTTTGGGTTCAAGTCTGATATCCACAAAATAAATGCTGGTGTCCCCCAAGGCTCTGTTCTGTCTCCGACACTCTTTCTCATTTTTATAAATGATTTCCTGTCTGCCACTTCTAATCCAATCCACTCCTTCGCTGATGACAGCACCCACAGCTTTTCATAATCGTTCCGAAATTCACAACCCTGCCCTTCGGACGTAATATTGGAACGGCAGCGTATGTCAAGCAGATTGAATTCCGATCTGGACTGCATAATTAACTGGGGTAAGAACAACAGAGTGGAACTCAATGCTTCCAAAACTCAATGCTGTCTGCTGTTTCTAGAGCGAACCCCTGATAATCAGCCATTCGCCGTGAATGGCGTTTGTATCGACGAAACCGGAAAACTTTTCATCCTCGCTATGTACATCAATACAACACTTAGTTGGAACGATTAGGTTTCCTTAATCGATGCAAGAAATACTTCACCCCCTCTGATTTGGCTTTAATCTATAAGGCGTATATTCGCCCTAAGCTTGAGTATAACGCTCATATCTGGTCTGGTGCCCCCAAGACCGCCCTGCACCTACTAGATAGAATCCGAAAGCGAGCGATAAAACTTATAGGAGAGAACGGTATCGCGGGTTCATTAGACTCGCTTGAACATCGACGTACCGTGTCTTCTTTGTCCGTGTTTTATCGTTATTTTAACAAACGATGCTCAAGTGAGCTAGCCAACTGCATTCCTCCTCTCCTTGAATTCACCCGCAATACACGTCTCGCCAGGAATGCACATCAGTTTACCCTTACGCCTACTTTCGGACGCACAGTGAAATTTAGAGACTCGTTTTTTAGCCGCTCCACACGAATATGGAATGCTCTTCCCAGCATAGATTACAATCCGCAGATGTTTAAGACCAATGGGCACAGGTACCTCCTCTGTCTCTCGCCCTCTATACCTTCGGCCCGTGCTGTGTCTTGACCCCGGACAATTAAGGGTATTAATAACCCCTTGATGCTGAGAATTTGGAAAAATCATTTCTGTAGACTGATAAACGGCGATGACGACACAAATTCCGCTGTCAGAATGTTTCACTCAATTTCAAAGAATGTTTCACACCAAAATTTCAATTTGGACGATGATGAACACGAATTCCGTCCCCCCGATTTAGACGATAGTTAAGATAGCGATCTCTAGACTGAAGTCGAACAAAGCTGCTGGAGCGGACGGATTGTCCGCGGAATTGTTTAAGGCAGCTGGAGATGACCTGGTTGGGCGCATGCACCAGCTCATCTGTAAGATATGGTCGGAGGAAAGCATGCCCGATGAGTGGAATCTCAGCGTCGTTCGTCCGGTCCACAAGAAAGGAGACCCCTTTGACAGAGCCAACTATAGAGGGATCAGCCTCCTTAACTTCGCTTATAAGATACTCTCTGCCGTTCTGTGTGAACGCCTGAAACCCTTTGTCAACAACCTGATAGGTCCTTATCAGTGCGGTTTCAGGCCAGAAAAGTCCACAATAGACCAAATATTTACACTCCGGCAGATCCTGGCACCCACCACCTATTTGTCGATTTCAAGGCCGCATATGACAGCGTGCATAGAGACGAGCTATACAGCGCCATGTCTAGTTTTAACATTCCTGCCAAGCTCGTCAGGTTGTGCAGGATGACGATGGAGAACTCTCGCTGCTCCATCAAGGTCGGTAACGAACTCACCGAGACCTTCAATGACAGAAAAGGTTTTAGGCAAGGCGACACGCTGTCATGTGACTTCTTCAACATCATACTTGAGAAGATTGTGCGAGACTCAAACTTAAACACCCGAGGCACGATCTTCCAAAAGTCCGTTCAACTGCTTGCTTACTCGGACGACATTGACGTGATTGGACGAACACAGCGAGCCGTCAATGAGGCGTTTGCTGGCATTGAAGCGGAAGCGGCTAAAATGGGTCTAGCGGTAAACCAGGGCAAAACAAAGTAAATGCTGTCATCACGAAAGGACGCACAACATCGACGTCTCGGACAGAGCTTCACATTGGGCAGCAGAAACTTTGAGGTAGTCAAGGACTTCGTCTACCTAGGCTCCGGAGTAAATAGGGACAACAACACCAGTACCGAGATCAAGCGCAGAATTACTCTTGCCAATTGCTGTTTCTTTGGGCTCAAGAGGCAATTGAGTAACAGAGCCATCTCTCGAAACACCAAATTGACCTTGTATAAAACCCCGATCATCCCAGTCCTGCTCTATGGCGCAGAGACATGGACGCTATTGAAAGCGGATGAAGAAGCTCTTGGTTGTTTTGAGAGAAAAGTTCTGCGTACGATCTTGATGATGGCGTTTGGAGGAAAAGGTTCAACCACGAACTGTACGGGCTGTACAGCGGCATGCACCTAGTTAAGCGTCTTCGGATCCAACGCTTAAGATGGCTAGGTCATGTAGAGCGGATGGACACCACAGCTCCGGCCCGAAGAGTCTTCGACACCGAGCCATTGAGACAGCGCAACAGAGGACGTCCTCGCACTAGATGGCGCACACAAGTGGAAAAGGACCTCAACCAACTATGCGTGCGCAACTGGAGGCAGCTGGCGAAAGATCGTGCTGGCTGGAGAGGCATGTTGGCTGAGGCCCAGGTCCACCCCGGACTGTAGCGCCAATCAAAGAAGAAGAATAACCCCTTGAGCACGCGCAAATTATAAAAAAAAAACAAGAAAAACGCCAATCATAGAAGTCTCTGGTGGCTTTAATTCCTTTGCAGTCGTAGTCGCCGTTCTTCATAATTCAGGACTGTAGCCAGGGCTCTCTCTAGTCATCGACATGACCAACTACAACGACCGCCAATACGAGATCAGGAAACGTTGGAGAGACGTCATCTTTGGTTCAAAGAGTTCGGCCCGAATGACCAAGTTGGAGCTGTTGAGGCGAGGGAACCCACGCAGACACAACCTCGCGATATCTCGCTCGTATCAGAACCCTTACAAGTCGTGCTTGCGTGAGTGCCCCCGCCTCTGCGGCTCCAGAACAGTAGTTTGTAACAATCGATCTTGTGGCCAATTTCTTCATCAGTTGTGGCACTCTCCCGCAACAGAAGCCCCCGCCCCAAATCAAACAGGCAACAGTTCGAAACAATCCCGAAGTCTTTCCCACCTCTGCCACAGTGGCTCCCCCGGAAAGTTTCACAAGAACAAATCTCATCACTTGATCCCTTAAATCGCATTTGCAAATGCCAGCCACCCGGAGAATGGAATGGTTTACATAAAACAACGACCACGACGCAAGGACAGAAATCGAAGGACGCCCGACCAGTCGAAGGGCAACGGGATGAAAATTCCAAACACGAATCGAATGAAAATCTATTGAATCACAGTCCCGCAGGAACGCAAAAAACATACACCGACTCCCTCCGCCCGCATTGCTGTTTGTGGTTCGATTTTGCCTTGCAAGGATAAGTTTCGTCGGCAAAGCACCCGCAAGCAGTCAAAAAGTAAATCTTCTCCCAATCCGTACAAGATCTTCAAGACTTTCAAGCACTTTTTATTTTGGATACTTTTTCATTAGTTGCCTGACGCGTATGGTTTAACGAGGGGATCACTCAACAAGTTGATGGGTTGACGTGCTTGGTTAATTACCGAAGATTTCACGAGTGACCCAGTCCGTCGAACAACACCACGGGATGCTTGAAAGAGCTTTCAGGTCGGTCGCAAAATAAGCAAAAAAAAAACACCCACCACCGAAGAAGAGAGGAAAACTTTTTTTCCCTCGTCCATCCCTCGCCGGTGCGGGCGGTAATAAATGGTTTTGCATATTTTAAGTGTTGGAAAAGAATAACTTGACCATCACCTGGGCTCTCTCCCATCGCATTAATTTTAAAGTCGCCGTCGTCGCGCAGCACTATTGCCGAGACTGGAGACAGAAAGAAGGATTTCGCGAGGAATGATGACTGCAGGTTGCAAATGTAGTTTTTATGAGGTGAGTTGCACTTCGGCGCTAAGTGCCTCTCGGCTGATGTCTATACTTTGACGGAGGGCGGTGTTGCACGCTGCTAGTCACTCCTCAGGTTGGGGATGATCAAAGAAAACTTTAAATTAGTTCCAAGGATTTGTACTTATCCGCTTTTGAATTGATGCGACTTAAAAGAAGGAAACGTAATCCGGTGACAGGTGATGAGATGAGAAAAAGGACATTTGATTAGATTGTGTTGGGGAGGTGGGGAGGGGGACATTGTGTGGAGTCCTTTGGCTAGGTTCGTCGACGAATGTATTTATGCCGGCTCCAAGTGGAGAAGTTTGACAGATCTTCTCTAGGCAGTTGTGTTAGGTTAGACTGGCAGCACACTAAGGCTGGAAATGGTGGTTGTTACAAGACGGCTGAGGTGGCCTATGCTGATGCCATTCAATTGACCACTAGGCGTGAGTTTTCCCGACAAGCCAGAGCATTCCACAGGCAGAAGAGGTGATGCGTGGGAACCTAAGATACTGACTTCCCAGCGCTTCCTGATCTCGAATTGGCAGAGCTAGAAGTTCATCTCAACGGCATCAGGATCGTGCCTATGGTAGGGCAGAGTTAGACGTACCGGGTTGTGGACCCATTGTAGAGGGGGAATGATGTCTCTCCTTATTCCCTCATCGTGCTAAGCGAGACCATTGTTCTTTCTTCGTCTACCCATCCCGACAACTTGACGAACCTGAAAGAGTGATTAAAGCGGATATCAGTTAGTTCTTACACGTCCTGGAAGAAAAATTCTCCCATGGGCCTGTGTCTGTATTGACAGACACTGGTACAGTGACAGACGCAGTGAGGAGTGCCCCCCCTTTCTTCTGAAGCAGTATTGGGATATATCCATTTTTATTTCATGGTACTTCAGATGGCTCAACAGCGACATCTACTTAGCCAGAAGAGTGAAGATACAACGATTGAGATGGCTATGTCATGTAGAGCGGATGGAAACCAATGCTCCGGCCCGAAAAGTCTTCGAATTCACCCCCGAGGGACGGCGTAGTAGAGGAAGACCGCGACTCAGGTGGCGCACGCAAGTGGAAAGGGTCCTCAACCAACTATGCGTGCGAAACTGGAGACAGCTAGCTAAAGATCGAGCTGGCTGGAAACGCCTGTTGGTTGAGGCTCAGGTCCACCCTAGACTGTAGCGCCGTGAGAGCTCGGACTACCATCTTTAGTAGCTTCCTGCCACATTGAACGAGATTGATTGTGCACATGCTCAAGAGGTTATTAATAGACCGGGGTCAAGTCACAGCACGGGCCGAAGGTACAGAAAAGATACCTGTGCACATTAGTCGCAAATATCTGTAGATTGTAGAAAAGTCTGAGAAGAGCATTCCATATTCGAAGAGTGCGCCTGAAAGGTGTTTATAGAGTTCCACCTTATGTTCGCTAGTTCATGAATTTTGTCGTCCACCTTCTTCTTGACATCTGTCAGAGATGGATGAGTCCATTCGATCCATTCAACCCCTTTCCTTGCAAGTTCATCTGCTGCTCTATTGCATGCTTTGTCCTTATGAGCTGGGACCCGGCATTGGGGAAACGAGTGCTTCGTGCCGACTACATCTTAAGTCCGTAGCTACTACTTTTGCACTAAACAACATTGTAAGACGAGAAGAATCAAGAGAATGGAATATATCACCTCGAAGGATGCCTCAGAAATGAGCTGAAATGCCTCTTCTTCTGCTGGCGCTACAGTTCGGTATAGATCCGGGCCTCAGCCAACCTGCCTCTCCAACTAGCACGGTTTTGAACTACCCACATCCTGTTTCGTATAAGGGTCCCAGTTCTAGATGGCCACGTCTCCGGAGGCGAGGTCTTCCTCTACCAAGTTGTCCCTCGGGGTCTTACTTGAAGACTTGCCTAGTTGATGTCGGAACTCTCTAAATGACCTAATTATCTATGTCGAGACAATCGGATTCATTTGACGAGACCAGCTGTAAAACCTAGGCCTCGTAGAGTTCGTCGTTCTTCGCAAACTGGATGTTCTTCCCGAAGTCACACAAAATCTCTTCGTCCGCATTTGACTTGTTCCATGTTTCATTGCCATTCAGCAAGAGAGAGACTGTCAAGTTCTTAAATGAGGATAGCGTGGTTCTTTGCAACAGAACTTTTTTTAAAGATGCAGCTATTCGTCGGTGTTATCCTTCGGTTTTCACGGCGATGATGTCATTTCTGGGCACTTTGTTGAGGATATCGGTGTTGGACCTTTTTTGTAAACTGAGTAGAATAAAATTGTGTCTTACCCGCATTCACCGCAGGACCCAACTTCATGTACAGCTCTTGTCGTTAACCAGGATGGACCCAACTTAGCCGCTTCCTTTGCTATGCTCACAAGAGCATTTTGACTACATTTCGGGTGCTCAGGAATTGCGATAGATCTGTGTATGTTTGACAATTGGGAGAAAATGCCGGCGCGAGTGCCTGTCTGCATCTTCGATCCATCTGTATGTACATGGATGCTCGAGATCGTGATGGGTCATCCAGCCCTCCGTCGACATTCGAAGGGAATTTCAAAGCCGAGATATGGGAGTGTGTAGTCGCTTTTGGAATGATCAATTTGTAGTCCATTCAGTACAGAAGCATGTCTAATGGGGGCTTGAATACTGGACTGCATGTCATGGCATAAATATGGCACTCTTTGCAGCAGTTGCATATAAAAGGCAAGTTGTAGCAGATCAATAGTACCTCTAAGCTTGCGGTCGGTTGGAAATTACTCCCATAGCACCTAGGCACGCCAGTTTATGTATTCTTGTTAACAACTTAAGTTGTAACTTGCCTGAGTTGGCTTGCCTGAGTCCTTGTTCCTGTCCTCAGCGCTCAGGGCAAGTATGGTGCGGGTCTTGTGACGAACCAAGAGTCTTAAGCGGGCTGTGCCCTTAGCGATGCAGTAAGGAACACCCAATCTTGCGGCACAAACCTGGGACGAACAGCATCGATTCCAAAGGATCGACGTCAAGAAAATGACGACCAACTTGGTGACAGTGTTGGTTTCAGAGATCAAAAATGTTGGCTTCTTCTTGTGCTCGACCTACTCCCTCTTTATCTTCGGCTTTAGCGGGTCTTCAAGCGTTGCTTCATAACCAAAGTGGATGCTCCAACATCTTGAACATCTTAACAGAGGTGGTCTTGTCCAAGTTCTGGGTGAAGTGGAATATTGGTCGAGGTCGAGGTCGACCTTCAGACGCTTCTTGAGGACGACAGCCTTCCGACGTTGCACACTAATGCACATGGGCCATCTCAGGAAACGCGACAAATCAAACTGGGTCTGTACATTTGACTAGTGCTAAAGTTCTTTAGCCTCTTCTCGTAGAACTGATGCGCAGTGCTCTTGACGACTGGCTTCTTAATAGCAAGTGCAGCTGGGGGCACTCTTCTGGTCACTAGCTTCGTAAGAATCATGTTCAATAGAAATTTTAGTCAACGACGCTTCAAGAAAATGCAGATTATTGGCGGCTGGTTGGTCCGCCAAGGTTGATGGAGAATGTGAAGGGAGGTGTCTAAGGGACCCGTCTGTCTGTAGAAAATCGATTAACAGACCACCACATTACCTTCTGACATCACACGAACGATGTCATGTCGTCGCATCATCTTCTCATGAATCTATTCAAAAACACGAACATCAGAGCGCTGTCTGCCTTCAGCTCGACTCCTTATGCAGCTTACCTCGTTGCACCACCGTCAGCATCACACCCTCGGAACTGCACGAACCGCGAATCACAGACTACAGAGTAACAGACGCCTTCACAGAACTCATTCACCCCACGTCACATTATGCCACACAGACTCCACCAGACCTACGCGCCTCCCACCGCCGCCGACAGCTTGAACCCATTTCGGGGATAAGAAAACATGTGTCTTCCAGACGAAATATACACGAATGCACACTTTAAGCAGGCACCCTGAAAGGCGCGCACAGGGCTTCCCTCGTCTGGCTCGAGGTGGAGTTCAAATTGAAGTCAGGCCAATGCAGGTGTACCGTTTCTGCGGCACGAGGCCACTGCTCCCGTCTGTGGGCGGCCGGGTGTGTACCGCATTCAATTTTGTCTCGCCCACCCCGCCATCGCTTGTTTTATTGAAAAACTTTTACTACTGCCTCCTTGATTATGCCCAGGCGAGTGTAGGCGCGACGACGGCGACGCCATCAGCCACCACGGTGCTCCGAAAAGAAATGAATTTCTCTGTAATTACTCGAAATAATTCTATTTTTCCTCTGCAGGCATGTGCAATCTAGTTACGGATCAGCGGGGAACAACAATAATGTCACCACCACCACGTCGACGACGCCCAGAGCTGAGCCGCAGCACTCAGACACCTACTGTTTGCGTGGCCAACACGGCCATTTGGAGGGTAAGTTTGTGTTCCCTTAAATTCAGATTGTTTTTCTTGCTCTTTTAATTATACCGTCGAATACAGTATTTCATGCGAATGTCCTACATCCACCGCGCCGTCTGGTTTTTCGCTGCTATGGAGGGTGAGCGAGGGGGTGAACCTGTGCGCAGGCAGGTGTGTAGGGTTTCTAATTAAAAGTCTTTGACTTCACTTAAGTTGGCCGTGTTTTTTTGGCGAGGGGGAGGGATGTGGGTGTGGAAATGAATTCCTTCCCGATTAGCGTGTCTTTAGGGGGAAATTTAATTTAAAGAGGTCCCACCTGATTGGAAATGTCTTAATGAAACGGGGCCGGCCTGGAAAAGGGGGGCATGGAACGGGTGGGTTAAGGGCGCGCCTCTTTAATTTGTGATAGGATCGAGATATCTGATGTCCCTTTCCCCTTTGAGACAAAAAACCCAAGGGGTTTGCTTAACTTCGATTCAGGAGACAAACTTCGTTTGATTACATCCACTTGCTGGGTGAGGGTTACTTGTGAATTTTCAGCCAAGGATGCTAAGACTGAGCCTAATATTTTTTGATTTTCTGAAGAGACTGTGTGTCCGCGACGTAAGTCCTTGCCTGCTAATAAATATTCTAAGCACAAACTCTGACGTCATGAAATGAAAATGATGAAAGATGAGCCGTGAAATCCATCAGAAATGCCTTACTAACCACTGCTTGGATTTTGGGGTCAAAATCTCAATGTTGCCGGACGCCCCCCAAACTCTCAGGATCTGTTAATACACTCACCAGAACATGCGAAATGGTGTGCTCAAGTCATCGGTAGCCCTAAGAGGGCTTTGGTAGTTGGAATAGGAAGGCTCATAGTTTGAAAGATGTCAACAGTCCATTTTCCTTAAATTTTTAAACAATTTGCCACCTCTTTAGCATCTTCGACAGTCTATGGGCTGCCTCCTCAGTTGATAAGACGCGAATACAAACGTCATGATACACAATCCATTATCAAGGTTGATAGCACTTACTTGATTGTAGAATTCACTGGTTTCAATAATCACAAGGCATTTTGCAGTTTATGACTGCATTTGTAGTTAATGGTTTTTATCATTAGATAGACATTAGAACACTAAAGCAACTCAAAACCATCAACAGCAATTATTGCCACTTGCGCTTTGCGGAAAAAAAAGAACGATTGAATGTTATCTACTGAGATTGAAGTTCACACAGCACGGCGAAAGATGACATCTCGCTGAAGGTCATTCCGAAGAAGACGCCGTCAAAATGCAGTCTTCCAACGATGTTTTTGTTTCACAAAATGTTCTCACACGCTACCGAGGCGATCTGTGGCGTATGTGGAACATTTTGATCAAGCGTCTCTGGCAGATGTGCCACCATTTGTTTGAAAATTCGTTGCCTAATGTGAGATCTTTACTCAAGATCTTTCATTTAAATTTACTACATCCACTCAGCAGGCAAGTCAGCTTGTAAAGGTGTTTCTTTTTGGAGGCGAAGAACTTGCGACCACGTGACTGCTGGTGCGCTTATTGCACATGCTGTAGATTCAATTTCACCTACAATTCTCGGTGACTCGGAGTTGCAAGTGTTTCTCTACCCCTCTACCGTTGACATTCATGATTTCAGCTCCAGCCCTTAAAGCGCACCAATCGGCGATCGTTTCTGGATGAATTGCTGTGGCTTTGGCTTGAGTTTCTCGAATTCAACCATAATAATATACATAATATAATATGGGTGGCGCTACAGACCGTAGGGGGCCGGGGTCTAGCTTCTCAGCAACCACTCGTGTTTTGCGTGCTATTGTTCACTCACGAGTGGAAGGGACCTACAGTTTAATGCCGAATCCGAACGGCTTTGTTTGAGAAGCTTTCTCTAGACAGGTAATACTCTTTGAGCATTGTCAGTGACTCGAAAGAGGTGGGTTCGTGAAAATTGTTTTCGTCGCACAGAGCAAGAATCGAACCTACGACGTCGAGGTTGGGGTCGACGCACATACCCACAACGCCACGGGCTACCACAACCATAAAACTAGAAATTCGTACGTCGTGACTTAAGTTTCTCGAATTCAACCATAAAACTGAACAATTCGTTAGGGTTGCACTTCGACATGTTGCCAAGCCGAGGTAACCACAAAACAGCTGAACACTGTCAAACCAGCTTTCAAAGAAAGCAGGGTGTCGGTTCAAAGCTAATGCCCAGTTTCACAGTCGTCGTTTAAACACCTCTTTTGGTTTAAATTTCAGTTCAGAAACCTTGATCTGAATTCAATTTGTAGTTAGTTAAAGTTAAACGAGAGTACAACAATATGGTTTAAACCTCAGTTCTGCACATCATCCAACTTGTTTCGCTCTCATTTTCTCTCTTTCGTACTTTTGCCCTCTGACAGGGAAGCTGTTCGCTAATGAGATCAATTTTTTGTTGCAATGGATTCCTGTGGTGGTGGTGGCCCGTGGCGTTGTGGGTATGTGCGTCGACCCCAACCTCGACGTCGTAGGTTCGATTCCAGCTCTGAGCGACACAAATAATTTTCACGACCCCACCTCTTTCGAGTTACTGACAATGCTCAAAGAGTATTTCCTGTCTAGAAAAAGCTTCTCAAATCTGGCCGTTCGGATTCGGCATAAAACTGTAGGTCCCTTCCACTCGTGTGAGAACAATAGCACGCACAACTCGAGTGGTTGCTGAGAAGCTAGGCCCTGGCCCTTTATGGGCTGTAGCGCCACCCATATTATTATTATTATATTATTCCTGTGCCGCTGCTTTTCTCTTCCTTGGTTGAAAGACGCGCTACAAAAGGAATGCACCAAAGCACTTCAAAAGTACAACGCATAGCAAATATATCGAAGCTTAGTGCGTTTACTCAAAGGTAGCGCAAGCTCAAGTTAATACACTAACCAACTGTCGATCGCTTTACACAAACGAAGTTCAACTCATCTTAGGTTCAGATTTGACTCTTAAATCAGACAAGCTTCAACCGAACGTATGTTTAGGCCTCCACTGTGAAACTGGGCTGAAACTGATCTGAGTCTACCTACATTCCTCATCCGATCGCAGTCAAAATCATGCCTGGTCACCATTCAACACACACCCTTTAGCTTAACTCGAAAAATATTTTCCCCGTCAGACTTGAATTTTTGCAGTCCAAAGTTACATCCACCAATCGTCTCTAATCTGCTTCAACAACCCTCCGGCACATGAGTTTTCCCATTTTTTCGAAATAAACTTTTCCTGTGCACAAAAAAAAGTTGAAACAAGTTTTAATTAAAATTGCACACACTTGACGCTCTGTCGTGTCACCTCGTGCAACAGAGAGAGGAAAAAACATGAATCCCTGCCTCCATTTAGCTAAAGCACTCGCAGACGTGCAACTTTTCATCTCACCTATCATCGTTAATCAAGGAAGGCAAAGGGAATGTGCATAATTTCCCACAAAACACAGGATCAACATTGGTTCCGTCTCTCTCAAACATCTGAGTTTACACACATTGGCCGGCTGAATCTGGTGCTGCTTAAATGTGCCCGAAATGCACGCACTACGGGCAGACGTCCACCCCGTCAGGCTGCAACCCCCGCCCAGAGTTTTGACAGAAATATCATAAAATATGAGGATTTTTCGTGGATTTATGAGCACAAGTGGCAGTCGTGCAGGACCATCTAGGTCTGGCTTGTGCATCGCCTCGCCCACATGGGGAATGAATTCAGATTAGTTCGAGCGGGAGATTCTGGGTTCTGGTTGTTTTTTTTTTTTTTGTTTCGTCCTGCGACGCGGAGGCCATATGTCCCGCCGATGGACGTCTGTAATGAAAGTCTCACACATGGCTAGATGGATAGCGATGATGACGACGATGTGGGGGTGGGTGTGTGTGTGTGTGTGGAGGTCGGTGGGGACAGCGAGTACATCTCGCTGAAATGCATGCGTTGGTTCGACTGATAAAAGTGCTGCTTCAGCGGTACTATGTTGCAGTGTGACCAGCGTGACGTTCAAGGATGAATGATTGTTATTGGGTTTGAGGATGAGCTTCTGACGTTATTACGTGTCCTTTAGGGAGAAGGATGAGTTTGCTTTTTTTTTCTCTCTCTCTCTCTCACCAATGGTAGGGCTGACATAAATTTGTTCCTCATCCACTGGGACGTGAAATGAAGACCGATGCCCCTGCAGCTGGACGCGACTGACCGACTTGATAATGATGGCAAAGTCTGAGAGGGAGAGGAGAGAGGGTTCGAGAGGCAATAGAAGAACGTCATCATCCTTCGAATGTCATTTCAGCGCGGTTGGAGTTTCAAAATGAACCAATCACCAGTTTCTTCTTTCTGTCCGATGTCCTGTTCAAAGGATAATTAAAGTGATCTTTAAAGGCCTTAATCACATTCAGCAGGGCTTTGTGAATGCCTGCTCAGCACTCGTGCATGCATTCTACAGAGAGTCTCCTCCTCCGACGACAGACATCAAACAGATCCCATAGCCTCCACCCTCTTGTGTTCTTTGTCCTGACATCGACAGAAGAAATCGCTACACGAATTGCCACTTCGAGAGATCTCCAACTACCCCATGACTCCTGTGTGTGTCATGACCCCCATATCTCGTTCATTCCCCCCCACCAGCCACTCTCAAGCAGTAGATTCAATTTTTAATTAAATTTCTCAATTGCCAATAACTATGATGGGAAGGGATATCCTCGAACTACGAGAATGTGAACGACTATGAGTTGGGACACAGGCAAAAAAAAAAACGAGAAGAAACGAGCATTAGAGACGAGGACACTTTAATTCCAATTCCGCACATATTACTGTTGCACAGGATAAAGCCGAGCCAAAGAGGACACACAGTCACAGCCATAGACAGGATTAAGAATTTCCACTTTGCCAGTATTTCTCGTCTTTTAATTTGTCCCTTCAATGGATGTCACAAATCAATGCACATACGGTGGGCAGAGGGGGGGCAGTGGGCGTGCATCCTAGACAGCTAGCCGCCGCCGCCTCCGGTTGTCATGGCTGGCGATGGGAATCTACACCACAAGAGCTTGGCCAGAGCGCCACAGAGCTCCGAGGGCCTGGTGAAGGCAAATTGAATGTCATTCGTCGGGATGTCATCCTTGGTATGCGCAATGATGTTGCCGTTTTTTTTCGTGTTCGTTATTGACTTGTGGAGCTTTGTGAGACGCAGGACCAGAGGACAGAGAGCAGGGAGCAAAGTTTGTCATCAAGTGGAACGACCGAAGAGGAAAAAAAAAAAACTAGGTGTCGGCGGGTAACCATGGCTGAAGTGGCATTCAAGAACATTTCTGATATCCCGAGGAGAGACAGACAAATTCGCTGTTTACACAAATCCAATGGGTCACCATTACGTGTGCTCGAGTGGGCTCTTCGTCGTCTGACTGGAGAGGTCTGCGGCGGAATGTGCCTACGCAGCGGACTTCTGTGCAGCGTGGTCTCTAGTGTGCGAGACTTAATCATGTTTGCATTTGGGGCTTAAGTTGTTGAACGCGTGAGGGTTTCTAATCGTTTATTGACGTTGTGGCTGGTGAACAGGGAATGCCGCGATAACAAATGACTACGCAGTACTGCAACGCAATCGATTGGAAGCGCAGACGATCTTTGCTCCACTCAACACTTTCACTCATTCTTCATTAGTCTTAATGAAATCGAGTGTGTGTGTTTTTTTTTGTGTTTCTCCATCAGTCGGCGATGGTTATGCGTATGGTAATTCAATTTAATCGAACTTTATGGCGAACGATTGCGACCTCATTGCCGACGTGCCACCCCAAATGCTGGAGCTGCTCTTCGAATGGCAATTTGCGTCTCCTCCCTCCAGTCTGCGAGGGAATTTGCATTAAATGAGCTAATTTCCAGGCCAGAGGTGGACATGAGTTCGGAGGAGGTTGCTCCGGCAGAGGTAGTCAGCAGCAACAGCAGCAGCAGCAGCAGTTGGCTGTCAGTCGATGAATCGAAAGTCAGTGCAGTTGTCGTTAGTATGCAAACTATCGCGAGTTAAAAAACAGGCGAATGCTCTTCATTTGTTTTACGTTTTAATCAACGGCGATTGAGTGCAGCTGGTCGGGTGGTTTGGGTGGGAATTTGCATTTGGGTTTACTTGAGGTCACTTGGGCGGGGAAGTGACACACATTGCTGGCAGATCGACAACGGGGTGATCACCTCGTGAGGGAATTTCGTAACCAGACGTCAATTTCGTGGCACAGGTTTATCTTGGTTTTGCGCACGTCTCAAGGGAGTGTGTTGGGTCTGCAAAGCCATGGCTCAAGAGCACGCTAATCCCTCGGTACACACCTTGTCGGTTTCGAAATGTCGTCACATCGGTGGCAGATCAACTGTCAGTGACCCAGATTGATTCACGTCGAGAAAGACTTTAAGGCTTCGGGGTTTTGGTGGCGATAAGGACGGGGACACCTCAAGGAGGAATCTTATCCCCTTTCCTCTTCAACATGGCAGTAAGTTAACTGCTGCAACTGCTGGAGAAGACAGCATTGCCCACGCTTATGATGCTGCCATGTTGCCATAGACTCAGGAAAATACCCTCACGTCTTGAGAAACCATGTCCTCAACCTACTAACAAACTAGGCAATTGTAATTGGTTTGAACATCAATGCTCAGAGGACCGAAATCGTTCTCTTAACTTCTTCTTCTTCTTCTTGTGGCGCTACAGTCCGCGGTGAACCTGGGCCTCGGTCAACAATCCTCACCAGCTGGCACGATCTTTAGCCAGCTGCCTCCAATTTCGCACTCCAAGTTGGTTGAGGTCCTTCTCCACTTAAGTGCGCCGTCGGGTTCGTGGTTGCCTCTATTGCGTTGTCCCACTTGTTCGGAGTCGAAGATTCTTAACTAGAAATTGTTAAATTCCTCTCATTGACCCTCTAACCCCTAGCCTTTATATCGACAGCTGCGTATTACATTTTCTACACGTCCTGTGTCAAACTTTCCAGTAATTCTGTACAACTGCACTTGGAGTACTGTGCAATGGCCTCTGCATTCGTGTGGCAAACTTCTTGCAGGTTGATTGGAGTTATTTGGTATTGTTCCGCCTTTAGGTTGGAACATTAGGCACTGCACCTACTCCATATTTGGTTCGATAAGCCGTTCCTTCACTATTTCGGACGTGTGCTTTGCATCGTCATCGTTTTGATATATGCATGACCTCCTCTTCAGGAGAGGCGCTATCTTTTAACTATCAACTTGATGTTTCTGCAAAAGACACAAAAAATCTTCTTTCTTCATTACTCCAACCATTTTTTTTAAAGAAGCCCAACGTGCCTACATGTGATGCAACCCATACCATAAGCTCAGATGACACTTGTACGACTTGACTCTTGTACGCCGTGATTGTGTGGTGGCCACACTAAATGGCGGCACTCATCTCAACAAACAGGGTATAGAGACAAGCCTGCATCTGCGTCTGTGGAGCCTTCAAGACCACTCCCATTGACGCGCTTGAAATTCTCCTAAACCTTACCCTGTTGGACATCTTTGGTAAGCATACAGCAACTAACTGCGTGGTTCGTCTAAAGGCTTGTTCTGAATGGTGCCTACATGAACAAAACGTTGCCATAACTCAAATGGCCGCCACTTCAGTACTACACTTCCCCGAAAGCAGCTTCGAAACCCTGATTCCAGAGGGAGAACTGTGGTACCATAGCCCTTGGTAAAGCCATACCCTTCTACAGTGATGGCGTAGGCAGCGCAGTTTTGTGCCTAATCCTGAACAAATCCGTTCGTCTTACCGACCACTGCAGCATCTTCCAAGCGGAAGTAGTGGTTATTAGCGATGCCGTGTTCTGGCTAAGGTCGAACGCGATATCCGTCCGAGATATCTGTAGCTGTACAGATAGCCAGGTAGCAACTAAATACCTGCCATCGATCTCTATGAACTTAAAAATAGTAATCGACTGTCGTGCATCTCTTATTATGACATACCCGAGCAGTTTAAAATTCGTCTGTGCTGCGTGTCAGAACATAGAGACATTCGAGGACATTGCAGAGCTCAGGAACTCGATAAACATTGCCGATTGATGGAATCTCATTACCTTTTACCCCTTTAACTACCTTTAAGTTACAGCGGATTAATATCTGTGACTACTCGGAAAATAAATGCCAGCTGTTGACAGGAAGCCCCTGCCAAACGACTAAACAAGCCCGGCATCATGTGGATCCAAAAAGATCAAGCAGCGGAAGTACGCAGGGCACTCAATATCGAGCAGCTACTTCTACGAATGCCAAAAAATATGCTTCGATGGTTTGGAAAAGTGGTACGAATGTCCCCATCATCACGACTTCCGAGGCGTGCCTTAAATGCGACTTTATCAGTAGGGTTTCACCTTGGCCGAGCCAGGACCGGGTGTTGGACCAAGTACAAACAATCCTTGGTTCCGCGTGGGCATACATCGAGTTAAAAGTCGATGGTGGAGGATGGGGTGGCCTGGAGATTTCTAGTGTGTGCTTTACCCAGCGACCTCTTTAGTGGATCATGCTGGTCAGAAAATGATGATGATGAAGATCAACTAGCCTGATATCCTTAATAGGATAAAGAAAATAGCACTGAAGCGGAAAAACGAAAGGAAACTGCCTACTAGGTCTTCACGCAAAAAGGGCCTTTTAGGGCTTTTCTAGGCCTTTTCTTCAATGACTTCTGTAGAAGCTGCTTAGAGGACGACGAGGAGGAGAGCATCGAGCATTTTCTCTGTCACTGTCCTACGCTCGCCTCAACTAGCAAAGCCACTATAGGCTCATACTTCTATGACAGCCTAAATGATCTCGGCAAAACATCAGTCAACACACTGGTAAATTTTGCTGACTAAACTGGCGTACTATCATAATCATGGCAACCTTTTCCAATTTGAAGCACAATGGGCGGTATAATGGGCCTAATTTGGCCTAAGTGCAAGAATGTCACTACCTACCTACTTTCCTACCTGGGACGAGGACTTAAAGCTAACTGATGAAAGAAATGAGATTCTGGCGCATAATCGAATGGAAATTGAGTTCATGAACCAGATCCAGCAGCGGACGGTGAAGCAAAGATTGAACAAGGACTCTACAGAAGTTCAACAGAGGACGCCCGCATCTAGGGTGGTGAACCCAAGTGGCAAGGGAGGTCGATCAACTTGAAGTGCGAAACTGGAGACAACTAGTCAGAGACCGCCCTAGTTGTTGGTTCAAGCCTAGGTTAACCTGGGACTGTAGCACCATACAATGAAGAGGAACTACAGACGTTCAATAATCTGGTCTAACCTGATGATGTAGTAATAATATGGGAGGCGGTGTAGCTGGTAGAGGGTAGGGCCCAGCTTCTCAACAAACACTCGCTTTTGCGTACAGACCTGGGGCCGAATCTAGACGTCGACTTGCGTAGGGATCGTCGCACATAGCCATAACGCCACGGGCCACCTCATTGGTCATCCTGATGAACGCCATTCAATTTGTCTTCACTAAGAACTTGGACCACTGGCGCCCTGCCAAGCTCTTGTGGTGTAGATTCTCATCTAGTCATTGATGCTATTTTAAAAGCCCTAGGCTTCCCTTGGCTGGGTTTTAAATGAAATCTCACTTACGCATCGCATAACAACCCCATTCACGAAATTTCCACTTGTCCTATCTGCAAAAACGATTGTTCCAGCGGTGCACCCGTCCCTACACTAACGCATCACCGACAGCAGCAGCAGCATCAGCAGAGATGAGAAATAAGCTCTGACTATCTTTGGTTTTCCTTTTACATGCACGTATGACTGACGGTGTCTGGAGCTGAAGCACGACGAACGTGATGTGAGCCAATAAACCAGCCGATGATGTGATAAAGGGATGTTTCCTCTGAATCTCCATACACCCCAGAGGCCTATTATCAATGAATGAGCGACGAACCGACTCGTATCTTGCAGTTTTGGTTTGTTTTTCGTTTTCCCCCTGTTTTTTGCTTTGATTTTTATGAGTGGAGACTCATTAAAGGTAATCGTAGTGTAACGTGCGACGTCGTTACACTATATGCGATAACCTTTAATGAGTCTCGACGACGATTTGATGAAATTACCTACCTGTGTGCAAAGACGGCGGAGAGACAACGAACGCAACAGACACTGAATCTCTGCCATGGACTTGAGAATCTCTGGGCGATCTGAAATGGCAATTGTTCAATTATAGACGCGGTTGTGAACGATTCGGTTCGGTTTGGTGTGGCGCGCGTGCATTGTAGCCAGTTGAAGTCGCACACAGGTTGGAAGGGTGACAGTGCTTTTTTTTTGTTCAGCTTGTGAAAGTGAAAACGAGGCTGATTTATCTGCTTCGATAGATGCTGTAGAAAGTGTGAACGTGTAGTGAGTGAATTGCAAAAGGCAGGGGGGACGCCGAGATGATGGAGAATAACGTCGAGATTCGAATTCAGTACACTGAGAGGGGAGGTAATTTGAATAAAAAAAGAAAGAAATGTGATGAAATAAGGTGAACTTGGAACTCTGGTGTTCGTAGGGGGGCTTGCTAGAATTTTATTTGGGAAGGTGTTCAGAAGGACGTGAACAAATGTGAAGTAGGCGACATTAAGAATGCTGATAGTTGCAGAGCGAAGCAAGTGTCATCATTTTCAGACCGGCCCGTGGCGTTGTGGGTATGTGCGTCGACCCCAACCTCGACGTCGTCGGTTCGATTCCAGCTCTGAGCGACAAAAATAATTTTCACGGCCCCACCTCTTTCGAGTCACTGACAATGCTCAAAGAGTATTTCCTGTCTAGAAAAAAGTTTCTCAAACAAAAGCCGTTCGGATTCGGCATTAAACTGTAGGTCCCTTCCACTCGTGAGTGAACAATAGCACGCACAACACAAGTGGTTGCTGAGAAGCTAGGCCCTGGCCCCCTACGGGCTGTAGCGCCACCCATATTATATTATTATTATGATCCACTATAGGGCTTGTTAGGATAAAGCACGCACTAGGGTTCGCCAGGCCACCCAGGATCTATGATCAGGCGGAACCAAGCGCGTTTTTTTCAACTTGGTGCTACCACCTTACCCTAGGTCTGGCAAGGAGATGCCTTCCTGATGGAGTAGCATTTAAGGCACGACTCGGGAGACGTGATGATGGGGACATTCGTGCCACGTGTCCAAACCATCGAAGCATGAATTTTTTCCGTTCGGAGAAGAAGTTGCTCGACATTGTGTTCCTTGTGTAACACGGCGAAGCAAGTGTGATATTTTCAATTCAGAAGAATGACACCGCAAGGATAGCTCGATGGATTAGGCATTAATTTGAGGACCAAAACATCGTGATGCCTTCTCACTCTTCTTCTCCATGAACATTTGACAAAGATAGAAACGATTACTCACCGATTGAAGAAGCTTTCGAGTTTTGTTGCGGTTACAGGCACGATAAGCCAATCTAGCATCGAAGACCGATTTAGTACGTTACTCAAAGTGTCATCTATAATCATCTCACAACACCCACTCAGATGTTTGTTTAAGATTAATCACAAGGATTGATGATACAATGACTGCTACACATGATCACAGATTCAGATTTTCAGCGAAAAAATCACCACAGCCATCCGCTTCGGAGGTCTAAACTTCCCGGTGTCTTCTTTTTTCAAGGACGTTTCTTATTTTGAAAACATTTGAATACCCTACGAAGTGCATTTGCTCTGACTTTTGACAGAAATTTGCCTTCGAAGGGGAAAAGCTCTAGAAGACTTTGAGACTGTACTAGATGTGTACTAGAAATGTGTGTATGCTTGATTTTATGCTGACACATTTCTTTCTGGTAATCTTCTAAAGGATGAGTGAACGTGGACTTGAGGGGAAGTTGTTCCATAAGACGTGGGCTTACAAATTTGTTATCAAACACAGACGGTGCGACGGTTGTTTTTTATAATTTGCGCGTAATCAAGGGACTACTAAGTTACTTGACCCCTTAAGAGGGAGACGAGGTACCTTAGTACTGGGTCTTAAATTTCTGCGGAATGTGGTCTATGGGTTACTTTGCTGACCTGGGGAGAGTATTCCGTATGCGTGTAGTGCGTCTCTAAATTGAACTGTGCGTCCGAATGTAGGCCTTAGGGGAAACTGATTGCTGTTCCTGGCGAGACGTGTATTACTTGTGAATTCATGGAGAGGAGGAATGCAATTGGCCATCTTAAGCACCGTTTGGAAAAAAAAGCGATTAGGAAGGGGACAAGGAGGAGACGACACGTCGATGTTCGAGCGATTCTAATGACCTTACGATATTCTTATCCCCTAAAAGTTTAAACGTTTGCTTTTGGATTCTATCTACTATGTAGGTCCACCTTGCACTTGGGTGCACCGGACCGAATGCGAGCGTTGTACTCAAGCTTAGGTCGATTGTAAGTCTTATAAATCAAGGCCCAATCAGAGTGGGTGAAATATATCTTCCATCGATTACGGAAACTTAGACATTTCGCTGCAGGTTTGTGGGGTGTGGTGTTGACACACATACCAAGGGTGGAAAGATTTTTGGTTTCATTTATAGATAATCATTGATTGTTAGGCGTTTACTTAAGTGAAAGCATTGAGTTTTTGATTGATTGAATTCCACTGTAGTGTTCTTACTCCCTGTTAAATATGGTGGCTAGATCCACACACTGTGTACTGCTTAACATAAGCTGCCGTTTCAATTCTACGGCCGAATGGCATCAGGGTGTGCTGTTATCTATCATGAGTGTAGGGGACCGATGCGTTTAATCCCAACTTCGAATCAGGAGTAGATGTTGGAGCTCCGAGTATAAGCAGGAATCTCGTTGTAAAAGGAACACTCTTTGAGCATTGGCGGTGATTTGAAAGAAGTGAAGCCGTGGAATTATGAAAGTTGCTAAGTTGCTCGAACGTGATGGCCCTTGGCGTTGTGGGTATGTGCGTCGACTCCATCACACTTGGACCTATGCGTTCAAGATCGATCCCTGGTACAAGGGAATACTTCTCATTGTCCGACTTCATTCCAGCGTGCTCAAAGAGTATCTACTTTTGTCTAGAAAAAGCTTCTCAAACTTGGTCCCTCGGAGTCGGTACAGAAATTTATGTCCCTTCCACTCGTGATGGAACAATAGTACGCACAACAGGAGTGGTTTCTGAGAAGCTGGGCCATGGTCTTCCATGGGTCTTAATGTCTTCGAAGAATTGCTTGAACCAAGGCTCATTGTAACCCCCCCAGAGCCACCTAAGTATGTAAGCTCTGAGAAATTCAGCCTAGAAGTCAACACACCTACCTTCAACGACTCGATGGCCACAACACGAGAGAGGTTTCGCCGCGAAGTTGATGCTGCTCCCTACCTCTCGGCTGCAATAATTATATGTGCCCCATAAACACAAAAATCGTCTCCGAAAACAGGAAAAAAACACATTCCCTTCACAACATTCGTCCCAATGGCAGCCACTCCATCACGCCATTAAATCTCACCCAAAATCCATTTAATCTTTCACCCAATACAGCCTGTAGCGTATTCAACACTGTTCACCGCTGCGGTGGGTTTTTTGTGATGTACGACCAACACCTTTTCGCCTGTCCCGACCCCGACAAATCGCATAAATAACACTAATCAAGGATAATTTCGGCAAAATTCCAAAAACGATTTAGAATGGGTTTTTGAACTTTACAATCGTAACCGAGCAATAATCCTTTTACACGTCATAAATTCCATGATTTATCCTTATCCCATGGAACGGCCGTGCCGGTGTGCAGCGCCATCCCTCGGCATCTGAGTGGGAGCAAATAAATCCAGGGGCCAAAGTCACGCGATACGATTATGTTTTCTATATTACGTCTTTTTGCGAATAAATCAAATCAATTAAAGCCTGAATGGGGCTGTGGAGCGGCACATTTCTAGAGGAGGACACCCATGGCTGCCGGCAAGCGGGCACAACCACTGCAACTGGAGTCTCCGCTCGACACCCAGGCTGGCCGAGTTGGCTGTGGCGATATTAATCGTCGCATCCCCGAACTACTGGGGCGCCTACATATTTCATTTGTTTTCTGCCAGGATTCCGGGGCTTAGTCCTTGTGTCCTCTTTCTGTGTGTATCGCAGGGTCGCGTTCCGCAACTGGGTGGCGGTGGTCCTTTCTTTTGGCCAGGCGCCGGTTAGCATGCCGTTGCCCAGACAACTGCAACGATGACGCCCCATAATAAATGATTCAAAAATGCGGAAGAACTGCATGCGCATTGTATGTTAATTGTTATCCTGAAATTATTATCCTTTGATCGTCGCAAACAATCATCAGAACCACCACAGTGCGCCCCAGTGCCAGACAATTACTGCATCCTAGTTAATTTTCCATGCAGACGCATACGAGCCGAACGGAAGGGAGGAGGAAACTCTCAAGGATCAAGTAATTTTCGAAATTATCTCGCAGACATATGGGCTTAAGAAAAGTCTCCTTCACTCTCTCAGATCCCGCCCATGGTGCATGGTGCATCGGATGCAAGGACATAAAGTGGAAAGTTTTTAAATTGAATTTTCATATTAGTTTGACATAATTTTGTGGAGTTTTTTTTTTCGTGTTGAACTCATGCCAGAAGGAAACATCCTCCGAGAGGACTTCCTTAAGGATCTGCGGGGTGTCTTGGTGTTTGTTTGATTAATTATATTCTTTTTTATTCTGTCGCTCTCTCCCTCTCTGGATGTGTGTTTGCGAGGACGAGGAGTTTGTTTGGGTTTTATTTTGTTGTTGATTTCTTATTTTGCTTGTGTCTTTTCAGTGCGAGGACATTGCCATCGGCAGCGAATGGAAGGAGTTGATGTGAAGGCACGAAAGAAACTCATTATAGCGAGCATATTATGTTTGCTCTTTATGGTGGCGGAAATTATTGGTAAGTTTTTCTTTTTTCCTTCTATTTTTTTTCCTTTTGCCGGAAATCGTGAAGTGGTAGTCGTGCGTTTGTTTTGCTTGCTTGCAGTTTTTCTGCTTGTACAGTGAGTGTGAGTGGGGTTGGGATGATATTTGCTTTGCGGGGGAGCTTGAATTGAAGCTTGTCGTTGCTTTGAAGGGGCATTGTGCTTGCGGAAGTGTGTAGTGTTTGGAGGGAGATTGAAGAAGATGCTAGTCTGTAAGAGCACATGACCCACGAGCGGATTGCCGACTCAAAGGAACGGAAACTACTTTGACTGTGAGAACTATCGCGGGGCAACTTCCAACCGGCCACTACGCTCAGGTCTACCTCTCTCTGTATTGGTGTCCTAATGTGTACCAAGAGCCATGAATGTTATCTGGCGTCCACGCCTCCAACGCATAAGGTGGCTGGGTTGTGACCAGAGTGACCAGACAGGTAATAGTAAACCCTTGCTACTTTGTGGCCGTAGCCGTCAATTGCGCGAATGATGTTTTTAAATATGTGACTCCCGTGAGACCTTTGTTCGACTGGAACCATCCTACTTCGTTAGAAAAGTTAAGGAAGTTGTTCAACCCCACACCGCACAAGTCCATCAGCTTTGCAAAGTAGTGTTTACCCAAGTACTGCTTTCATCTCTTTGCTAGGAAATTCGCAGAGCAGATTTTGGATAGATTCTATTTCTTACCCATCTCTGCAGCTTCTGCAAATGTCGTTGTGTTTCATGCTCAGTCGTGATGCATACATTGCCTATAACCGGTGAGGACTGCTTTAAATATTCGCACCTCATTGCAAGTGCCCGGATAATAACGATATGAAAATATGTTTAAAATAGACAGCAACGGTGTGATATGTTCATTCATGTCGTTGTGCATGACGATTTGGTATGGTCAATGGAAAGACACTACCTTTAAGCCCTCAACCATACCTCTGGAACTAAAAGGAGGCCAGAGAGACCAGAGATGAACAATCGACAGTATCTCAAAAACTATTCCTTCGTCTTAGTTGCTATAGATTGAGCATGCAAAGAGCCTTGGTCAGGAATTGTGTATCAAATGGGACACCAGTCAAGTCGCAGGCTCGTCTTCACTGGCAGTGCTGGAAATGATTGGTATAATTGGATGAATTATGATCACTGTCCAATATGTGCTAACGTCTCGAACGTCGTCTACAAAATCGTCCAAAGTGGTTGACTTGCTTGCACAGACTAAGGTCACCAAATGAAGTCAAGAAAGAGTTCCGAATTCTAACTCATGTTCAGTCCTTCCAAATTGACTCCCTTTCGAAACTCCCACCTTATTCCGCGTCTAAATTCAATTCCCTAACCTTTGCCATATCCTTCAACTCCCAATTCGTCCTTAATATCGAAGAAATCGCTTCACAACACTCTGTAGTCATCGCATCCACTTCGTCTAAGAATTCGTTAATTTTCAGCAAAACATTGCGAGTCACTTGTGTTGCCACTCTACTGCATTTTTTCGTGTAAAATGTGTCAATTTCTTAAAAGTGCATTTTCTTCGCCTTCGAACTTAATTTTTACATCAGTTGTGTGGGGCTGTGTGTGAAGACGATAATTACGGTCAACTCAATCGGAAAGTCTTCAAAATCTTCAAATCAAAAATCAAAAGAATGGTGCATGTTTCATTTTCTACGACGTCGAAGTTGAACACAGCCATTACTTGACTTGTCAGTGTAGACTGAGGAATTGACGTAGCCCCGGAGGAGATAAACAAGTGATATCAAATCTGATAGATGAAATTTTCCCTAACAGACCTTTCCCCATATCCTACATACCCCTCCGCCGTCCCATCATCAAAATTCGCAGTCGTTCGCTGACTTTTGTAGGAATTCTGTCGAATTGCACTTCAATTTTTGGCTTGACGAGCTTAAGCCACGAGTAAACCACCGACTGTCCCCTTTGCGATGCAAAGAGAATCCATGGCATGTTCTGTCCGATTCACGCGATCGTTAGTCACTCTCAATCTCTGTTGCCTTTGAAACGATTAATAGTCATTTTTCTTAGTCAACAATTTTAGTTGTGCAGCGTTATGCCTTCCACAGCGTCACGATTGATCGCCTTGAGTTTATCTAAAGTTGCTGTCTCGTTAGGCTAGACCAAAGACTAAGGACCTAGAGAGACTGGCACCTTCGTCATTTGAGCTTCATCACCGCAGCAAATTATTGAACGCTCCTCGTGGGATAACCCAATCACCAAACTTCTACCGAAGTGAGCGTTGTGTCGCCTGTGTGTAGGACTGTCTTATAGGAACACGGATACATAAGTATTTGCTGTTGAGCTCTGGCCGGTGAAAGTCGTTTAAAACTGCTCAACACCTTGAAGAAATAGCTTTCATTGATGCCGCCGTGCCATAAAGTACACCGAACATCAAATCTTCGTGGACGCATCGATGCTACTACGTTCCCGACAATTATGACGATTTAGCTTGTTGACATGGCCGATATTCCAAAAATAGAACTCGTTCGAGAAGGTGTTTGTTCGTCAAGGCCGACTTACTGGTCTGTTGCTTTAGCGCTTCAATCCTCAGCACAGTCCCATAAGCACGCATGCTTGACATTCTTCTTCTTCTTTGTTTGTTGCCACAATCCGGACCAAGATGCCTCTCCAAACAACACGATGCCTTTAGCTGCGCACACCCAATTGCTTGAGGTTCCTCTCCGCTTGTGTGCTCATCTCGTTCGAGGACGTCCTCTGTTGCGTTGTCCCAATGGCTCGGTTGTGAAGACTGTGGTCCAGAGGTGTGGTATCCATCAGCGTTGGGTCGGAAGACGCTTAACTAAATGCATGCCGCTGTACAGCCCGTTGAATCTTCTCCTCCAGCCATCATCTCAAACAGGACCAAAGATCGCACGCAGAACTTTTCTCCCAAGACTACCAAGAGCTTGGTCATCCGCTTTCAATGGTGGTCATGTCTGTGCGCCATAGAGCAGGACCAGGGGTGACCAGAGTATTAAATGGAGCCGGCTTGACATTTCAAGAGATGAGTCTGTTTCATAATTGCCTCTTGAGCCCAAAGAAGCCGTGCTTGGCAAGAGTACTATTGTTATTGTCTATGTTTACTGTAGAGCCAAGATAGACGAAGTTCCTCACTATCTCAAAGTTTCTGCCGCCCTTTACGTCCCTCTGTCGGAGACGTGGATGTTGTGCGTCCTTTCGTGATGACAGCATGTACTTTGTTTTGCCCTGGTGTGCCGCTAGACCCATTTTAACCGCTTCCAGCTTCAATGCCAGCAGACGCCTCATTGACTGCTCGCTGTGTAGGTCTAATCACATCAATGTCGTCCGCTTAAGCAAGCTGTTGAATTTACTTTTGGAAGATCGACGACTTCTGACGTGCCACTCTGGTGATGCTGACTTCAGTCGACCGTCGCCACATCGACATCGATACTAGCCGCTACGGATGACAAATTTCTCTCATTTTTCGTGTGTCGCTTTTTGACGTACAGTGAGAAAGACTGTAGCCATACTCAAACAGCTTGTCACAATCACACTTTTTCGCGGTTTAAGTGAATTCTCAGCGCTCTAATGACTTCCACTTATCCAGACTCTTCCCATCGTAGCCAATTAGACTAGAATGCATCATCTTGCGTGACATCACGTAGCGAAAGCACCTTCAAACCTGGTCACGGCAGGAATGCACCTTAATTGAAAACGCTCGTGCACCCACCTGCCTTAAGTGGATAATCGAGTTCAATCGAAGATCGTTTTGCACACGATTCGAATTTCGTTCGGTGTAAGATGCGGCTTCACTCAAGGCACAAGCACTAAGCAGCTCCCCTTGGCCCACGGTGCACATCCTAATGGCCCCCATTGATCTCATTGAAATGCATTCTCATGCAGAAGACGTTCGCCCGGAGCCATTGTTGTGGGAACGATGCTCCTCGCATTACCCTCATCCCAGGATCTCATCATCTAATCCTCATTTGAATAATTTGCCATGCACGCCCGTGACCGCATTAAATGATTGAATTTGAATAAATCAAGGCCAGTGCAATATCATCGCAATGTCTTGGTCAGAATTTCATTAAATCCCTCAATTCGGCTGAGCGACACAAAGGCACAGCCGAGGAGCGCAAGGGCATTTATCATCCATCCCCCCTGACATCTGTTCATATGTAAATTTCGCCCCCACCACGCTGCCACTGCCAGTCAGTGCGCGTAAAGCATTCCGAACTAAACGAGGAAACTTCAGTGCGGCGTCTTATCTAGAGACAGAGACAAGATCGTCGGACCGGGTGAATGGGGGAAGAGTCCTTTTCTTGGTCAGAGACTCGCTGCAACCACTCAGCCACATTATTCGCAAAGAATGCAACCACCGCTGCTGCTGAAGAGCACAACAGACAGACCAAGGGGGAAAGAAAACACCACTCTCTCGCGCCAAGCAGAGGCGAGCAGTCCTTTGTGCAAGTGAATACAGATACATTAGATTTGTCGAGGGAGGGTAGGGACGGGCAAGCAGGACACACTGGATGAATGCGGGAACTTCGTCAATTTCTTCAGGAAATTTGAAATGAAGTGAAAAATGAGAAAGTTTACATCTGGTGCAGTTTCTCCACTCTGTTTGCTGCGCTCTTCCCCGTCCCCTGCCGAGACCCTTCCAGCGGTTGCGTCGTCTTTATGACTCTTATCTTGAAGAGCGCTGCAACTTATTTTGTGCATTTGTTCGGAGTTCCAAGTGGATTTGGTGTTGTTTTCGCTGCTGCCGAGTGAAATGCCATTTGGAGCTGCAGAGATGCACAAATCTGGGCGTGGGGTGTGTGATGATAAACTTTTTACTCAACAAAATGGTTTTCCACTTGAACACCACGCACAGTGTGAGGGGGGGAGGGAAGGGGCGGCTGTAGTTTGGACATAAGTGGATGTACGACGCAGCTGGTGGACGAGGGAGTGCTGTGCTCGTTGAAGGGTCTGTCTGAGAGTGATTTGAAATTGGCGTTATGGACTAGAGAAGAGGAGACAAAGTGTGGAAGCTGTTGAAAGGGACGGATTTCAGACGCATTTTCATGTCGACAAGTTGACATAGTATCTTGTTTTTGATTTTCTGGGATTTTTCAGTCGACGTTGATGATCTGTGGATTCTACTTGTCTGCGATCGTTGCTTCCAGTCCCTGAGAGGAGCTCTATGAGGATCCCATTATCTAATCCTCATTTGAATGAGCTTCTTACGTGCTGACCTTAAACCGGAAATTCGGTCTCCTTTCTGCGCACTCGATGTAGTTGTGCAGTCGACGGAAGTCCCACGAAACGGCTTAAGACACGATGGACATGCTACGTTGAGTAGTACACGGCCGGGCCGATGCAGGGGCGTTGATTGTGGGTTCTAGTTTGATCGCTTTCACACCCCACGTCATTAACGACGCAAAACATACCAATAGAAGATCATTTTCGTAGATTTTCTGTAAATTGGACATCAGCCGAACTGCGATTCAATTACTGTCCAAGATGATCACACACTCCACGCTGACCCGTCGGATTGTTGTCAGTGACATAAGGGGCCACTGGCCCAGTGGAACTCACTGCAAGTTTGGTCTGCCATACAACCAATTCGTAGACGAGGAAGGCAAAGTGTGTACAGCGTGGGCGTATGTGGAACATTTCGTGAATGGAAGCCAACTCATTGGACCGCAGGACGTATGTAGAACATTATCAATCCCACACCAAGAAGAGTACCGAGGGCGTATGTGAAACATTTTTTGGAAAACCAATCACAAGTATGTAAACGCTGTGGCGTATGAGGAATATTTTTAGTTAAAAAACGAGCGCCAGAACTTCATTGAATTCTCACTGGTTTGAACAACAGGGCGGCTGTGGATGATGACCTTCCAACTGCCACAGCGGCCCTATTAGGCGTACCAGGGACTTGCGCACACCGTTTTGCATGTTCTGGGGTGTGTATTAACGGATCCTGAGAGTTTGGAGTGCATCCGGCAACATTGAGCTTTTGACCCCAAAATCCAAGCAGTAAGGCATTTTTGAAGGATTTCATGCCTCATCTTCCAACTGCCACAGCGGCCCTATTAGGCGTACCAGGGACTTGCGCACACCGTTTTGCATGTTCTGGGGTGTGTATTAACGGATCCTGAGAGTTTGGAGTGCATCCGGCAACATTGAGATTTTGACCCCAAAATCCAAGCAGTAAGGCATTTTTGAAGGATTTCATGCCTCATCTTCCAACTGCCACAGCGGCCCTATTAGGCGTACCAGGGACTTGCGCACACCGTTTTGCATGTTCTGGGGTGTGTATTAACGGATCCTGAGAGTTTGGAGTGCATCCGGCAACATTGAGATTTTGACCCCAAAATCCAAGCAGTGGTTAGTAAGGCATTTTTGAAGGATTTCATGCCTCATCTTCCAACTGCCACAGCGGCCCTATTAGGCGTACCAGGGACTTGCGCACACCGTTTTGCATGTTCTGGGGTGTGTATTAACGGATCCTGAGAGTTTGGAGTGCATCCGGCAACATTGAGATTTTGACCCCAAAATCCAAGCAGTGGTTAGTAAGGCATTTTTGAAGGATTTCACGGCTCATCTTCCAACTGCCACAGCGGCCCTATTAGGCGTACCAGGGACTTGCGCACACCGTTTTGCATGTTCTGGGGTGTGTATTAACGGATCCTGAGAGTTTGGAGTGCATCCGGCAACATTGAGATTTTGACCCCAAAATCCAAGCAGTAAGGCATTTTTGAAGGATTTCATGCCTCATCTTCCAACTGCCACAGCGGCCCTATTAGGCCTAACTACGCCGATTACACACAAGCCTTCCAAGTCTCCCTGATCTGGAGGACCTCTCAAACCACGGCCGACTCGTGATCATCGCTTTAAGCAGCCCCAATTGTCCACAATCACGTTCGCAATTTCCTTCCGGTGATGGATGAAATTGGAAAAAAAAAATGTTCACAATAACATCGAGTGTCCTTGCTGCGAACCCACACCCACTCGCCCGCCTGCCCACTTATCCACTTGGCGATTTCCACACGACTCATCTGACACATCGAGAAAATCATCTTCGCCCCAATTGCCGAGGCACCTTCCAGCACGTGCGACACAACGAATTCACCTTGAATCATCATGACATGACTATGCATCTTCGTCGAGGCCCTCCCAACGAAGGACGACGGGGCCTTCAATTGAACTAATGTGTTGCCTAACAAATAACTTATCTCGCACACACACACACCGGCACGGAATCGCAAATCGAAAAAGGACGAATCCGTCTTCCGGCGACACTCATTCACAGCGAGTTCCACTCCAATGCCCCTCGCTTCCACATCCGCATTTCGTATGTCCCTTATATTTATGAATGTACTTCCACTTGCAGTACATCTTCTGACGTGTTTCCTTGGTTTGCTTGTACTTCCAGGTGGAATCCTATCGAACAGTTTGGCAATAGCAACAGATGCAGCACATCTCCTAACAGATTTCGCCAGTTTCATGATATCATTGTTTGCCATTTGGCTAGCAGGACGACCATCGACTCAAAGGTAAGTGCATAATGCCAACAATAACCCGGCTTCGATGGAGAGGGCCGAGGCAGGTATCGGGGAAGCGCACACGAATCACATATTCTACACATGTCCTTGCGCTCCTTCTCTCCTGCAGCCCCTCCCTCTGATCATTATGAATGTGTTGCCTGTTTGCGTGTGTGCCTGAGTGTGTGTCCTTATCCCGGCAATGATTGTCAGGTTGAGTCTGACGGCATTTATGCTGTTGTGCTGCTGTACTGCTGTGCCGTGTATTGCCTCGAAATGGGCGATAAAAATCATCTCAAGTGGCGGCGGTACGGCGGTGGCTGGTGGGAGAGGATGATGTTGATGCGGCACACGATATGAAATTTTGATTCTTCTCCTGCCACTCACGGCCCCTCACACGGACCGCAAGTGAGAAAAAAGAGTGGGGGGAGGAAATAAAAGGATACTCCTCGATGAGGACGACGACGACGATGATGATGAGATTGGAAATTTGACTTAGGATCGATGTCAGGGCGCGGGGGAGGCCAATCGAATTGTTATTCGCGGCTGTCAATGAATATTTTAAGGGATTTCGCCTTTTAAGTCCGCACTTTTTTCCGGCAACGAGGTGGTGGATGGATGTGTCGCTGTGAGGATCGGGGGGCCAAGTGGTAATGGAATCCCGTGTTCAATTGAAATTGATGGCAGATAAGTGAATTTTTGTGAATTATTTCGATGAGCCTGGCGAAGGGTTTTTCGAGAAAGAGTTATATTTGGCAGGAGCTCGCGTGGCAGAGATCGAAGATTGGATTGAGGGGGGCAACACAAATAAGGAGGCGATTGATCCATTTATGAGAACTTTTGCTCGAAACGGGACCGAGGGAATTTGTCAGCTTACAGAGACTTTTATGATTCTCAGTGGGATGCAGTGGACGAATGCGAGACCCCGGGCAAATTGATCCGGTAACGACACACAGGCGATAGACCATTCAGTTGGGTACAAGGACTTTGGAGGAGATGCGGTGTTGTGTGACCTCTCCAATCTGTCACTGGTGAAGATAGTGCGGCGGCCTATTGTAAACACGGAAGATGACATCGACATCTCCTCACGTTGCCAGCGTGCAGTTGTGGAAGCTGTCATTAGGAGTGAATAACAATTTGAAGAACGAGCTAGGCTATACGAGCAGACTATACTACATGCTGACGAGCGAGAATCGCTCCCTTACACAACACAACTTCCGATTCAAAAAACAAAAATCAGGCTCATTTTGCCATTTGGAGCCGAAAGCTAGATGATAAGCAGTACAGCATATTCTGGCTGCCTTCAAAAGAGAAAATCTGTGTCGGTAGCTGAATGGAGGAAAAGACGTCATCGAAGTCACAGCGAACTCTACGAAGTGGTAGCTCCACCAAGAAGTGGATGAAATCCGAAGTCCGAAAGGCGATGACTCCACCACATTGAGTGCATGTTCACATAGCTCCAGTTAAGAGGGTGGTCGAAGCTGAGCCTCCTGGTTCGATAAGGAGAGGAAGACAGAGTGGTCTTAGGAATGACGAAGTCAGCGCCAAAACGACTGGATAACGCAGTTGGTTGTTCGCCTTTCCTTTGTTATATGGGTATCCGGTTCGAATCCCAGTGAAAGCAAAAGTTAATACGCTTTTACAAATCCGGTTCAGTTACCATTTGCCATTGAAATCAAATTGACGGTACTGGCTATCGCAATGGACCAACTATGGTTTAAGTGTGCTGGCAATTGTCGCTGGCCGCCCAATGACCTAACCTAACCTAAGTCGCCGCGCCAACACAAGACGTGTTGCTCTTGATGGCTAAATTCGGACTGCATCATGTCCAGGACCACCGACGATGGGAGGCAGCTCCTGCTTTGACTGAGACCGCTTATAGATCACAGACTAGACAAGTTCATAAGTAGGTTGTTAAACAGTCAGTGGCCGGTATAGTCTCCTAAAATGGTCGGGAGGGCAAAGCACAAATGAGACATCACCAGGCCACTCCATCCTCCACCAACGATGCTATCTCACCAGGGGCTATGCCCAAGCGCAACCATGCGAGTTTCTTGACTTTGTCTAAGCGCCCCACCCCAGCCGTCGTCTAACAGATAGAACCACATTCAAGGGACGTGCCCGAAGCCGGTAACATCCGTCCCACGTGAGCAAACCATTGAAGGCCTTTTCGTTCAAAGAAGTAGCTGCCAAACATCAAATTTTTCGCGCGCAGTCATGTTTCCCATCGTATCACTGCAAGTGTAAGGTTTCACGGGGAAAGTATCAGTTCAGCTTGCACGATACGACCACACTCGTTTCTAGCGTGACCTGCGATTCCGTCTGAGAAGAAGTGAGAATAAATAAGTCACTTAAAAGAAGAAGAGCAATCAATTCCATACTCCTGCAGAACACCTCTAGAGTTTACCTCGTGGAGCTCAGTCCCATGCCTTTTCCTAGAACTACAAGACACGCGTACCATCTCAAGAACTATTCTTAAAGTGACAAGCTGTTCGGTTGTTCGAGACGAACGTCAGTCTGTTCATCGCCCATTCGAAGTTCCACAAAACTAGTCCAGCATTCGAGCCTAGACATTCCCTGGGAGACCTAGAAGAGACATGTCTCGGTGGTTGAAGAAATCCCTCTTGGGCACATTTTTGGAAAGATGAAGAATTCACCCCAGTTTGCCAATCGTCAGGCTCCTCCGCACGTTCATCAGCTACGAGAGCCGTAGAACTCCCCCTTAACCACTGCCTTTAGCATTCCTGGTAGAATTTCATCCAACTGTAACCGATTCTATCGCCAAAATGACTTCCTCCACCGCTCTGTTGGGCTATTCTCCGTCCTGCTCAAGACTTCGAAGGTGGCACCCTCAGTGCACTGAAGGAAGGAAGGAGCAGCTCCGGAAAGTGCCCATAATGTCCATTTCATTTAAAAGCAACACACCATGTTCGGATTTTACTCCTTCACTTCTTTTCTCTGACTCGGCGAATGGTTTGCTGTGCCACCTTTTTTTCAGTTCTATTATCGCCTTCTAACACTTAGCTGAACTCGTTTCAAGGCTGCTCTTTAGCTGCCCGTCAATTGAGAAGTTATCTATGTCTCAGCGAACATGCCAGTCACGAGATGCAGAGTCCCCCAAGGGAACCCGGGCAGTGTAGGTCTTCTTGTTTCCTCTAATGGCTTTCTACAATCCGAGTGTATTAGACAACGCAGTTTTTTTTTCCACCACCAGCCGCCACTCAAAGCCTGCCGTGTAGTGGCAATCAAAACAGTCGCCATTCTTCTACTACATGCAATGGACCAGTTGGCTCAAGCTTTTCATCCGGCGACACTCACTGATTATAAGCCGTGATGATGGGAAAATTCATCGATGTCGAGTGAGCATCTAAACGAAGCGGAATTGAAGTAGATAAAGCGGGTCTCTACAAACTTGGAGGTTGTGTCTTTTTAGTGTGTGTTCTGTGCCCTCTCCCTTCTAAGTTCAAAATCCTCCTGGCAAAGGCCACCAACTTGAAGCCATTGCCCCTACGGCCCCAACACCGCTTCTCAAACCCGTCCTTGGACATGACAACCTCCTCTTCTCCTTCATTAGATCCCATTCAAAAATTATCAATAAATCAAATTCGATAGAATTCCGATGGAATTCAAATTGAAAACTATTGAAAAACCCGTCAGACAGCAAGAACTCCTCCTAGGCGACTGAGGATACCAGTCGGGTCTTCTTCTGATTCCCTCAGGTAAAACTTAAAAAATCACTTGAGAAAGTTCTGCTGGCTGCTCACCTACTTCCGCCGACTTATCCTCAGTCGCAGACTGAGTGCCGGCAACGGGGGACGTCAGCAGTGATACCCGCACGCGGCCCCCCGCCCTCCAGAGCGGGGCACAAAACATAACTACATGCGCCAAAGTTTATCCAATAAAAATCAGTCCATAAGGAGCGGAGCAACGAATGTTTCCTTCCGCATCCTCGTTCTTGTGTTTGTTTGTACACCACCCGTTACAAATGTATGGCTTGCATGTAAGTCCTTCTGCCACACTCCAACCCCAGCGCAAAAAAGAAGCCGGACCCCCCGGGCGAAAAGGATTCGACAGGGCGGAGTGAGTGCGGCCGCCCTCGATAGCCCCCCAGTGCTTGTGTTTTCCGTCGGCGGAGGGGGCGAAGGGAAAGCAGTTTGTCCTGCAATGAAATATAAATGCTTATCCCAGAATCCTGTGACCCGAGAGCAACAATAAAAAGGAGAGGCAACACACCGTCGTCGTTAAGACATCAACATGACCATGAGTGCACCTGATGTCGTCCGGAGAGAGGGTGGGAGTGTGTGAAAAGTTTGCCACTCAGCCGGCGAAAAAGTGACCCAAAAATCGGGGTGCCGGGGGTTGGGGCGCTTGGATTTCTCTGTTATTTATTGCCCGCTCCCGGATATCGATTCTCTGTTTGTGTTCATGGGTGCGAGCGAGGCCAGTAAACTGGCGGACTTGGTAAACTGATAGGTAGATCGCGATAAAACTTAAAGCCACCGGTTGGCTCCTTTGAATGAGGACTGGCGGACTTGGTAAACTGATAGGTAGATCGCGATAAAACTTAAAGCCACCGGTTGGCTCCTTTGAATGAGGACTCGTTAATGTAGCCGGTCGGTGATTATGCCTGCTTGGCTTGGCTGCAGAGAGCGCAGAGCACCGCCACACGAGCCAGTACGTTACATCGTGTGTCTCGGGTAATTTCCACTTTCGTTGCTGGGGTTCCGTTGGGGGGAAAACATTCATCGGCATCGTTAAGTGGAAAAGTTGGGCGTGAAGTTGTGTTGCAACAGCGTGCACGTTTCATGCTCCCGGTACACAATACTCCTCCGCCTCCTTGGCTATATCTTCATACACGGAATACCGGGGAATTAGCCATAACGCGAATATCAACACACATGTGTGTGTGTGTGTGGAGCTGGCAGAAGGACATGCCAAAGGATGCCTGCACTATGTGGAACGGTGGCGGAACTGCTAGTGCTGCGGTGACTTCAGGCGAAACGAATGAAACATTTTGCAACTAACTAGAGAGGAGCGTCTGAAGTGAGACGAACTAGGAAGTTTTTGCAGAATTTTGACAGCTCACCGCACACACGGAAGAGACAATCGCACGATCTTAGTCATGGATGGGCTCGTGTTCAAGTGAAGGAGTCCTGCGTGACTGGGAGGGAGTTTGGTTTTTGGTCAACTCTGGTGTCACAGAGGTTACTCGAGGAGGTGAATGCGAATCTTAGTCGATTTGCTTGGGTTTGGCAGAGGAAACGATGGACATTGACTTTGTTGATACAACTTTCCGTCTGCATAGTCAAGTACAAGGCACACAAGAGTTGCATAGATTGGATGTCTGATCGTCTGCCGTTGGTTTTCAGTAACAGAACTCACCCACTTTCATATTTCACTGCGAACCCACCCTCTTATCAATGATCAAACAGTCGACGTGACAACATTTAGTGCAAGCAACATTTTCATCACGCTGACGTGAACTAACGAGGAACTCACTATTTACTTATCAGGCGACGGACCCTTGGATGTTCTGAGTCCAAGCAATAGCTGCCTTCCCTTGCTCATGGATCTGGACTCGCTGCTTCCAGTAATCAAAGACAAGTTGTCATACCTCCGCGATGATCGTTCGGTCTCCCTCTCGAAACATCAGGCTGGGCTTAGAACACTATTCACTGGAGCATTGGTGTCTATGGACTCGAACGAGGAACGCTTACGAAGAATTCAAATTTACTACCTACTAGTCGGCGACGTCGACCTTAAGGACATAAGCCGATATTGTTCTTAATTCTCGTCCCACAATCACAGTCTAGTGAACATTTGGCTACTACTCTGCTAGATGTTCGCTCTCCAGTGAGAGAACGTCTTTGTAGAAGTGCAGAGAAAATTGCTGCCTTTCAAGCATTCGTCGCTTCCACGCCGTTCTCAAGAGCTGGTCATCGCTAAGACCACAGTATGGCAAATGCAAAAGGATCATGGGTTGCAGCCTTCTAACCATCAACCAACCACCAAACAAAAAGTCAGCGTCGTTAGGGGAGATCAGAGTAAATAGAGACCGCTTCGATCGAAATGTGTGCCGAGTCATCTAAAATTTGAGTAAACGAATCGACTGGTCAGTGGTGGTCGAGCTCCATGGTAGCCTGAGCTACTAACGCGCATGGTTCACAAGACCGAGGCTTGGAATGCGCCTACGTACTAATCCATAGCCAAGCTTCTTCAACCACTCTCCACATAGGACAGCTGAATCCCTCTCGAGCTGGGATTCATTTCTGTGTTCTGTGCCTCTTGTGGTCTTATTCCTTCTGCCCTTCGCACACCCACTACGCATAAGCACCTCTCCGTCAACTGCTGCTCCGTTTGCGTCTGTAACTGACAATGTTCTCCGCACTCGTCAGGTCAGACTCTACAGTGTAACAGCACGTGATCCTACTTCTTCTTATTTGAGTGGCGCAACAGACCGTTGCGGACCTGGGTCTCAGTCAGCATTCCTCTCCAACTAGCGAGGACTGGGCGCCTCTAGTTTCGTACACCCAGCTGATTAAGATCTCTTTCTAGCTGGTTACACCATCATAGGCGATGGTCTTCCTCTACCGCGTTGTGACTCAGGGTTGGACTCGAAGACTTTCCGAGCCGGAGGGTTAGTGTCAGTTCTCTTTACATGCACAGTTGAGACAATCGAATTCGTTTAACTAGGCCAATGTCGTTGTAGAGCTCGTAGAGTTTGTCGTTGAGTCTTCTCCTCCAAACTCCTTTGCAAACGGGACAGAATATGTTTCGAAGGATTTTCGTCTCGAATGGACCAAGCATCTCTTCGTGCTCATTTGACATTGTCCATGCTTCTGCGCCATGCAGCAAGACTGGCAATATCAAGGTCTTATATGGAGACAGCTTGGTTTTCCGAGACAAGGTCTTATTTTTCAATTGCCGCCTAAGTCCAAAGACAGACAGCGATTGGCGAGGATTATCCTTCGTTTCACCTTCGCGGTGATGTCATTTGCCGGAGTTTATTGCAGAGCCTAGACAGACGAAGTCTTTAACTACATCAAAGCTGCATCTGTCTCTTAGGACACTTTGACGAAGATACCGATGTTGATGAACCTTATTTGTAGACAGCATGTACTTTGTCTTACCTTCATTCACCGCAAGACCCAACTGAGCCTCTCGACGATAGCAAATGCTCCACTGACAGCCCATTTATCGGCGTATGCGAGGAGTTGAGTCCACAGTCCACAGACTTGTGGAAAATCCTGCCTCTGGTGTTGACGTCTGAGTTCCGCACGATCTTCTCGAGAATTATGTTAAAGAAGTCATCACCACCTGATTTCATACTTGAACGTACCAGGCAGAAAGGCGCGAGTGGAAGAAGCATAGACCCTGTCCCCTGTCTGCCTGTCCTGTCCCCTGTCTGCCTGTCCTGTCCCCTGTCTGCCCTGTGGCCCCTGTCTGTCTGGGTGTCCAAGGTGCGATGATCGGTATTCGTGAAGTTTGACCGGCTTCGTGAAGTTGGTCTTCTCTTAATCTAGCCCTCTCCGGGAATTGCATGAGACTTTCCTCTTGACGGTTGGCGGTTCGATGATGAACGGAATCTCAGCAATCGACCCAATCGACAAAAAAACGAAACCCCTCTGAACTGCTGCCAACTATAGAGGCATCAGTCTTCTCAACAAGACGACAAGATATTGTCTGTCGTGCTGTGAACGTCTAAAGCCATTCGTCAATAATTAGTCCATACCAGTGTGGCTATAGACCGGGAAAATCCACCATCCACTTTCAAATATTCACCTCACGGGCAAATTTTGGGAAGACATCATCTGTAGGGATGAGCTATACAGAGTCTGGTCTGGTTTTATAGGATAATGATGGAGAATGCACGCTGCTCCATCAAGGTCGTTAAATACCTAATCGAGACCTCTGATGTCAAAGAAGGGTTTGACAAAGCAAAGCTCTTCACCATCTTGATCTTCTTGAAAGGATTGTGCAGAACGGCCACGTCAACACTAGAGGAACCATCTGTACAACTACTAGCATACGCCGACTATATTAACATCAACATTCAACGCCACAATAGACAGATATAACTTTGAGATAGTCAAAGATTGTCTAAAACGGAAGAAGTTGCTCTTGGCTGCCTTAAGAGGCAAATTCTTCGGGTGGTTTGCAGTCCCGTCTGCGTAGATGGTGAGTGGAAGGGAAGATGGAACAACGAACTACACGGGTTGTTCAACGACACTGACTTAGCCAGAAGAGTGAAGTGGCCCAGCAACTGTCCTGGCCAGATCAGGAAGGGCGGATGAAAATTACAAACGAACCCTCTGGCGGAGAAAGTCTTCGTATCCACCTTCAAGCGACAGTTTAATAGAGAAAGGCCGCGACTCAGGTGGCGCACGCATGTGAAAAGCGACTTCAACTATGCGTGCGATGCTGAAGCCAGCTAGCTCGATCTTTAGCTGCCTACCTCAATTTGAACCGGCTTGCTGGTAGAGGACTAGGTCCACTCAGGACAGTAGCTCCACTTAAGTAAGTAAGGTATGCAGTCCATCGAAGGTACACCCATTCATCTTCTTTGATTTGCAAAACGTCTACTAGCACCGAAAGTGCCACATTTGAGATCAACACTGAGTGACCTGCCGTCTTAACACCAAGCCCAACCCTTCCCTGTAGTCCAAGTAACTCCCTCACATCGAGAACAAGTGCCAACATGCTCTTTAAAAAGCCGACTTGAGTGAAGGGTCTGTCCGGCAGAAAAACATTTCAGACAGAATCTCAATTGCGACGTGAGACCGTCCCTGGCACAAGAACACCTTGCCTTCCTCTTCCTTGCTTTGTCGTGGTGGACGCCTGATTTATCATGTTACCCTCCGCCCCTCCCTCCACCCATTGACCGACCTAAGTACGGCCATTTTTATCCCTGCAACCATGCAATATGTGAATTAAATCAAAACTGAACGAGCAAACATACAAAAGAGCCGAACTGCAGGGCGGAACTGTGATCCCCGAACTGATGTGGTGGCAACATTATTTAAAATTGTAATCAACTTCCTTCTCTGCCGATGGCACGAGGCCGAGGCACGGGGCCATGGGGAGGCCAGATTTCATATTCCATCCGGAACCGAACTCAACGCCCGCCACACTTGAAAGTACCTTCAACCGGGTTGTTTTTTTTTTTTTTGTTCTCTGGTCTCGGGTCGGGTCGGTCGGTCGGTGGTAATTCACATTCAAAACTTTCAATCCGACCAACAGGACGGAGTGACGGCGCGGCAGCAGCATGTGTGGCACGGCATGGCATTCGTTGAACTGTTGCATAATCTCCCCGACGGGGGCCATCCCAGCCGGTTAAGAGGATATTTTCAACTTCATTTGCGTTCGATTATGGCACAAAGCGGTCACAGGATATCACCGTGTGCAGCAAGTACACAGCCGCAGGCAATCGCAAACACACCCACACAGGGGCGCGCCCCCCTTGCGCTCTCCTCGCACACATGGCCGAAAGCTCATCTAAGTAAATTACTCTATTAGATCGGAAAGTAGGAGAGAATTCATTTTGAATTCCGGCTCGAAACTGTTATTACATTTTCTTCCGTCTGCCCTCGCAGTCGATGGAAGCGTACACATATCCTGAAACGAGGAGGACACACCAGACGGGCTCGCTGGCTGGCAGGCTGGCAGGCAGGCCAACGAACGGCGAGCTGACACGGAAGAGGACACCCGTCTGTGGGTTTTCAGTGAATTTGTTTGGCAACTGGAACTTTTCGAAAATCAATTGGAGTTTAATGTCGGGGGCAATTAGAAAGTTTTCGGTTGATTCGTTTTGCGAATGCTCCCATGCGGAAATGGAGTTTAAAGGCAGACATATCGCATGGCGCATGCATGAGTGATTGATGGGGAGGAGGGAGGGAGGGTGTCGGTGGAGTGCATGGGCTGGACAACGTTAGGCCGTAGCTGTGTTATTTACTTTTGAAGGGAGTTCAAAAACAGAGAGTAGCGGATGACAAAAATGCAACCAAATATGTAATGGGGGAAGCACATAATCTGTGGACAGGACTATACGAACCAATGCAAGAGGCGAATCAATGCACGCAACTCTGGTCTTGATTGAAGACAGAGTCGTCTAAGTTCAGAGTAAGTCGCCTTCAAGCCTCGAATATGGATGAGTCTACCGCTGACAAGCATGGACAGCAGTTTTCAGTTTTTTGAGGTCCCTTTATACACCACGGATTGGACCAGCCCTACAACTACTTCTGCGGAGACGAACAGAAGGAGGGAGACTAGTGCTCACCTTCTCCACCCACTGTAAGAACATAAAAGGAGCATAGAGTAGTGAACTCATTGTCAAAGCGGTGTCAGAAAACCAGCTGTGGACCTAGAAAAACCGTCGTATGACAACGAATGCATGCGAAATAAGCTGCGCATAAATTGACTTTACGTATAGAAGGGGAGCAAATCCTGAGGTATGAACACTTCAAAGGAGGAATGGCACTCAGGAGGAGGAGAGACTCGCGAGAAGAGCGATGGTACATCAATGATTCAATTTCGTAAAAAAGACTGTCGTGACCAAAATGGGACAACTCGTACTAAAATCTTAGCATCTAGTCAGTGCTAAGAATGCACTTTTGTAGATCGTTAAAGGCGATTAAGACAACATTCTCATAATGAGTGAATGTTGCACCGGTGGTTCCTTTTCGTTCTCTTCTTCTAATGGCAATCTGGTAGAGGTCCTTCTCCACATGTATCCGCCATCGGTTCCATGGTCGTCCTCTATTGCGTTGTCTCACTGGTTCGTAATTAAAGACTCTTCGGACTGTAGCAGTGCTCTACATTGGCTAGCCATCTTATGCGTTGAATCCGTAGACTCCTGGCTAGGATCATGTCGCTGTACAGTCCATACAGTGTAACGAAATGACTAAAGGGTGAATTTTCTCGAAAAAACCAAGGGCTTCTTCCTCTGCTATTGAGATTGTCCAGGCTTTTGCTATATGGAGCAGGAGGGGGATGATCAACGTGCTATATAATTTTCCGTGTTGGTTCCTTAAGAGAGAAATTGTTTCGCAAGCCCAAGGAAACAGCGATTGGAGACATTTATTCTGCGTTTAATCCCGATACTGATGTTATTCGTACTGTTAACTTGGGAGCCGAGGTAGAAGAAGTCCTTTACTACGTCGAAGCAATACCTGCTTGTAGTGACCAAGTCGTCGAGGTTTATGCAGCTGATGTACGCAATGGACTACTTCAGCCACGGTTTTGCAGAACCGACAGAGTTCCCTATCACCTGCATATAGCCAATGCATTGTAGATGGAATACAATGTCTAGGACGACTGTAGGCCTTGCTCTGAGTGCCCTGCTGATCACTATGATGCAATGCTCAAGGTGGCTGGGCCATGCAATGCGTATGAAAAACTTAGCTGCGACCCGAAGATTGTTCGAATCTGAGTTACCAAGACCACGCAACAGACGACGCCCGATTCCCGATTCAACTCAACCAATTTGGCGTGCGAATCTGAAGGCTCGTTGATAGGCTTGCTCGTTGAGATTCAGAAGAATAATCCAAACTATTCTAAGTCGAATTTCTGGCATATGACATACGTGGCATTAAAGTGACGAATGGTCTATTGAATTGTTGCTTGGAGGAGTAAGCAGTACAAGATCATTCACCGTACGTATGTAAGTGAGTAATAGATTTTCGTGGTCTTCTGTCGATAGGCTTTTAAGAACGACCAAGTCATTGAACGCTCCTTGAACGCTGAACTTGTTACCTTCAGTAGAAATTTCAAGTACGTACCAATTTTCGAAACAGGCTTGTGGGCTTATTTCTTCATCTTGTTCAAGCGGTGGGAATGATATTTGCTGTTCTTTAGGCCCCAGCACCCGGTTGTCTCATGTGCAATTTTACTTTATAAGTTTTAGATTATTTTCTTTCCACGTCTCAATAGACGATAGTCCATTCTCAGTGATCTTCACCTCTACCAGCGACCCAAGGTCTTAAACCACACGAATATCTCAGTCGAGAGCCCACTCAAGCTATCAGACTGAGAGCTATGCGTATTTCAGGAGCGTTTTCTGGATCTTTCTGTGGAACCAGAGTATAGCCTATGGTCACCAGCAGAATGCCAGACCACCCCGGACTTGTCGCCATTGTTCAGATCGAGGCAAGAGCAATGCCCATGTATTCCTTTGCTTGCGAAGTTGTAACCGTCGTTTTGAGTAGCACTGGAGTAGGTTTGTTTCCTTAAACCAGGAGCTCTTAGCTCAGGATTTTAGTCGCCTCTTACGACAGGCATGCCTTACCTCGGGTATATTCTACTAACCCCTACCCGAAGGGAGGACAAGATCGTACACAGTCTCAATCAATCTCAAACGGAGGCTCATCGGAAGTTTGCCCATCTAATCTCAAGTCCCCGCCAAAAACTCATGCACTTCCCACAAACATCCTTCAACTCCTACAAGATTTCTTTAAACTATCTCTCTCTCTTTACAGAATGTCCTTCGGCTGGTATCGTGCCGAAGTTATCGGAGCAATGGCCTCGGTCATCATGATTTGGGTGATCACGGCCATACTCGTCTGGCTGGCAATTGGACGCGTGATAAGCGGTCACTACGAGGTCGATGCTAAAATCATGCTCATCACTTCCGTGCTAGCGATCCTGGTTAACGTCATGTAAGTACGCTCCACACAACAAACATGTGTTTTTTTCCTGTTTTCTTGTTTGTGTTTAATCAATTTAAGCCAACACGAGGTAATTCTTTACTAGCACTACTTTATCCGTCTATTCAGAGTCTCGACACGTTTCACACAAAACTACGTCACAAAAAAGCAGAAAAAAAAACACCCAGCGAATATATCCGCTTGCAAGTGTCCTAAATCTCTTCACATACTCTATCGTTTCGAGAGAGAGAGAAAAACAGAAAAAAAAGGATATTCGCGTCATCAGCCCTTTTGGTGATGGTTTCCGGTTCTCGTTTTTATATTCGCCCCGTGGCGCTCGTCGGTTATTGCAGCGCGCGCTCTGTTTGATTTACGTGACTAGTGCCTATGTGAGCACCTCTTCTATTTGTCAGTTCGAGGGGTTTCCATGGACCACTGGTGAGTCTACAAAAAAAAAAAACAAGCGCAAACAGCATCGCTAGGTGGCTTGGTTTAGTGGATTCATCAAAGTAAACATTCAAGTGCTTCGTCATGTGACAGTGGTCAGGGAACGACGACAGCCTGGTTTCGGTTTGGTGGCGGACGGGACGAGATGAGGTGAGGACGTGTGAACGAGTTGGAAGAGCATGTGTTGGTTTTTTTCTAGTTTATTGATTGGTGTCAGGATGGTCGGCTGGGATAAAAAAAGGCTGAGTGCGGCGGGTTATTCAACCCGCTTATGACAGATGTGACACATGACGCCTGGAGGCGACCATAAACCTTCAAGTGAGGCAATTTGATCTAATGAGGGTGTCGCATGTGGTTTTCACGTGTCAGAGGGAGGGAGTGTATGATTTGTGTCTGCCGGAGAGGCGGCGGTGAAGTGGTCATGAATTTCAACGGGCGGCTGTGGGAGTGACGGTGGGCGGCTATGTCGGTGGATGTTGAAAAGGGCTATCAACCGATTGTATGTTCACAACTAGAGGTTGCTGAATACATGCAGAATCTTCAGCAGACATAGCCCCACGCAGATAATCAGAAACATTCTGTGTGGAAAGAGGCAACTGCCCAACTGCCAGTCGTAAAGTCCATCTGAATGACCAATGAAACCGAGCCAGTCCCCCCATTCAGTAAAAAAACGACACTTCACAGCAGTTATCGTAAATTTCGAATAAATCCTCAAGCACCCTCGAGTCGCCCCCTTCTTTATTCAATCGGTCACCTCATTGTGTGCCGAAACGTAAGCTCCCCTCTCAAATTCATCTCCATAAACAATGAACAAGTCACACCTGCTTCGAGGGAATCAATCTTCGCCCATCACCACATCTCAATAAGTCCCCCCCTTCCACGAACGAGTCCCTCTGAATGGGGTCATAAAACAAAGCAAAAACAAGGAAACTAACAAACCACACACTCAATCAATAGCCGAGAGAGAGAGCAGAATGCACGAAAGTGTCAAGCAAACGTCGTAAAGAAGGTCATCCGGATCCACCCGCCCTCCAGTGGAATCCTTTTCTCGACTATTTAGCCAATTCGTCTCGTGGAATTAGCCGGTGTGCGACCATCGAACGAAACGGCAATAGCCGAAGCGGGAATATGCCATAAAAGCTCCCAAATGTCCTTCAGTCCTTTAGCTCCTTAGCCGTCCCCTCCCATGGGAATGCGGGAAAAAAAAGCGCCACACTTGCTGTGCGGAGCTCGGCTTTGTTTTTGCAATAAATTCCAAATGTGCCCAGTGCAAGGACTCTCTCCCTTCCTCCCATCCATCCAAGGGATATCCATTAATGTCCCTTGGCCAGTGCTGCACAGAGAGAGAAGGAGAAAGTGAATAACCCTCCAGCGAAACATCCTTGCCAGTGACTTGGTCTGGAACATGTTTGCATGGTGTGACTTGTGTGTCCTTTAAGTAATAAATCTCATATTGCAACCCACACCCATACACACGTCACTGCGAGAAGCAGCAAAAGAGGACACAAAAAAATCCTTCCTCCTCACTGAACCCTAACCGCCGGCGACAATGCCATAAGCGCTGCTGGCTCTCAAACCGAACGACGATGTCCTTGTCGCCTCCCCTTCCACGCGTCTACCACCTCCAACTAACAGTGAGTTCAAGTTACAGTTGGAAAAGCTAAAAACGTGTGATATATGTTGGCTGTCAATTAAATCAGGACATGACCGAGGAACAGCGAAACAACCGGGACAGCGCAACGACTCGAGCTGGAGGACTGACGCTGATCTCGACTAGCATATGGCACACAGTCGGGACGCACCGTATTTCACATTCAGTGGTTGATAATCGATTGGAGCAGTCCTCCGTCTCTCCCTCTGTCTCTCTTTCGTCGACACAAGACCGAAGACCGAAATGAATCAGGATGCAGCACACTGACTTGGGTCTTCTTCTGTCGCGTCGTCACGTTGACGAGGATAATGGTGCGGAATGTGGCTGCTCAAGGAGAGATACAGAGTCGTTAAATCCGGGGATCGAGGATGCCTTGAAATGGCGGAAGCACCAGCACCAGCAGCAGCAGTAGCATCATTCGATCGTAAAGTTAACGACAATTAGTTGTATAAGGAAGCACTGCTTGATGGCCTCCCTTTGTGTGGAACGTGAATGGGGGGCGTGCGACAGCGGGCCCGGGATTGGGGCGAAGTTTAAGGGGTAACAGAGGAGCTGCCTCTCACTCTTAACGAGGCAACTTTGGCGACGATTAAGACAAACCGACATGGGTTCTGGGAATGGCTTAATAAAGCGCGCAGTAAATTGGCCGAAGACACAGCAGCGAGCGTATGGACGGGAGGGAGATACTTGAACCAAAAAAAAAAAACGCAAAAAAACCCAGAAGAGTCCATAAAGCTGAAAAGTTTTGATTGCCACAAGCTAACAGGTTACTCTGGCGCTACGCAGTCGTGTGAGTGGATGGAGGAGTGCGGGGGCTTTATAGTTTTGGGTTCAACATGCTCATGAATTGTGAAACAAAGGACAGGCGCTAAGGGAGCCGCCTTGACGACGAGGAACGAGGAATTAGCTTCAGCAACGGAAGTGGGTTAATTTGATTTGTGGGGGTGGCGGAGGATTTGCTGATGGCGTTTGAAGAGGTTCAAGTAGGAGGAACAAATGCGCTAGCGAATGGCTCTCGTAGTTCGATGGAGGAACTGCATGTGGAAAGGAGGTGGAGCACTGATCATACGTCATCCTTGTTAACTACTACTCCATGAGGAGTTCCGTGGAATAGAGAGTGGAGAGCTCACGAACGCAGCGTTGTACTGGAAGTGTACAATCCAGTTTTATGGCATGTAGGACGAAGCGGGGGCATTGGTCGTCTGTCATTTAAAGGAGGGGGCATTGGTCGTGTGTCATCCTTGTGATCGAAGAGGAGTTTTGTGGAAATCGAGATTGAGACGGGTCTTCTGAAGAGCTCACAGCCGCAGCGTTGAGTTGCACTCCTCCAGTTTCACGGCATGTGGGACGTAGCAAGGGCATTGAACGTCATTTCGAGGAGGCCTCTGAAGTCTAAGAGGATGTGGGAAGCCTTTGCGGCGTTGATCGCATATCATCCCTGTTACCCACAAATCCAAGAAATCAATTGCATTGGAAGTTTCCAGGAGCTCCCAGAAGCCCCAGAAGGAATTAAACAGGAGCATTGGTCGTGCGTCATCCTTGTTACCCTTCAGATTCAAGAGAAATTTTGTGGATATCGAGATTGATACGAGTCTTCTGGAAAGCTCACGGCCGCAGAGTTGCAGTTGCACACTTCCAGTTTCACGGCATGTGCGAAAGAGTGAGGGCATCGAACGTACGTCATTTCTGGAGGCCACAGAACTGTAAGAGGATGAAGGACGAGCCACATTGCCTTGGACTTCTGCGACCTCCTCGATCGTACATCATCCCTGTTTATGTTTTCCAAACATGTTCCTGCTACACCAAGAATCGAGATTGGGCAGACTTGGACACAAGTAGACTCAAACCAAAACCTGACAGGTAACCTTACTTGGTGAGGTAGGAGTGTGCAGAAGCATCGACTGCCACGCTGGGTGTCTTGGTTCGATTCTCTACATGAACAACTTCCAGTATTCACGGCTCCACGTCTCTGGAAACACTGAATGTTAAGAGAGCAACCTGTCGAGTGTAGGAAACATTCTCAAACTAAACCATTCTATAGATGTATGACGCAAAACAGAGGCTATGCTGTATTTAAGAAGAAGGAACACACAGCCCTGCGGAACCGCGGAGGTCCCTAACGCAGGGTTGGAGGTATCACATGCAAGTAAGAATGCCAAGGAAGAAGACGAGGGATTTAGAACATCTTTTTTTTCTTCTTCTGTATGGCGCTAAAGTACGGGGTAGACCTGGGCCTCAACCAACAAGCCTCGCCCACTAGCGCAATCTCTGGCTAGCTGTTTCCAGTTTCACACACTAAGTTGGTTGAGGTGGGTGCGCCACCTTAAAACGCGGGCGTCCTCTGTTGCGTTGCCCCATAGGTTCGGACTCGAAGATTCTTCGGCCCGGAGCTGAGTTGTAGATACGCTCTACATGGCCTAGCCACCGTATGCGTTGGATCCGTAGACGCATGACTCGGCTCATGTCTCTGTACAGACCGTACAGTTCGTGGTTCTAGAGCCCGTCCTCCTCCAGAGCCTGTCAACACAATGAGGACCAAAGGTCGCACGCAGAACTTTTCCATCGAAGAGACTTGTTCATCCGCTACTGAGATTGTCCATGTCTTCTCGCCGTATAGCAGGACTGGGATGATCTGTGTCTAATATAGAGTCAACTTGGTCCTTCAAGAGAGGGCTCTATTACTCAACTGCCTCTTGAGCCCAAAGGAACAGTGGTTGGCAAGAGTCATCCTTTGATTTGATCTCGGTACTGATGATATTTGTACAATTTAGTCTTCAGCCGAGGTAAATGAAGTCCTAGACTACCTCATAGTTATAGCTGGCCATTGAGGCGCTCTGTCCAAGATGTCGATGTTGTATGTCCTTTCTTGAGGATAGCATATATTTCGTTTGCCCTCATTCACCGCCAGGCCCATTTTAGAACTTCCGTCCCAATGTTAGCAAAAGCCTCATTGACGACTAGCTGAGTTCTGCCGATCACGCCAATATCGTCCGCGTATGCTAGCAGTTGAACGGACTTCTGGAAGATCGTGCCTCTAGTGTTGGCGTGTGAGTTTCGCACTATCTTCTCCAGGACGATGTTGAAGAAATCACATGACAGCGCGTCGCCTTGTCTAAAACCTTTTTTTGACATTAAAGGTGTCGGTGAGTTCGTTACCGACCTTGAGGGAGCAGCGATAGATCTCAATCGTCATCCTGCACAGTCTGACGAGTCTGGCAGGAATGTCAAAACTAGACATAGCGCTGTACTGTATTGTCTCTATGCACGCTGTCATATGCGGCCTTGATATAGACGAACAGAAGATGAGTCTGGGCCTTTTCCAATATCTGCGGTAGTGTGAAGATCTGGTCTACTGTGGACTCTCCTGGCCTGAAGCCACACTGATACGGACCTATCTGATTATTAATGAACGGCTTCAGGCGGATACACAGGTAGAAACGGCAGAAGAGAATCTACATCGCCACGGGCTACCACAAGCATGATGCTTGAATGTGGTTCAGGAAACTCGTTGAATGAAAAGTGACTGAATCTAGAGACCTGATCGCAGCTAAGGCCTTTAAAATATTGCGCATCATTTTACTCAAGCCACATGATTAACACCATTGAACAGCATTCATAGATTCCTTCTGTGAAGGGAGTATATTCTCGTACTCCCTCGTCTGTCTCCGCAATAATCGATTATCAGTAGAACTGTCAGTAGGATATAGAAGGGCTGCTGGTTAAGAAGTCCATCTCGAAGGGAGATGGCGTTAGTCGCTGTCCCTAGATCATCTCTTTACCAGATCCCATTGAGTTTTACGGTGTCTCCTTCCATCTTTCGGAAGAAACAAGGTCCGATGATGTCGCCATGGCTCACGAACGCAGCCGTGCCTTGTACGCTTCCAATTTCACGGCATGTGAGGCGAAGCTGGGGAATTAAACGTATGTCATCCTCCAAGAGGAGTTCTGAAGTCGTCAAGATTGGGACGGGCTACACAAAGCTCAGGAAGCCTTGCTTTATACGCAACCAGCTCCATTGCATGGTTGACGAAGTTGAGCCATTGGTCAGAGACCATCGATGCTTGTTAAATAGTCTTGACCATTCTTTCCAAATGTTGTAGAGCGCCCCCAGCACCTTCCAAGTCTGACTAACACCCCTTCTCTTCTCATTTCATTTCAGCATGGGCTTCCAACTGCATCACTCGCATTCCCACGGTGGCGGTGGTGGACATTCGCATAGCAAAGCAGCGGCAGCAACGCCACCAGCCCCACGACGCTCCACAGTGACGACCATTCGAACAGGGGACACGCCCGCAATAACCTCTCCCAAGGACGGACTGGATTTCTCCTATCAGCACGACACGATCGTCGAGGACGGCCACTCGCACGGCCCCAGCGCGCTCAGCGAAAGCGACGAACAGGAGAACATGAACGTCCGGGCCGCCTTCATTCACGTCCTCGGCGATGTCCTGCAGAGTGTTGGTGTCTTCGTGGCGGCGCTGGTGATTTACTTCAAGCCAGAGTGGGCCATTGCCGATCCGATTTGCACGTTTGTCTTCTCGATCATCGTTCTGTGCACCACGTTCGCTATCATGAAGGATGCGCTTTTGGTAAGTGGTGGGGTCATGGGGTGGCAAGTGAAGGGAGGGAGACATGATTGCGTTGATTTTTCTTGCAGGTCTTGATGGAGGGAACGCCCAGCTACTTGGACTATGCCGAGGTGATGGAGATTTTCTTGAGCATCGAAGGCGTCAAGCGGGTGCACAATCTGAGGATATGGGCGCTGAGCATCAACAAGATCGCTCTGTCGGCACATTTGGCAATTGGTAAGTTCAGTTGGGTGGTGTTTTGTTGTTTGTTCTGCTGAATCGTGGTCGTCTCAAAATTGGGAGGAAGGAACCTCCAGCGAGACCAGCGAAAAGAGAGCAGCAGATGTGAGTAAAAACTATGAAAAAATCATCTGACAAAGAGTGTACCCTCAGCCTCGTGGGAGGATCCTTGTTCTTTACCATTCACCACGGTGGTGGGTGAAATATTTAAATTTCCCTCGAAGCCACTTCACCAACGTGCATCTGCACACCGCACGAACGACGCGGCCACCCGCAAGAGTCATCGTGACATCATGACATCGTGACACACGGCTAAACGTAAGCATGTGTGACATCAACGCTCAATCATCGCCTCTGAGCCTGCCAATGTCCCAAGGACAATTTAATATTCGAGTAATAACAACGTAACGTTGCCGAGAAACTTTCCCACCACCACGCCGTGCCCTCGCCCGCAGCATGGCGTCGACATGGGGTCCTCTAGGAAACCAAGTTCCAAAAATGATCATCATCACCATCATCATCGTCACCAACAGCAGCAGCAGCAGCAGCAGCGGCTGTTTTGAGCTCGTCGTGCTCCACATCCACCTCTCGTCGTCGTCGTCGTCGTCGTTGTCCTTGCGGTGGCAGCTCGTGTGAGTGGAATGAGTCAAGGCAATGAACTGCACTTGGAGCGTGGGCCATTAATAATTGATTTCCAGGGAGGATGTAACTCTTTCCAGCCAACCGCAAGGATATCCATATTTTTGCATCTCCTCAAGGAGGCCAAGCCTTGATTATCCTCGAAAAAGAAACGAAAAACTGCTTCTGACACTCCCAGTGGGTCCTGCAAAGGACGAGCCATCGCGGCGTGGTGGCCTCCAGAATCGGGAAGGAGATGATAAAATGTAAAGTTTCTTCGCCCGTCTGAAGGGCTTGATAATTCAGTGTTTTGGTCGTTTTTAATTCTGCCAATTAATGGCTGAAGGGAGGGGTGTTCTGTGCGAGTGAGGTGGAGGTTAGTGCTTAGAACATAGAACATAATAGTTAACAATCAACGGGCGACACAAGTTAATCAGACGGAAAACAGTGCTGTCTTACTTAAAACAGAATATTAAATAAAGAACATAGAACATAGCAAATAAAACATAGAACATAGAACATAGCAAAAACATAGAAAGTGGAGCGATAAGCGAGTAACGCAAGAAAGACTTATAGAGGACATATACAGAGCATAAAGCATACATAGAGCATATAACATAGAATATAACACATAGCACAATCAACGAGTACCGCAAGAGAGACATGGAATAGGGGGGTGCCTAGAAGAGTGTGTCCTTCGACGACGACAACGAACGATTTTTTGGTTGGTAAGTTGTAAAGTTACACTTCGGAACAGACAACGAATAAAATTTATGCTCCACTGCAAGGCTGGATGGGTTTTAGTGCGGCAATCCTTTTATTGTCCTTGCTCTCACATTTTATCTAGGTTTGCCAAAAGTGTGCCGCCTCGCTGGGGTGTACACCCCTCTCCCACACCCCTCCCTCCACGTTCCTCGAATGGTTGATGAATGACAGAGAGCTAGAGCAAAAGAAACAGAAGAGCAGAGACAATGGCAGAAGTACTAGAAGCGTAAATGAGCAGTGAATTCACGGCATGGAAAAGATTTGTGATCCAGAACGTCGTGCTTCAACGTTTTATCCCTCACCGCCGATCCTCCTCGCCCCGCCCCCTCTGAGTGACGCCTTAAACGTATCTCCTTTGTGGTTAGGGACGGGGTCACTGAAGTTATGAGATAAATTGTCAGAGAATTTTTGTGCGCTTGCCGCCAAGCGACGACGAAGCAAACGTGGGTTCCGTGGACCCGAAGCGACGACGGAAGTTTACTGCGCTTAATTGTTGAAATGAAAATGTAATCAAGACAAAGTTTTTGGCGGAGGATTTTACATGGGAACATTTTTCGGAATCGCTGGGAAGGCGTGCTTCTCGTCTGAGAGGAGCCGCCAGGGGACGATGTACACTGTCATTAGTGGTTTACGGTCGGACATTACTCGTCGGGGGAGTTGGTATGATGAATATTTTAGCGGGGGCGCGGGTGGGGAGCACACATAAAATGAAACGGAACGAGCGCGTCCGCAGCGACCAAAGAGTGTGACTAATTGTGAGCAGCACTGATTGATGGACACGAGTTCAAGCATGACCAAGGAAGGGGTTGAATTTTTGAACAGAGGCAGCATGGTGGATCGAAATCATGTTCCGTCTGCACCTCTTGCAGTTGCAATGTAGGCAGAAGTGTTCCGAGAGTCCACAGCAAAGCATTCTTAGAACCTCTCTCTCGGTTCGACAACAATCGATGGAACATGCTTCAAGTGCAATCCGATGAGGTTTCTGCTCGTCGTCCTGGGAATTGAGTCGGCAACAAGGAATTCCAAGCGACTTTGCATGTGGCATTCCTTCAACTGGGAATGGAATGAACTTATTTTAACTGGAGGGCAGGACGCAGAATTTATTTCTGAAGGCTCCGCAGTTGGTTCGTGGAATTCCAGTAATTATTTTCTGAACCAGGCTGTCGGCATTGAGGGGAGTAATTCAGCGAAATTTGAAATGAAACTGGAATTGATTTCTACGGAAGTTAAATTAACCTTTGAATGTGAAAAAATATATTTACTCGCGGGGGGCTGTGCCACGGTTTTCAAGTGGAGCTGGGGGAAAATGACGGCGGGTGATGAAAGAAGGTAAATCTGCAAAAATGTCTGAAGGGTAGAAGAGGGTACCATGACAACGATGAACATATTTTTCAAGAAAAATTCGATGTCGGCGGGAGGGCCTCAGACTCACCAAAAGCACACAAGAGTCCCAGGGAGGCTTATAGGAGCACTGTAGCACTCAAAAGATGAACTCAGAAATCCATCAAAAAAGCCTTACTAACCACTGCTTGGATTTTGGGGTCAAAATCTCAATGTTGCCGGATGCACTCCAAACTCTCAGGATCCATTAATACACACCCCAGAACATGCAAAACGGTGTGCGCAAGTCCCTGGTACGCCTAATAGGGCCGCTGTGGCAGTTGGAAGATGAGGCATGAAATCCTTCAAAAAAGCCTTACTAACCACTGCGTGGATTTTGGGGTCAAAATCTCAATGTTGCCGGAGGCACTTCAAACTCTCAGGATCCATTAATACACACCCCCGAACATGCAAAACGGTGTGCGCAAGTCCCCGGTACGCCTAATAGGGCCGCGGTGGCAGTTGGAAGATGAGCCGTGAAATCCTCCATGGTCTCTGATCAGCATGCACCATGCCATCATGTAAAAATCATTCCACAACCGACCTGTGGTTCTGAGTTTTTTCCTTACATAAGACGCTTGCATTCGAGTAACACTCTACCAAGAAGACAATCCAACCGGAATCTCTCGAAGCAAACCTCGGTTAAAGCTGTGCAACAAATTCAGAAATTAGTCCGAATTAGGGTTAAGTTCCTCGCCCCCTTGGTCAGACAAGTCCTGCAGTCATCAGTTTCCCCAGTGAGTCCTTTCAAATTCAAACCACCCGTACCCACATCGCCCCTTCTCAACCGAGAGAGATAGAAATTAAGCAATTATGTAAGTGACCACTTGCTGCTGCTGCAGAAAGCGCATACTTCCATGTTTCCACAATCGAACGTTACGTGCAAGGACACTATCCAGCGGAGGAAGTTTCACGCCACCGTCATCGTCCGCCCGCATTCTCCTCCCCAACAGACATGGTGCACCTGCAACGCCACACTCTTTTCCACACGATCTGCTTCTGCTTTATCCACAAATTGTCCGTGTGTTTATTTGATTACCACTTTCCCACTGTGTGTAGGGGTGTGTGTGTGTGGCGTGCAGACCAACTGAAAGTTTCTTGCATTCCGTGAGCTGTTGTCCTCCTGTCTTCAGTCCTTGTTTGCCTGTTATCCTTTTTGTTTACTGATTAAGTTATCTCCTTTCATTGCCTCTTCATTATTGTCCTGCATTCCTGCACTTCGTATTTGGATTCTTAAATTGTGTTAAATTTTCTCTCTCTCTCTCGTTTTTTGCAGCTTCTGGTGCCAATCCAAAGAAAATCCTGCAGGAAGCAACCACTGCAGTGCATCTTAAGTACAATTTCTTTGAGACAACAATTCAGATTGAGGATTTCACGCCAGAAATGGAAGATTGCCAACAGTGCACTGTGCCCGCTAGTTAGGCACCCAGTGTCCAAACAACCCATCCCACCCCATTGCAGTCGTCTCTCGTCTCGTTGATGTCGTTGTCATCGTTTTGTCTGCCGTTGCGAATCGCTGCAAAAATAGATATCCAGGATATTTAATGAACCCCGCGATATTGCTTTTGTGTTGATTCTTTATTTAATTTGTCTTCATTTCATTTGTTTGTAGTTCTCCTTTTTCTCCTCTTTTTTTTGCGCTGAAACTTTGTTGCAATTATCATTTAGTGCTTGACTCTTGTGTGTTTGTCATTCATCAGGATTTTTTTCCACGTCTCCCTGTCGCGGAAGTCAGTGGTTACGTCGGTGTATGGAGAAAGGGACGAGCGGGAGATGAATTAAGTAAGGACGTACACTGTGACCGGTCTGATGGAGAGGGGGTGGCGGAGGGAATTCTGGTGATCGAGAAATAGTCAAAGGATAATGTTAAGGAATTACACAAATAAAATGTAAATTATGAAAAATGTGTTTGAGTCTTAAGTTGGAGTGGAAGCTAAGTCAAAGTCAATGTGGAACATAACATCAAGGTTAATCCACTTAGCTCACAAAGGTGCTGTCAATGACGCGAAAGGCGAATGAGTTCGAGTGGCTGACTACCATAAATGGTAGACACACTTAGGCCAGAGTAGGCAAATTTTGTTACCACAAAATGGAGTGGATCTCCGTCCGCAAACCAGCCGGAGGAAAGCGCGTAATAAAGTGAAGCGATCGAGATGACTGATGCTGACGTTGTTCAGCTTCGTCACACTGCTGGATGATGCAGTTGGTTGAGTGCCTGGCCTTGGTTATATGGGCCCCCTGTTCGAATCCCAGTGAAGGCGACAATTTGTATGCTCTTATCTGGATCTGGTCTGGTCCACTCACCATTTGTTGTTGGAATCAAATTAGCGGCGCTGGGTATCACAATGGACCAACAATGCTCTGAGTGTGTTGGCAATTGCGGTTGCAGCTCAATCACATATCATAACTTAGGTCCATTGACTTACCACAGGATCGAGTATATCGAAGTCCGCAAACCAGTTGTAGCAGTTAATAAAGAAATGAAGGCGACCGATGCCGACATTTTAAAACTACGTCAGGTTGCTGATGTACATCTCATCTAAGTGACAGAATCTGCGAGAGGAGAGGGCATTGCAATAACAGAAGCTGCTAGATGCTCTCCTCCTCCTCGGCATCTCCACATCTTCTGCAGAAGCGATTGTGGGGAGTGTCCAATCTGGAGGCGTGTGTGTCAATGGCGTAGTGTCCGGTTAACACGCCGATTATGTTTCTGAGATTCGGCCTGCTCATGCTTATCAAGTCGCGTAAGCGCTAAGGATTAAAGGTAGGCCGTGTCTGTTTCGTAATGAGGCATCCATCGCCAGTGGACCATTTTCGTTTGGCTTGGTTGAGGGTTTCAAGCTTGAGTGGATGTTTAGTTGTAGCGATAGGCCTGCAGGTGGACTGCAGGTCGCCATGCGGAAAGAGTGTTCAAGTGCTGCCCTTTTTTGGGAGCTCGTCTGCTTCACAATTTTCTGGTATGTCACTGTGTCCCGGAACACACATGAGCAAGGACGTCTTGAAGCTAAATGTGACTGCACTCAGAGATGTGTTAGCTGCCTAGGTATCTGAGCAGATTACAACATCTGTGCTTGATTTTTTTTTTAATCAGAATAGACATTCCTTGATTGCTATTCTCTCTGTCTGAATGAAGCTACAATGTTCTGGTAGACAGCATGACAGTTGGATGTTCAGGTCCTTGGAGTAGCCACCCACACCCATTTCTTCGCCCATCTTCGATCCGTCTCTGAAAAATCGCAGAGGACTGTCAAGCGTCACATGTTCAGACCCCCATTAATTTTTGGAGCTGGTTGAAAAGTCCTCCTTGAAGACAATCTTAGATCTGTGTCGCCTAGCAGGGATCCGAAGTTATTAAGCATGGTAGAGTATCCGGAGCCAAACTGCTTCCACATATACAGTGATTTCAGCCGAATGACCGTGCTGGCAGCTGAGTGTCTGCCGAAGACATCGATTGGCAGAGGATTAAGCACCGTATTTAGGGCTAAAGAGGGTCTTGATCGCACTGCTCCTCTGATGCATATGCCAGCCATCCGTTGAAACCTTTCGAGTGATTTGCAGTCACTAGCTTTGTCAGCGAGGTCCACCTGATCGCCATGCCGTATATTAGTTAGACTATACTAGGTTAGGTTAGGTTAGGCTATAGTGGCTGACTGCGAAGGGCAGTCACACTTAGGCTAGAGTAGGCCCATTGTGATACCACGCGGATTGACTTCTCCTAACAGTGGAACCAGTTGGTGCTTTTAGTGAAGCAATTTAGCTGGCCTATGATGGCGCTGTTTGGCTCATTGCGGCCGCTGGAGTAGTAGGCCCCTAGGTGTAGGAACCTACGACTGGCCAGAGCACTACAGGAGCAGAGTAGGTGATGAATAAACTTATACTAACTACTGACATAATTCGAGAAAAAAGTTCTGCGTTAAGTAATCGGTCCTGTTTGCGTTGAGGGGATTCTGGAGAAGAAGATGCAACCACGAACTGTACGGCATGAGTCTAGCCAGGTGTCTAGGATTCAACGCTTACGATGGCTAGGCCATGTAGAGCGCATGCATAACACTGCTTCAGCCCGAAGACTCTTCGACTCTTAACCAGTGGGACAATGCAATATAGGACAACCACAAAGCCGATGGTGCACACATGTTGAGAGGCCCAAACCGACTTGGAGTACAAAATTGCCAGCTGGAAAGGTTTGTTGGCAGGGAGACAGGCTCATCCCGGACTGTAGCGGCTTCAGAAGACAAACTACTGATATAAATACTGGCTGCAGCCTCCATTTATGTCCTATATCCTTTTTTGCAAGAATATGGAGACGCGCATGCCTTTCTGACGTGCTCCTGGATATTAAATTTTTAGCTTAATTTTTTCTTTGAGTGATGCCTAGAATGTTGGCATTATAGTAAGGTGGTCCCTTCGAGGTTTGTATTTCCCGGTGAAGAGGACTAAAAATGTTTGCTGCGAATTGACGTACTGGCGAATCGGTCATCGAACAGGTCACTGACAAAATGTTCACCGACGGACAAGTTAATGACTTATCAGAACAGGGTGACGCGGGAGAAGTAAAATTGATTCTAGCTGTTTTTTGAAGGTACATTCATGCCATTATATATGACATAGCACCGATTTCCCAGACATGGCTCTGATAGCTCAGTGTGTAAAGGGTAAGCCTTGCAGCTGCTGAAAAACTGTAATTGCTGTCAGGTCAGACTGCACATTTCCAAGAATTTATTCATCGATTGCAAAATCTCTACAGTGATCCGACACAGTGGACACACATCTTCATTCATGCTCTCAATGTAGTGTACACCCGTCGCAAGAAAAAAAAAACCCACGCATGCGGAACCCAACGCCGAGTCCATCAAAAGGTCCCTATTTCACCAACAAAAAATAAACTCTCCCTCTCAAGTCTGTCCCCTCATTATTTCATTCCTTTTCATATCAACGACACACTTCTATTCCCCGGCAAATAATGATGACAAATTGAAAACAATTCCCAATTGTTATCCGAAAGCTAATGTGTCCCCCTGCGTCACACTACCCTCGTCGTTTGGTACGTCGTCCCCAGCTTATGGGTGTGTGTTTAGAAATAAAATCCTTGTCAAACAATCCCATTTTCTCTCTCTTTCAAACCCCTCCTCTCCTCCCCCCGCACCATCGGTGCCAGTGGTGCTTACATAAAGTTAACAAAGTTACATCATACCAACACACACTCACTTATATCCCATTTATGTCATACACACTTTTTCAATTGTTCTCAAATACATCTGGTATCCATGCTTCTGGGCACCATTTTTACTCCCCCCGCCCCTCCCCCCTCAATCACCCCCGCCACCGATGGTTGGCTTTGTAACAACCCCGGTGACTGTCACATAGTCAAACACAAACGAATGTATCGATGAAATATGAAATCGCATCAGGGCGGGTGGTTCCTGTCGTGGATATCGAACTGGAAAATCGCTATCGGGACAGAAAATTTAAAGAAAACGCAACTCGTCAGGTATTATTACAGCGGGTGGGATGGGGCAGGCGAGGTGTGGTCTGAGGTGAATAAGGAAACGAGACACGACTGAACGGAACCGGAAACATTGGAGTCGTTAAAGGCATTCGTGCATTTTTCTCTGCATCCTTGCGCATTTTTTCTCCCTTTCTTCCTTCCTTCCTTTTATTTGGATATTTCTTTGCTTGCAGCAGTTCTCGCCCCTCCCCCTCAAGCCAGCTTTGGAAATGCAACATGTCGACTGTGAGGGTAATAATACTTCAACAAAAGGACCTTCCACCGCTCATCCTCAGTCACCTACATCGGTGTCGTTCATGGGGTTTTTGGTGCGGTGATGGCGGGACGGGGAGATCCTTTCAAATGGATTTCGATGAAGAAGTAGAGGGTGGTGGTGGGGAGAGGCAGTGGGAGGCAGTGGGAGTAATCGCGAAACGTTGAACAGAATGCCGGGGATAAACTCCCAATTGCTGCAGCTGTTGCCTTGGAAAAGATCACTTTTACGTGACGTTCGAGTGTGTGTGTGCGAGTGTGGTTGATGAGGTGTGGGGGAGGGGGGGGGGGGGAGGAACGGTGCAATTTCATCATTTTCACTCACTGACAAAAGGACACGCCGGGGGATTTGCAACCGAATGCACAACATACGAGAGTATGCACGTCTGTCTCAGAGCGAATTCAATGCGCTTACGAATCTTCAAGGATAACCACGGAATTCGAATTCAAGGCTTAAGCTGGTGTTGCAAGCGCCGCCGACTGGGGAGACTAGCGGCAGCAAGGATTCACACCCGATACATGAACTGAGAAAGCAGCAATGATACGACGAATGAGAAGGGAGCACTTTTTTGAATTGTGCGAAGATTGGGGGAAACGATTGAGCTGTCGTCGGGTGCGGCTTGTCTTTTGCTCGGGGAATTGCGCCGCCTTGAAGTGCAAGGCGTGAAAATGCTACGAAGGAACAGTGTGTGACAGAAGGAGGAAAACCTTCATCAAGGACGTAGCGGCGGAGAATTGAAAACCGTTTTAAGAGGATTTGCGTGAATTGGCAAGGAGTGCATCTGAAGGCTGGAAAGGAAATGAACTTGAACCAACATGGCCTGCGAAACTGAAGACTGAGCTGGTCAGAGATCGCTCTCGTTGGACAGGCTTTTTGGCTGTGGCCCAGGTCCAGGCCGGACTGTAGCGCTATAAAAGTGACGTCTTAAGAGAGATGTACGCCTGACACCCCTACAGCCAGCCTTCACAACAAATCCCCACGTCATGTACCACAGATCTCCCCGCAAAACTTTCGCGCACAACTTTCAAAAATCCAAAAATTAGGTTATTCCCACGAAATTGAATAACACGGCATGGATTAATTCAATCTTCGTTCCGCCTGCGTCGTCGAAAAGTACAAAAGTCCAACCGCGCCATTCAACAAGCCTGCGAACTTCTCGGTCCCCGTAAAAGAGCACAAAATCAAACTTCAAAATATTCCCTCGTCCGCCCTCCGACCGTCTCATTCTATTCTTCTCAGCGCGACGGTAATGATAATGGAAATGTAAATAGAAATAGATACAACCCACCACGGCACCACCACCGTCAAGGCCGTGCGAGTGAGCAAATTGAAATCCAATAAAACTGTAGCTTACGCCCATCTCAGCGCAGGAGCCGGGCGGCAAACAAAAACACAAAAACGCCAGTAAATTAAATTCCAAAAATATCAAGTAAAGCATAATTCAAAAAGTCCCTCTCTCGCTGGAGGAGCGTGCACACACAGCATTCGTTTGTCATCCCCTGTTCAGTGGCGGGGGAGGGGGGAGTTATGGCGCGGAGAGCCTTTACCACTTCACAATAATGATAGCAGCAGCAACAACCACAAGCAGGCGCCGCTGAAGCTGCTGCTGTTGGCTGGCGAAAAAGTTTAGGGAATTCCCCTTGTAATGCTCATTGTAAGCCGCATTAATACTCATTTTGGCATCAACAACCGAAGTGAGCGCGTGATGGTGCGACTTGACTGCTGCCGAGGAGGGGGGCGTCAGGATAAGAAAAAAAAAAAACACCATTTGAAACGTCTACAAAAGAAGGCAACGAAATTCATTTTCAAATCTCAAGGATATTCGCTGGCACAACAATCCTCCATCCGGCTTCACTTGGCCGAGGAGGGGACGATGCATGGCATGGACCGGCTTCAGAGCGAACTTGGTTCCGAAAGGGATAACAGGGATAAATAATAGTAATTAACAATGCGGCTGCAGGCTGCAGGCAGCCGCTGTATACTGGTCCAACACACGAGATTGCAGAGGAGGCTGAACGAGGGCAAGTGTAAAATGAGAAATCGCCTTAGGTGCCCACGGACGAGGAGAGAAGAGCCGGCAGTGCAAAGTAATTCGAGACGTGTTTCGCTTGTTGCTGGCGGTGCTATGCCCGAATCTGGTTCCTCACTCGCAGCCAGGGGGGAGGAGGTGGAGCCGCGGAGACAGGAGTGAAATGCATTATTTTTCACGAAAAAAAAGATGGATGAAAATCCTTGAAAGTCAGTTCTCGATTTAATCTTGACGGAGGAAGGAATTTTTGTGCTCCCCACTCACGACGCCTCTACTATCCGGAAATTTCCTTCTTTTATCCTGATTCTCCTTTATGCTTGCACTTAAAGGAATTCCTGAAACTGTAACTTTAAGGAAAGAACTTAAAGTTTTTCGGTATGTTCGTTGTAAGTTTTGACGCTGCCCGAAGGGATGGGGGGGATGATGCCAAGTTGGTTCGGATGGGGCGTGGGGGGAAGTTTATGGAGTTTCTGAAGGAATTTCCTAGAGATGCAGGCTTAAAATCTGTACTCTGAAATATTAAGGCAGTCAAAGGTACACCCGTATGTCCTAGTCTCCTTGATGGAGCCGGATAAAAATGAAGCCAAATCGGAGGGGATGTGGTATGTCTTGCATCGATTGAGGAAGCCTAGACATTTGCAGTGAGGCACAAACCAAGGTTGAGAGGTCATTCGGCCTCTTCGACTGAAGCATCGGTGGTGGATAATTGCTGAGTTAAAAGTGTTAGCTTAGGTGACAGTAGACAGCGTGGACATTCTAGCATACCCTGCCGGTCCAAACCTACGACCGAAGGGCAGGGCTATGAGTCTTTCAACGAACATGAGAAGGAGAGAGCACTAAAATCAGTACAAGGAGTGAATTTGATTAGAAATGCCAGAAAGGAGATAATTTGTTTACAATGAGAAAGAGTATAGGGGACTAAATGCAACCTTGGGGAACTTCATAGGTGAACCCATGAATTTAACGGTTGTGCGCACATTTTCGACAAAGAAAGATCGCTTGGCCAGTGTTGAGGGCAGAGAACATGTGCTACTCTGGAGTCTCATACCTATACAGGGTGGCGCTTTACCAAAACTTTGTCAAATGCCCCCGAAATATAAAGAATTGCGCTCTTTCCAAAAATGCATGCGCCTCATCCTCAGCGAGGTCTTAGCAGCAGTTGTTCCTTCGGAGGCAGGTGTAAGCTTGGTGTTAGTAAGTCAATGCGCTTCCTTGTCTTTTGAATTGGTGACAGGCAGTGAAAATTGACTAAGTTCCCATACATGTCTCGATTAAATCGGTTTCAAAATCCCACGAACCAGAGTAACACAATCAAATTGGAACAGTTTTTCCTCATAAATGAAGGAACATCACTCCATCGCCACCACCACCATTTACTGCATTAGGTCAGGATTCCGGAGTAAACAAAATACCCTCTCCTCCGCTCTTGAAAACCCTCATTCGGAGTCCACCGATTCTCTTGCAAATTCGCGATTGAAGAGCAAATTGCAGTTTGCGCATGATTTTTGCATGCAAAAGAGCAATCTAACACGACTCCGAATTTCGGAGTTACTCCGAAAGTCTCAAAAAACATCAAAGAGAACAACAAGAAACAGTCTCTTCAAGAAAAAGAAATGATAAATTACACCTGCTAAAATGCACGAGCGACACTCCTCTACAGCATAGTTCATAAATGCCCTAGGGAGAAAGGTCGTCGTCCTTCCACGATATCACACAGAGTTGTGTTTTTTTTCCTCCATCCAACCCATCAACTAGTCACTGCTGACTGGGGGGATGCGGTGGAGGAAAGGAAACCCTTTCAATGTTATTGGGTACTTGTAGTAAAATTAGCACCCCAACATGGAGCCCATTAATGAAGCTCATTACTATTTATAGTTTCACTTGAAAATCCGTTGGTGGGTCCCATGGTATCCGGCACATATCCCTGAGCACATGTACGAACTGTACTCCGCCGTGGTGGTTTTGCGTGCGACGTTGACGGGTGTTGATATAACCTTGAAATTAATTGAGAATCGTTAAGGAATTGGAAAATTTAATTTAAACCGGGGCCAGGCGCCCATAGGCTGTGTGTGGTTCTTTGTTGGTTTTTTTTTTCTCCCCATTTCAAAGCCCACGTACTGCTCCAGGATGTCCTTGGACTTTGTCTCGTGTTCGTGATTGAACGGTAAAAAAAAAAAAACAGAAGAAGAAAAACGGAAAACGAAACACACCGAGTGACCTGGTTTAAAATTTTGATTGGAAAACGGGTTAATTGGATTCAAAATAAAGATGGAAACAGAATTTTTAGTATCAGACCATCGAGGGGTGTAGACGACAACGACAACGACGGTGACGACGATGATGATGGTGATGGTCATGATATGTGGGGAATGAGCGAGAGAACGTGTTCACAATGATGAAGGGGTTCTCCTGCGTTGTTTTTTTCTGATGGTTCGCAGCAATTTGGAGCACTGACGCCAGTAGAATATTCGAATGAAGTGACGTTGAAGCTGTTAGGGGACTCAGCTGGAAATCATCGAGTTTTTCTTAGTTTTGAGAGGAACTGGAAGTGGTATTGAAATTGACTGGGGGAGGGCTTGAAGTGAAGTGAAGACCGAGGAAAAATCGAACGCGGTTTTGAAGCTGCATCGGGTATGGTAACATTTAAAGTGTTGGACGCGTCATTGAATTTGTTTCTGATGGAATGGGGGTTTTAATCTTCTTTGGGCTTAGCTTGAAGGGTCTTTCTTGAGGAAGTTGCACGAGTGCGATCCGTGAAGGAGGGCTCCATTTCAGTAGATCAGATAGATAAAGCCGGCTGGACTGCCTGTCGAATTCTTCAGAGCAGCTGGCGGTGATTTGGAAAGGCGCACACCCAAACAGATGGCCAATGGGTTGAACCTCAGCATCGTTTGTCCGATCCAACACAAAAGAGACCACTTGGACTGAGGCACCCTATGAGTCTCCCGAGTACCACATGTTCTCTGCCCTCAACACTGGCCATGCGATCTTCTACACCTCTGTATAACTAAATAGTCACGCATGCCGATGAGATTAACATCAACGGAAAGACACAGCCGATGATGGTGGGTTTATTGTGATTGTTAAAAATGTTCAATCGATATTGAGCATACGGCCGAACCATCGTCAGCCAGAGTGGCGCCAGCCAGGCGATGGGTACAATAAGCATCGCGGAGTAATTCTCGGAAGGGATTGCAGTTATTTCGACAGAAAAATAAGGAATGATGATTACCAGAGCAAACATGTGTAAGCCACATCCCATTTCATAATGGGCTGGATAGCAGTGGTTGTGACTGAGACATTGTGCCAACAGACATGCAGGACTTGAGTGCTGGTATGATGACTAATCCCACTAGTTTGTCGATACTTCTCTTCGATTCAGTCCACTAAGCTGATCGGAGCTCATCTGATTTCTGTTGCAAAATCAAAATGAATTTCATTCTGCAGAATAGCGCGTTTTACTAAATTTCCTCTCTGAGCCCTTGAACAGTGATCACCGAGGAGGGAGCTGAAAAATGCTTTCTGCGGTGAATAAGGGGAAAGATAAAGTATGGGTCCGTTTCAATTAATGGCACAATGGCGGAACTAATACTCCGTGACAGTGGTTAAGGTTGGTAAGGCATTTTTGTAGATTTTCTTGTACATCTTCAGAGTGGCCAAGTGAGACACAATTACGGTCCGGGACGATCACATAGTCGGAGTCGACAATTAGGACTCATATCGGCGTCATTACTGACCACTGGGCCAGTGGAACTCACTTTAGATTAGGTCTGGCATAAAACGAATTCATAGACGATGAGGAGACCGTGGGCGTATTTGGAACATTTTCAAATCATAACCAAGCTAAGTATCGAGGCCGTATGAGGGGCATTTTGCGAAAACTGATCACGCAGTTCATTGAGATGGCTAGGTCATGTAGAGCGGATGGAAATCAATGCTCCCGCCCTAAAAGTCTTCGAATCCATCTCCGAGGGACGGCGCAGTAGAGAAAGACTGCGACAAAGGTGGCGCACGCAAGTGGAAAGGGACCTCAACCAACTATGCGTGCGAAACTGGAGACAGCTAGCCAGAGATCGAGCTGGCTGAAGACGCTTGTTGGTAGAGGCCCAGGTCCACCCCGGACTGTAGCGCCACCTTAAGTAAGTTAAGTAAGATCACGGGCTTGTGGATGCTGTGTCGAGAGTTTGGAGTGCATCCGGCAACATTGAGATTTTGACCCCAAAATCCAAGCAGTGGTTAGTAAGGCTTTTTTGAAGGATTTCATGCCTCATCTTCCAACTGCCACAGCGGCCCGGTTATGTCTCCTGTATACTGCTGGTGATGTATTAGTCCTCGCTGAGTCTCTCGTTTCAATTGGCCGACATCGAAATTTTCACTTGAAAAATGTCAATAACACTAAATTGAATACAATTGAAGCTTCCGAAGAGCCGGGATGTCCCTTTAGTAGAACTTTATATTCCCAGTCTGTTGTAGAAGCAAAAGAATGGACGCTGAGCAAACGAGACGATTCGATTATTGGTCGTGACGAGACAAAAGCGCTTCGTGTTTGGAGGAGAAGATTAAACGAACACCTGTACCGTCTGTAAAGGGCCATGATCTGGTCAAATGAGTTCGAGTCTTTGGTCTCAGAAGCCTATGCCATGTAGAACGAATACATAGCAATGTTCTGTTTTAAGACTTCAACTCCATCCAAAAGGAAGATCATACCTTCTTCTTCTTTGATTGGCGCTACAGTCCGGGGTGGACCTTGGCCTCAACCAACATGCCTACCCAGCCAGCATGAAGACCATACCACCGATGGACGAATGCATCTTTAAAGGAACATCAAACAACTGAATGGTCGTAGATGGAACAAGCACAAGACCGTGCTGGATGGAGGACAATGTTGATTAAATCCTCCCCACCAGTCTAACTAAATACCTCCCAATTCCCTCATTAGAAGCAATTGACCCGAAAGAAGCATATAAGTTTACTATCTGACCTCGCCACCATCCCCATTGTCGCGGCCCATTGTCCCCACCCGGAAAGCACCAACTGAACTCCAACAACTCCTCGAATCGTCCTAAAATAAATCGCCACTATCCCCAGGACAAATTAGAACATCGGACAGCCGCCCTGCCCTTCTCACAACCGAGACATCAACGTCCGCACGAGAAAACGAAACTTTCATTGAAATTCAACATTTCCTTGTGCAATCTTCTTGAGCTGCCCCGACAAGTTGATTGCCATTTTGTGGGTCATTTTTGGTGCTCCCTCCCCTACCCGCCTCGCCGAAGTCGAATCAAGATAACCTCATCATCCAAAAGTGAAAAGTTTCCCCATCTGTCCCTGCAGGACATCACAGACCCACATCTTACAATTAAGTCCTGACCATGTAGCAATTCAGATTCGCAGAGAGGAAGGCCCGGAGAGAGAAGTAGTAATTTGCTTGTTAAAACAAAACCAATAAAATTTAAACTTTTTCCTCTGTCCTCGCAGAGGAATCATCATAATCACCGTCGTCGAAGCAGAATCGGACGAGCATCGACTGCTAGGGGCGCTTGCCAACTCCAGATTGACCCCAGCTCCACGTGGTCAATGTCACCAGGAGCAGCACCAGGAGGCCAGAGCAACAACAAAACAGAAAAAAGAAGTAAAAAATAAATAATCACATGACCATGTTTCTGACCTATTCCAACCTCAACCTTGCGGCTTGCAGCCAGCCACCCGTTCCCCAGCGCAACCATCTGGAGACAGACACACTGGCCGCCCGCCTTTCGATTCAAGTTAAAGTTTCAATGGAAGCCAGCTGGACGTACACACACGTCAATCAGGGCACGGTTAGTGGAACTTCTTAACTTTAAAGGGGGCCACCCAGCCCGTGCAAGAAAAACAGAAGCAATCACATTCCCTCCTCCTCCTCCTCATACAGCAGCCCCCGGCTGTGTGTTGTTCTAAACAAATCCGAGAGCGGAACACGAGGGGGGCCTGCCCCAGCGTGCCAGTCACATATGAGGGTGCACCTTTCACATGAGAAGTGTACACTTAGGGAACTCGTAGTAAATGATGCCAACCAGCATGTGCCCTCTTCCGTCGCCTTTGCCTGAGTGCGGTGCGGTGCGGTTACCACCAAGTCATGGCAGAGTGCACGATCTATGTGAGAGCAACTGGAAAAAAAATAGAAGTAAGAAATGAGTCCTGGGTCATAAAGTCGCTCTAATGGTCCTTGACTGCCGTGGCTGGTCCAAATGGAGTGGAAGGTGTACCAAATTTCGGGTTAATCCAGTGTGGGGTGATTTTTTGACACAATTACAGGGCGATTATGAATTTCCAGGGGTTCGGTCGTGTCAGGTGTGCGCTAAGCCTTCTCCTGTGGCACCTGCTCCTGAATGGAGGAGCAACACCACAGAAGCCAGTTTCGGCTGTCGTCTTTGTGCTGGGAGGAGTCTGTTTTTTTTTCGGAACACAGTGTAGGCACAGAGCCCTGCTACCACTCGGTTGACTCTCTACGTGCGGTTCTTCTCGTGTGACAGGGGCGAAGTCACTCAAAAGTGCTGCACCAGCAATGAGCTTATTTACGCTGCTCCTTTGTAGGGGTTTCCGGTGTTGCTGATGGTGGTGGTTGCCGGTTGGTTTGTTGTTTTTCTTTTCCCTCCCTCGCTCTTTCTCTCGCTCAACCGCTTCCACCACCTCTCTCACGCCCCACTCGTGGCGGTGGCTGGGGGAGGGGAGGTAGCAGGATGTTCGTCGTCGTCGTGTGTTGAAAGTTTTCGAAGGTCTTGCTAACGTGAATTGACAGTTTAAACGGGGGGAAAATGCTGTTTGGTGTGACAACAATGATGATGAGGTTTAAGTGGTAAACGTTGCTTCCCATTGAACGAGGGAGTGTGCGGGCGGCGGCTGATGCTACAGAAAAAGGGTGATTTTAGGTGCAAACGATTTGTTTGTGAACAGTCATGACAGTCACGGTTTGCGCATAGATGTCGTTAGTTGGTAGTTTTGCTGCGGGTAAGTGGGTGCTTTTAAATTCATAGCTTCAAGTGGAGCGAGTTCCAAAACTGGGGTGGCCATGTGAGGATGATGTTTGGAACAACTTTATGGAGTCTCCCTTTGCGAGGCGACGTTTTCAAGGGTCAAAGGAGATCAAAAACACACACCGAGGCGTGATGCGAACTTTGGACGAGCTTTAGAGAGAACAGAGTGGAGGGTTATGTCACGGTTGTGCTAGGTTAGATTAGAGTGGTACCAGTGATAGTTCTTGTCTCTGCGGCTTCATTAAAGGGCAATCCTGAGGTCTGAGCTGTAATGGCGAAGTGCCCGTGATAGCACCTTGAATTTCTAGAGCGATTCACTGCAAATATTTCAGTTGAGAGCTGAGTTAAGTAGGGCATGAGGTGTGTGCGCCGAGTTGTAACGCTGGTTGTCCTCGTTCAATTCCCGACACGAATTGTGGTCATAAATCACGACTGCACCTCTCTTAAGCAACCGGCAATGTTCATGGAGTTCCCAAATTCAATACCACGCGTAGCAAAAGAGGTTGCGGTGAAGAGCAGCTTAGACTCTGGCCTTATCTCACGCTGTGTCTAAGTCTCAGTCTCAGTCTCAGTCTCAGTCTCAGTCTCAGTCTCAGTCTCAGTCTCAGTCTCAGTCTCAGTCTCAGTCTCAGTCTCAGTCTCAGTCTCAGTCTCAGTCTCAGTCTCAGTCTCAGTCTCAGTCTCAGTCTCAGTCTCAGTCTCAGTCTCAGTCTCAGTCTCAGTCTCAGTCTCAGTCTCAGTCTCAGTCTAAGTCTCAGTGTCAGTGTCAGTGTCAGTGTCAGTGTCAGTCTCAGTCTCAGTCTCAGTCTCAGTCTCAGTCTCAGTCTCAGTCTCAGTCTCAGTCTCAGTCTCAGTCTCAGTCTCAGTCTCAGTCTCAGTCTCAGTCTCAGTCTCAGTCTCAGTCTCAGTCTCAGTCTCAGTCTCAGTCTCAGTCTCAGTCTCAGTCTCAGTCTCAGTCTCAGTCTCAGTCTCAGTCTCAGTCTCAGTCTCAGTCTCAGTCTCAGTCTCAGTCTCAGTCTCAGTCTCAGTCTCAGTCTCAGTCTCAGTCTCAGTCTCAGTCTCAGTCTCAGTCTCAGTCTCAGTCTCAGTCTCAGTCTCAGTCTCAGTCTCAGTCTCAGTCTCAGTCTCAGTCTCAGTCTCAGTCTCAGTCTCAGTCTCAGTCTCAGTCTCAGTCTCAGTCTCAGTCTCAGTCTCAGTCTCAGTCTCAGTCTCAGTCTCAGTCTCAGTCTCAGTCTCAGTCTCAGTCTCAGTCTCAGTCTCAGTCTCAGTCTCAGTCTCAGTCTCAGTCTCAGTCTCAGTCTCAGTCTCAGTCTCAGTCTCAGTCTCAGTCTCAGTCTCAGTCTCAGTCTCAGTCGCAGCTCTCTAGCTCTAGTTCTGGCTCTGGCTCTGGCTCTGGCTCTGGCTCTGGCTCTGGCTCTGGCTCTGGCTCTGGCTCTGGCTCTGGTTCTGGCTCTGGCTCTGGCTCTGGCTCTGGCTCTGGCTCTGGCTCTGGCTCTGGCTTCAATCGTAAGACCGCCTAAATAAGCCAGGACGCCCCCTCCCACCAACCTTCTTCAAATAAATCCCAGAAAAAAACCAAACAAATCAATCAAATCCACGAGCGATCCCAATCACTAAGTGTACACAAAATTTCCGATTTTATCGTCCGCAAATGGCCTTCTGAGCACCTCTTTAGTGCGGCCCATCTCCCTCCTCGCAAACACCAATCATTTTATCCACAAAAATCCAATTACTCAGCCGGAAGACGAAAGCAACGAAACCCTCCAATTACACAAGGTACACCCATCGCACGGCGCATACACACACACAAGCAATGTACAAACATAAATCAAAGCCACATTGCTGCACCCACAATCCTGGCGCACACGTGTCGCTTGGTTGGTTGGCTCCCTCCCTTCTGCGGGATCGTGTCCTTCAAAGACTTCTTTCACCAACCGCATGTGTTTGGAATATCTGCAGCATATTCAGTGCCAATAGTCGCCAGGACATTTAACAAACACACGCACACACAGTCGAAACACACTCACACACACACACATCCACAGGAAAGGAAAAAGTGTAGCCGTATCCTTGCCGTGGTCGTCTGTTGAATTATTGTTAACCAAACCATTAAGTACGGTGACATAGCTTTTTATCCTTTTTATATCCTCGTGCTTATCTTTCAATGACCATCGTTTCTTGGCTCTCCCCTCCTCGTCCACTCCACCGCCAGTCACTCATCCTCGGCGACACGCTCTGGACTCGAGCGCTGTTGCTGGGCGCTGTTGTTGTTCGTGTTGTGACCCCGCTTCGTCGCTTTTATTGCACCTCATGTTGTAATGATGCTCTTTGATGGTTCGGCGTGAGGGTCAGGATGGCCACCGAAGGAGAAAAAAAGGACATCTTCTGGAATTTAACACCAGGCCACGGGGGGATGGAGGCCAACCAACCACAGACCGAAAAGAACAAAGTCTTATCATTTTTTTGTCTCATTTTGTTCACTCCCCCCGGTCCGCCGGTGGCCGAGAATTTGTGTGCGACGTAATAAAAATATCCTTTTTGACATTTACTACATGACAGGGGGGGCACGCGCTTGCACACGCCCACAAGCAGAAGGGAGATGGAGACACTCTCTCCTAGCCCTTCGCAGGCGACTCTACGACTGTCGAGTCGTGTCCAATTGTTGCGACAACACAGCCACTGGTGTGTAATTTCTTCCCAGCTTTATCTGGTTTGTTGCGGAGCAAATAAACCGCGAATAATTCACTCGCTCGCCCTTTCCCTCCGGAGGGCTTAGCGAGGTGGAATGTGATCCTCTTAACGGGTGAGGAATGCAAAGGTCCCCGAGAAGGTCTCATCGGCTGTTTAATTGAATCCTGGCCATCCGGTAATTGGGGGCTCTGCGGGGTAATGGGATTCGAAAAATGTGTATGTGCCCATCTGGTGAGACAGCATGTGAGTGTCCTTTGATTCATTAATGGGTCTGTGGAGGAGACTGGACTCTGTGACGAAGAAGGACATTTGACAGAAGAGGTAAATGCACACAGGAACCATCCTGTCGCAACAAAGAAGCGATTGCAATGTTCCTCCTCTCTAAGCTAAAGTTTGTTAATAAAACCACGCCATAATTGCTCTCCCCTCTTCGGCAATTAAGGCATCCGCCATCTGGCTGCCTGCAGTGCGCCATTGAACATCGATCGGCAATTAAAAGTTGTGATTTTCTCTGATTTTTGCTTGTTTTTTGAAGTTTAATGAAACACTTATCCTTGCCATGACCGGTCGGTGGACTCCACTGAATCGGTACCAGGACTTGCGACTCCTGGACGCACTCATGCCCTCTCTCCACCCCAGTGTCACTGCTGGGATTCGATATAATTCCCGCGGACTGAAGTTAAGATCCTTTTTTTTCAAAAAAAATTCACAGCTTACACTAATGCACACCGATGCCATGGAGACGGTTAAGTGAATCCTTATTGCTGATGATGTTCTAGCAAACATCTTAACCTTTTGTCTTGAAGTTTGTCCTTTCGCCGAGTTGAGTTCATTTTCGTCCTGCCTCCACACACACATTGACCCAAGCTGAAACGGACGGACCCCTTGCTTGAGTGTAAAACTTTCACAGTCTCCTCAAATGAAAGGACCAGTGGGTTTAATCCATGTTTTCAATATACACGAAAATCCCTACCGCCTCTGTCTCAAGTGCATCTACAGGATAACAACGCAACGCAACACCCGCAACAACAACAACACCAGCAATAATGGCAACAAAAATGAAAACTATTTATTCGATTACTTAAAGGAGTGCATAGCGCGCTTTATCCTCGCCGATGATCCAGTATCCTGGGACGGAGAGAGAGAGGGACAGAGTGGTGCAGCCCACTGTGCTCGGTGCCTGCTCATCCCGTTTATTATTCGTCGCCCGGCAAAGAATGAGTTTAAATGAAAACTTTTTAATTCACTTAATCGCATCGAAGAAAAGTGCTTCTTCTCTCAAGGAGTGAAGCGCGCTCCTTCATTGTGTCTGTGTTTGTGTGTGCTGGGGTGTGTGCATATGATGTTGTTTTAATTTTTGAAACTTGCGAGAGTTTAATTTTTAATGGGGACGGAGTTGGGGCTGTAAGACGGCTTTCATTCGTCTTGTCTATCCAAGAGGAGGTAAGAGTTGCACTGAGTACCGGGTGAAGACGAGATGAAGGAGGCAAATATTCCTTGAAAATATGTTCGGCATCGTTTTGAGCACTTCTGACGGAAAGAGTGTGGCGGAAGAGCCTTGGAAGAAAGGTTATGCTGTGGATGGAAATGGCAGTGGGTTAGCTTCTTATGAGCTTCACCTGATATTTGATCCTGTTCGCGAGGAAGGTGGAAAATACGAAAAAACTCAAAAATGTGGATGCAGTAGGGAAAGCAATTGCCACGGCCACAGCACCAATGCTCCATAAATGGCGATAAAATTTTGATTCGAAGCGTGAGCATACAGGGAAGTGATGCTTCACGTCACGTCGTTTACTTTGACAAACAACTCATATCTCAAGGTAATTTTTAATAGACGGCCAATGCGTATAACTAAGTCTGTTGCATAAGCCATAGATGACTATTTTCTCCACAGAAATGTTGGATTTGAGTTCGATTTGAAAAATGTTCCACATACGCCCAATGTTAGCATGGTTTTCATTCTGAAAATATTCCACATACGCCCACGGCTACGAGCAATAGGTCAAGAGTGTGACCTGAATTAGATTATTTTAAACAATGGTACACGGTTTAAGTGTTTTTGTTGTGAATTTTTGCTATATATTCAGCACGCAAAGATGCTTCTTTTGTCCCATACTGACACAAGCAGTAGAATGTAGGGAGAAGGTCGTTCGTCGGAGAAGGTGACTTATTTAAAAAAAAACGTTTATATCTCGATTGAAAATATTCCACATACGCCCACGGCTACGAGCAATAGGTCAAGAGTGTGACCTGAATTAGATTATTTTAAACAATGGTACACGGTTTAAGTGTTTTTGTTGTGAATTTTTGCTATATATTCAGCACGCAAAGATGCTTCTTTTGTCCCATACTGACACAAGCAGTAGAATGTAGGGAGAAGGTCGTTCGTCGGAGAAGGTGACTTATTTAAAAAAAAACGTTTATATCTCGAAAACTAAGCATTTTTGAATCATCTCATTTATAACAAAATTATATGTGCGGCGCTACAGCCCGTAGAGGGCAAACGCCATGAGTCTCAGCGAAGGCAGTGTTGATCTTTTTCGATCAAGATGACTCCAGATTTCTTTTGTTGTTTGGCAGGAACCGCCTGTCAGCCATTAATTACTTTTTGTTTGTACAGAGATTATTGAGATGTACTAGGTGTACCGGTATGAAATGTTTTTTTTTTTTTTTGAAAATAAGGCACTAATTATTAATGGGAAAGTAAAAACGGTCAGAAATTGTTTGTTGTGCAACATTTAACATTGCTGCCATTTGCTTTTGACTCAAAGTGTCATCTCGATCCAATATCGGTGTCTTCAAACTTTGTTGGTGGTCTTCCACGTTCTTCATTTCTCACATCAAAATCATTATTTCTGAACCGTTGGAACCATCTTTTGCATGTTGCTTCTGATAGAGCATGATCACCACTTTTCTTCAAATGAAAACAAAAAATTAATGCTTTCCGCAAATCATCACTTTCTGGTACAAAATTCGACATTTTCAACACGATGAAAAAATATGATGTTGCCTGTTATATGACTTGATGTATACTAAATATTTTTCACAGATATCATAGCAAACAAACAAAAAAAACATAAGGGCTCGTTCACAACAAATGTTCCCTATGAAGACATTTGTATCTTGACGCTCACTTCATACTGGTACACCTGGTAACTCAAAGTGAGTTAAAGGGATCGATCATATATAAAAGATTCCATCAGTTGTGCAGTCTAGTGAATGCAATGGCCTGGCACCCAACACAGTCGAATTTTGAGCTGCTCGTATATCTCAGTTAAGATCTGTACAACATTTGGTTACTATATCAGAGAACTAGCTGTTGAGTCCCTCTCGTATTGTAGTGTTCCTTATCCTATTGTGGCGATTGATTCCCACAGCCGCAGACGGAATCTTAACTCGACAGCTTGAATTGACATTCTTAATCTTTCGTTCATTAGCCAAAATTCAGGGCCATAAGTGAGAGTTGAAACAAATATTGAGTTGAAAAGCGATAACTTGGCTTTGATATCAAGCTCGCCTTGACTCTGCACAACTCCAGCTATCACTCGTGATACTGAAAGTGGTCGAGCTGCATCAATAGGACTCCTCAAACGTGCAGAATGCATTCAGCAGACACGCTCGAAACAACCACAGCCTCGATGGCAAAGTCAACCTTTAAGACCCTTAACTCTCTTAACTCTCCTCCCCCAACTGCTACAGCGGCTCTTTTAGGCCTTCCAATGACTTGCGCACACCGTTCCGCATGTTCTAGGGTGTGTATTAATGGATCCTGAGAGTTTGGGGGGCGTCCGGCAACATTGAGATTTTGACCCCAAAATCCAGGCAGTGGTTAGTAAGGCTTTTTTGAAGGATTTCACGGCCCATCTTCCAAGCCACGTTCCTTAAGCCTTTTATAGGACCCACGCCATGGAGAACCTTCATTCTAGCTTCAGCACAGACGGGCACAAGCGTAAGAAGATGGCTGAAACTTGAACTTCTCGCCTCGCCCTGCTCTGCAACATCCAATCCTTATATGTAATGCAAAGGAGACGTGACGAGACGAACCCTTGGCGAAGTCCAGCAACGCTCACTGTGAAAGGTGTTGATTTCGCACCGTTAACCCGTTACACAGCTTCTGAGAAACATCAATTTGATGCTTGGGTAGAAGAACCAGAGATTACCTCGAGGCACTCAGTCGTGAGCCTTCGCTAAATGTAAAAAACAGCTATGGACTTGTTTAGCGCAATCCCAAGCCTTCTGAAGTATCTCAAAGAAGAAGTATGAAGTTTGTCAAAAGCGTCGGGCATATTGTACTACCTCTAACTTCGACCACTTGGGACGACCAAAAAATGCTTTGCGTTCACATTGTACTACGCTGTTGACAGCCATCATTTGTGAGGGTAATTTCGCGGCATCAAGATCGGAGCCCATTTTGTTCTTTCAGTGATGATGATGTCCTTAATAAACGAGCGGCCCTAAGCTATATCGAGAAAACATATCGCTTCCATTCATGCGATGAGCCTAACTCGTTGAAATAAAGAATGTGAGTGAGCATTTTTACTGCGGTCGTAACACATAGTGCTACTCGTCGCACGACCGAGGGACAAAGTTGAAGTTCCATACGACTGTTGGATGGATCGTTCTCGACCTAGTGCAAATTGGTAGTGCAATGTAAACGCACCCAAAAAGACATGCAACTCAGTTTTCACTCAGAAAAGACAGCCACTTGAGAGCATTATCATTAATTCATCATAAGATGTTATCCAAAAACTAATTTTTTTCTGAAAAGTAATGCCTTTAGTAACGTCTCGTTTGGTGCCACCGAATTCCCTTGAGTCGTGACCGCACTTGCAAAAAAGAGCCTTCAAACCACTGCCTCCACCACTCGGGAGATAACCTTTTCATTTTTTGCGTTCCACCTCAATCTTGGTTTCAGAACTTTGGTTGAAAAATAATTCATAATCCATACTTCCTGTTTTCGAAGCTCAAATGTAATCGCCTTATCTTTTGATGACAAAAAGAAACCGCTTCCACTCCCGCTTCAGAGGGTCTTCTGTAATGCATTCAGAAAAGGTGTACGGAATACTGTACCCGTTTTCATTTTCTGTTGCCTCTCTCCGCCTTGTCTAGCGATTTCGAGATACAAAAAAACTAATCCACCGAGAGGGGTGGCAGGGTGAAGGGTATGCACCCCCTGTAAATCCTTTTTTTTCGTACAATAGGACCGAAACTCGTTGGAAACTAATCTGCATTTCATTTGCTTGACCTAATCTGGCAAACATTCCCTGCCTCTGGTTGCTCCTCGCACTGTTCGTCGCCCTCCTCCTGGCCCGCGTGGAACTCTTCAAATTCCGGTTCGGATATCGAAGAGCCCACGGAGAGGGAGAGGGAGAGGGAGAGGAGCAACTTTTGCATTCGCACTGTGGTACATTTTATTCGTTCTGCTGTTGCTGTTGCCACTGCTGCTTTGTGTCCTCATTGAGGATTCCTGCATGACTAAAATAATGATGATGGTCATGGCGATGGAGGAGACGATGATGATGATGATGACGATGGTATTTCCAGGTACTTTGGGTCGTCCTATTCGTACTCTCCATATCTTTAGGATATGTGTGCTGTGGCATACGAAATGCTGTTTTTTGTGTTGTTCTTCGACCTTTTCATCGAGCAAAAAGTTAATGCAATCAAATTATTTCGCCCGATGGAGAAATGCAATGAGAATGTGAGTAAAGTTTGCTCTGAGATTGCACTTGAGCTTGTTACGACGATGTGGTATGGTTTTTGCAGTAATTGATGGGAAAAGAGATTCGAAATGGGTGGAAGGCGAACAATTAAAGGATTATTTTTAATTTAAGGAATACATGGTGGGACGTGTGGGGGAGGATTGAGATGGTCTGAAGTTGTGTGTCGGTTTAGAACGTGAAACTCTTCTTTTTGTGGCGGTCGACCAACAAATCTGTCCAGCCAACGTGACCACTGACAAGCTATCATTTTTCAAACAGTTTCTCAAATCTTGATGCTTGAGGGCCTTCTGCTTTTGCATTCGCCTTAGACTCCGATGTCGTCTGCTGCATTGCCCTACAGCTTCGGCGTGGAAGACTCTTCAGGCAGCTTACAGCGTCATCCACACAACCTCGTCGTGCGTTGGGTACAATGTGGTTTAAGTGTCGTTTGGTACAGCTGCCTGGTGTCGGATTATCAAAATTCACAAAATTTTAAAGGAGCCTAAAGAGTACGTGTGCTAATGTTCAACCATGTGGCACCTCAGAGCCAATGTTTTCCATTTAGGTCTTGTATAATGCAAAATTGTGCAGTGCCGGCGCGCGCCGTTCCATAAAAAGCATAAGACCTAAACTTGAACCCTATGGCACTCCAAACAAATGCCAACATTCGCCATGCACCCATCTCCTACAAGCCCAACAAACCTCGTGCACCAATCTATGCTTCACTCCAAAAACCGCGTGTACGTTAGTTCTGTTCCTCAATTGTCTCTTGAGCAAAAAGAAGCTGCGATTGGCAAGAGTAATTCCGCGCTTGATCTCGGTACGGCCTCGTTTAGCTCTTGAATAATGCTGTATTTTGCTATATTGGCATGCGCAGCACTTCAGAGTCCCAGAAAAAGTACAAGTCCTAAACTTCATCCCTGTGGCACTTCAAGCAAAAACCAACATCTTGCCATCCACACACCCCGTGCCAGTCCCAAAAACCTCGTGCACCAATTCCGAAATAAAATCACTTGTATTTCTGATTAAGAGCACATCCTTTCACATTTCTAATGCCTTCAAAGTGTCACAACGCCACCATGTGTCATACATATGTATGCCAAGCCATTCCCTCTGTCGACGTAACCCAAAAAAATGCGAACAAAAAAACAACAGCATTTCCCAGCCCAAAGACCATCGGGAATGCGCCCACTTTCCCAACAACAAACGACGGCGACGATGACGACGTTTTGGCGCGCACCACAAAAAAGCACCCCAATTTGACTACCATCATGCTAGACAGTCATCAAATGAAATCGCTGGCCATGCATTTAGTGCACACCCGGAACACAACGACGACGTTCTGCCTTTTCCACTGAAGCCTAACAGATTCGGTTCTTTTTATTTTCAACTTTGTCGAGTCCTGCGAAGCGTTAGAACCGCTGCCGTCCACAATTCGTATTATGATTCGCTGGGCTTGTTAAAAACCTAAATTGTTATGGATTGACGAGGACGGGGAGCGGCCACTGAGGATGTGACCACTACTCGCATATGGACAAGAGCGAAGGTCCCATCGCGCGATGGCACAAAATTGCTTACTTAAATGAACTGCTCCATGTGGGGATGGCTGCATGGGTGAAGGGAGAAGAGACTAGCTAAAAGGACATCACAGTGAAGCAGAGAAACAACGCAACACAGTGCAGAAAAAAAAAAGCAACCAACAACAAGAACACACACCATAAGTGCATTCATATTCATTGCAAGGCATCACCCCGTTTCCCGCGCTCACAGAACTGGACACACTGGATGAGGCAACTATGGAATTGATGACAGTGTGGCTTGTTTGCAAGCGGCGTATATCCCCTCTGCCCCAGCACCAATCCCACCGCGACGAGGATAACATGCAGGACTACCAGGCGAAATGAAAAGAAGAGAATGCAAAAAAAGGACGAATCCTATAAAATAACCAACCAACCACCATCACCACCACCAGTGGGTCGGTCTGTAAGAAGGCGCCGAAAAAAAAATGCACCAGAAGCGAGGACGAACAGCAAGGGGAACGACAAAACAAAAAAAAAAGTAGGATCACATGACACTCGCAAAAGGGGTCCACACTCCACTCCAAGTTCATTTTGGCGAACTTTTCATTTCGTCCTTTTTCGCGTAAATGTGTGCACTCGACGAGGATGGAAGGGAGGCGGGGGTGATTTTTTTTCCGCGTCCGAAACTGGCAGCAGGCAGCGGCAGTGGTGTACGGAACACAGGACACATACCAGACAGGATCATGTCGGATAGAAAATATATTGGGGATTTACATTTTTTTCTCTTCCACTCTCCTCCTCGTTGGGTCGCGTTCGTCCCCTCCTTGTGGGAGGTCCAGGCTAACAGTGTATTATTATTTCGACCACTTCACCATGGTCCTCGTCCCGCCGCGTCATCGTGCGAGGCTTTCAGAGTGGTGCACCATCCGATGACCTGACAGTAGAGCCATTTCGATGTCTGTCTCTCTGTGTGTGTGAAAGCGCGCACTCGATGGATAGTATCACTTTATCTTTGTGGTAGGATCGTGGTTTTTTTCCCGTCGAGGGGTGACTTTTTTTTGATTTTGTTTCAAATGTCCTTGTTGTAACAAACAACTTGGAACTCTTTTGGAAAAATTTAAAATATAACAAAATATGTGAAACCTCGATGCTGTTGGCCTGTCAGAAAGGCAGAAATGGGGTGGTGGATGCATAGTGGTGGAAAGGCGAAAAAGGCGGAAGCAAGAGAGCGAACAGAAAAAAACTGACTCGTATATTTCGAATGGAATGGTCATGTATCCGTTTTAGAGTATTTTTTGCGATGTGTTTTTTTTTTCGGGGACCAACGAATTCGGCCGGAATAAAAGGACAAAGTGTCGGTGCGGAATTGAATAAACTAGGGTTTTCCTATGGAAAATCAAATAACTGCACTGTCTGTGATGGTGCTGGGAAAGGCCGCATATGTGTGAGCGCATGGAGTGCTGCTGGAGTGGTGGGTTGCCACCATCTTGTACCAGAGCACTAGGACATTGAGAGGGAAGGCTTTAAACAAGGGGATCGAAGCGAATATGAACTGAGGTCTACATTGAAGAGGACATTCGGATAGAGGGTTGAAAGACAGCAGGTTTCTGCTTCCAAAGATGGTCGAAGACAAAGTTTGACAAGAGGTCCACATTGAAAACGACATTGGGGCAGAGGGTTAAAAAGCAGCAAGTTCCTGCTTCCAAAGAGAGTCTAAGACAAAGTTTGTCAAAAAAAATCGCGGTTCGATCTAAGCTCGGCATGATCTCCTAGTCTTGTGCTGCTCCTGAAAAACCAAAGATTGACGTGAGCTTTTCACCAAGGACAAGCATCTTTAAAAATACATCCAATCCGAGACAGAGATTAAATCGCAACCACCCTGCACCTCATACACAAAATGTATGCATATTTTCCCAATTTTTCCCATCATAAGCTCGTCCTTTTCTTTGTTTTGCTCCCGAATGAATGAACTCCCCGGTGTTTCCATGTGGATTATCCAGATTTTCTTTCCACTTTCAAAACTCACTTTCGTGTGTTTACTCAAAGTATGTGCATATCCGTTGAGGAAGAGAAAAAATATTTGAAATCATAAAGAATGCAAGAAAAAAAAAGCAACCCAAAGGAGCAGCTCAAACAGTGCTGGTTTATCCTTGATGCATGCGCAATCCCTTCTCACCGACATCCTGTATTTTAGTTCGTTCTCTTTTTCAATTCCGGTCACATGAAGCAGTGGCTGTGGCGCAGCAGTAGCTCGCAGTCCTCGCGAGCTCGGATCTGTAAATCATGTGAAGGATAAATGGACAAATATCCTTCGGGGGGGATGTGTACTCCTCTGAATTGTGTTTTGTGTTCCGTTCAAACTGCTCTTTGTCTTGTCCTTCTGTCGGGGGTCCTCCTTTGCACTTGCCAGAGAGGGAATGGATATTTGTTAATTTATTTATTTTTTACTCCCAGATTCATCTATGGAAATTAATTTTGCGAGACAAAAAAAGAGACCATGAGAACGTTTGACACGAAGCGGGCAACGCTCCAGTTCCGCAAGCGACGTCATGCGGATTTATGAGAATCAACAAGAAGGGTGAATATTGAAAAAATTCACGATGACTTTGGATCTTTTACGGAATCTCAGCTAAAGGGCGGTGTGGGGCGCAGTTGAACATTTTTAGCAACCGTGATTGATCAAGTGTGGTCTATTTGAACAATCTGAAAGGTGTCAGAGCACGCCACAAGTGCAAGTTTAGAGAACTTTAATTATAAAACAACAACCCTCCCGGCACCATCAGGCCCACACAGATTCATGCCGCCGAGGTTTCTGCCACCACCAACACTCAATGAAATTCATACAATATCGCATGGTAGTCAAAATCATCCACACACCGCCACCCAGCAGACGCACAACATTAATTGATGCTCAACTTACTCGGTAACCACTCCACGAATGAAACATCAAAGTTGCTGATCACAGAGGAGGACTAGCGTCCAACTTTGCGCGGTAATAAACCAACATCTCCTCGCCAGAGTCGGGCCAATAGGCAACTTTCCACTAATTATGTAAGTTATACCCCCATTGCCAGGCATGTAGCATATCAGTGCAAAACTGACTAGAGCTGCTTGCAAACTATGTAACCACGACGGTTATATCCTGTGTCAGGCCTTCATTTAAGCCACATCGAGACCTGCTATGCCGTAGCCCTTCGCCGCATAACTGCCATTCGCATTGTTTATCATCAAACTTCTGGATAATGTTTGCACTCTTAAGGAGAGTCACACATACACCCCCCCCCCCCCTCCCCCCCCCCTCCCACCATCTCACATCTTCGAAAATGAAGGCATTACCCTGCTTGCCGTCTTCTTGGGAAACTTTTAAGCAGAGCCACACACAGAGCCGGAGTACGCGTATTTGCCTAGCAGATTCTCGTATTTATGCGCCAATGTGAACATATCCGCTCGCACTCCCCACCGCCAGCTCGCGGTGAGGAGCTCTACTTGTGCGGATCCCGGATAAAATTAGCTTAGAATATATTCTGAGGACCGTCATCACATGCATGGGCGCACACTGCCAGTTCTGCGATACAGCATCCTTTTTGGTTGATTATTGTTATCCTTTGGTGGAAAATAGCTTCTCATAGTTTCTCCGCTGGGGCGTTTGTTTTTTTCGAAACTCATGTATTTTTCTGTTCAGCTTGAGATGCGAGAGAGCATGAATAAAGAACAGCAGCAGTAGCCGAGAGTTGCGAAAGGCAAGTCAGCCAGTCTGTCAGTTAGTTGCTTTTCCGAGAGAGTACATTTATTGGGAAAATATTTTCATTGCGATGAACACACGGACGTGTACGTACGTGCGCACATGGGCGTTGAATCTTCTTCGTCCGGAAAGTTTATAAAGACAGATGGACAGACGCACACTGCAGGAGAAACAGCAAAAAGGCAGACCAAACCAAAAACAAAAAAAAGTTCGAAACTTATTTTTCAGTTTTTGGCTCCCATGACTGCTCTTGGCTTTACTTTGATGTTATTTTAGAGAACTTTTATGAGGGGGTGGCAGAATGATGATGGGTTTGTTTGGTTTCTCAATGGACACCACTGAATGCAAACCATGCCAAGTGCAGTCATCAGTCTGGCGTACACTTGAAGCATGTGCAGATTCATGAGTGAATTGTGAAAACAGATGTTAGTCAACGGGAATCTTATAGAAGTTTGCCACACAAGAGATGAAAACTTTGCTCAACAAGGTCATTGGAAATTATGAGAATCAGAAAGGGGGGTGAGGGGACACTCAATTGTGTGGAGTTTTAAGTGTTTTTGAGCAACAAGTAGGATTGGAGGAAAGGTGCAGCGACTCTAGACCATAATAACCACTTTTCTCAGTTTCGTTAAGTTTCGTTAACTTTCGTTCAGTTTGGATTAGATATGTAGGAGGTATGTAAATCAGTCAATCTGAACGTAGCTAAATTCCTGATGACTAGACTTTGTCCATTTGTAACAGAAGCTTCAGTTTACTTCAGCTAATTCATCAGAAATTAGACTTTTTCAAAATAAGTTCTTACACGTGCCAATGGGGTTCAATGCAGTGAACAGGCAGAAATCATGGGTACCCCATAATAACCACTTTTCCCACTTTCGTTGAGTTTCGTTAAATTTTGCTTACTTCTCTAAACATGTTTCCAGGAAAAATCTTGATCACTTTAAGTCAACACCATGCCTCCAGCAACTCCTCTTTCACCTCTGCCATAAGCTAAAGTTTCCTTCAGTTAATTATGGTTGCACCATTTATCCGTTTCCTATTGATGCCCATTACATTACCGATTCAGGGAAAAAAATCCCTTACAACTTCCTGTCATCCGTTCGACAGCACCACGGACTCTCGCAAAAGTCCAAGCGCCCCTCTATCCAAAGACCTTTTATAAAATAATAAATCCTTCTGACAAACTCATTGCCACGTCCGTGTAGTCGTCGTTGCTGTCGTCGTCATCGTCGCCAAGTGCCTTGCTGCAGTACAAAGCACAAAACAACTGAAGAGGAAATTGTTAAAATTTTATGCAAGCTCAAACTTTGCATTATTCCCTTACCTCCGTCGACTCAACGCCTCTGGCCGTGATGGTGATGGTGGTGGTGTTGTTTTTTTTTGTCTTCCTCTCTGTTTTCACCAGGATCGTCCTGATGGCGTTGTCGTCGATATAGAGCTAAAGTCCTTGAGGGAACACAACGAAAAAAAAAACAAAAAAACAAATAAATGGCGCAACTTGACCGTTTTTCAACGAAATTATTGAAAATTTTACACCAAACCCCGCCGTCAGAAACTTTTGATGGAAACTGTTGTGCACGATGTAAATTTCACGAGAACTTTGTCCAGTCCTTTGTTGGTCCCCCTTTTGCATGTAAAGAGAGTGTCCGCAAAATTTTCTCAAATCAACGTCGAGTCCAACCCTTGCACTGTCGCCTTTGACAGAGACATCATAATCAACTGGATCAGGGTAAGTGGTTGCTTTTGTTCTATCGGCGAGTGCGGTGTAACGCAGTGCCACACACAGAGATCCACACAAAGTGCCCACTAAATGTCATCGGGAGTGCACATATCAATTGTCGAACCCTCATTTGGCGTTCAGCTACCCTCGCTGAGATTGTGAGATTGCAGACCTGCACAGTAATATTTCTCGTTATCCTTGAGCAAAGATGTAGGGATAGCAGAAATAAATACAAACACAGATGCACCAGAGCGGGCGCACAGCCACGACGGCAGAGAGAGATGAATGTAAGTGCAAACAAATCAGAGGGAATATTGCAAATATTGCGCTTGAATGATCCGGCGCGGGCAGTGGAACGGGCGTCCTGGGAAGAGCATTTATTTTGAGGAGCACCACACCGCAGGGAAAGAGCGAGCAAGCAACCAGCGGGAGCACATCCTCGTTGATTGCTGCCTCCATTGCTGGCGCTTTGCAATTGTATGATTTTTATTTATTGCTTTGCGCAGGATTGCGGGGCGGCAATGGATAGGAAATGGGAATCGCTATCGGAGCGAAAGGATAAGTTAGTTTATTTAAGGATAAATTTTATTGATAAATAAGGCGATCGGGCGTGGAGGTGAAGGTGGTGTGCTCCGGCTGCCGTCAGATAATGATTGCAGCTGCCTGACGTCGACTGGGAGCGAAGCGATAAAGATGTTCGAAGGATGAGCAGATTTCCTGGTACTTTGGGGCATGAGCGAGGGATTAGCAGACGGTTTTCGGTTTCCAAAAGGGGTTGGGGCGGAGGGGGGCGATTATTTATAGAGATAATGAATGAAGTGGGGTTGGCGTGAAATCTCCTGTTAAGCTGCGCGGTGGTGTGTTGCTGGGAATCGGTTTGAAGTGAGGCTACTTAGTGGGAACATTTGGCAGTGATCAACGGAAAGCTAAGTGTTGGCAGTGCGGTGAGTTGGGGTCTTGATTTATCGTGACCGCAGCTGTCCTGGCTCAGAGGGAGCACTCAAATGCAACCATTATCTGGGTTTATGAAAAATTCAACTGCCCCTTGTTTTAATTGTCCCTTCACACCACACTTCAAAAGTTACTGAAATTGACTTTTTCACTTAAAGTCCCGTCGACGTTATTAACTGACAACTCGCACGACATCGTGAACACCTCTCCCGCCAGATCACCGCCCATACAATCCGAGCGGGAGCTAGCCAGTCTTAGTGGCACTAATTACCCCTTGAGTTTCAAATTCTAATCCCTTGCGTGATTCAACTTTGAGCTTCGTTGACTCTGCTCCCGCCCGACACTCGAACTCGCCCCCTCCATCCCCAAAAGCAAACACACACATCCTTTGATAGGAACCAACCCGAACGCCAGGCACCACCCACTCGCCCGCATCGCACACACAAATGAAATCGACTCTAATCGCCGCGCGAGAGTGTCCTATGTCAGACCCCGGGACAAGTAAAACCACTTTCCAAGTGGATTCTGCCGGACTGTGCCCTGTTTTTTTTTGTTCTCCTCTCGGTCTCTCGTCACGAACTTCAGGGGGCAGTTTAGCCGATTATTTCGAATTAATTACGCGACACCACCAAATGAGCGAGTTGCGTCGTGTCGCTGCATTGTCGTAGGAAACAATTAAACCGAGATTGACAGACCCGCTCTGATAGAGCTTCATCTCGGGGTCCTCTCCAGCGGGCACTGCATGCCGGTGAGCTGGAAAGTTTGCATGTCGTCGCTTTTGAGATACACCAACCGATAGAGTGGACAGACATGCGATTTGTTTGTCCCGGCCTGAACCGGACCGGACCGGAGTGGCATGATATTGGTTTGTTGTAAACCTGATGGCTGATGGTAATCGAAATGTGTTGTCCACACAGGAATTCCACCGGTTGGGTGTTTAGCAGACGGCGCAGATACGCGCGAGAGCGAAGGAAAAGAGCAACGAGACGACATTGCGTGCTGCTCGCGAACAGGGATAACGATACTAAGTCGGCTTTTGTTCGTCGCAATCGAACAGTCGTGAGGGCTGCGGCGGTGGCGGTGGCGGCTGCACTCAGCGGGCGACTTACAATGCCATGTTCGTGGAAATAATTAATTGGTGACGATTAACTATTATTAATGGAGTGCGCTTTATATTCTGCGCATTTTTTTTCTGTTCACTTTGTCATACATTTTTGGGCGTGAATCGGTGCTGAATTAGAAACGCAAACAGCGCGGCAGAGGTGGGGAGGGGCGCCAGGATGATGGAGGAAAGTACATCGCCGATGGCGTGAGGAAATTAATTGGAAGTGGAACTTCACAAAGTAAAGTGAAGTTTGTTTGTGAAAGGGACTGAGAGGAAATTGAGTGAAGCGGAAAGTTTCAGTCAAAAGGAAATATGTCGCTTTGAAATTTCAAAGTTCAGACGCGAAGGGGTGACAAAAGTTTACTTTTTAAGTCGCTTTTTGATTAGGCGGTAGCTTCGTCTGAGATTCTAGAAGAGGCGAGTGAAATAATTCAGGAGTGGAGGCGTGGACGCAGATGAGGAGGAGATTGCCGGTGCGACTGGAGAGTGTCTGTTGAGGGAAGAGGTGAGTAGAAGAGATATGAGACTTTTTTGAAAGATGGATTGGATTGCTCACGAGCGTTATTAGAATCAAAGGATCTACTCGTAGGCCCAACGACACAACGGATCGAGTTTCAGCAAACAAGGTTCACTCAATCGAGCGGAAATGTCACGGAACACGTTCACATACGCACGGAGCTTAGCTAAATGTCCTAGACCCGTACGGGAGGTCTGAAGAAGACTTTCAAAAATGTTGCACATATAGCACGGTAGCTCTGAAGAATTTTTCTTGAATTGTCCATAAACGCCCAGGAGTCCTGAATGAAACTCCGAAAAAGATTTCCAAAAAATGTACCACATACATCCGCGAACTGCTACGCAAACTTTTGCAAAATCTTCCGCAAACGCCCACGAGCTTCATAGAATTTCTTCAAAAATTGTCCACATTCGCCCTCGAGTTACGAAGAAATTTTCGAAAAAAGGTCCGCATACGCCTAGGAGCTCCAAAGACATTTTTCAAAAAAGTTCCACATACGCCCGAGAAGTTTGTGGAACATTTTTGAAAAAAGCCCAAGAGCTTCGAAGAATTCTTTCAAACATGAACCCACGAGCTTCAACAATTTTTTAAAAAATAGTCCACATGCGTCTGCGAGTTTCGAAGAATTTTCCAAAAATGTTCAACATACGCCCACGAATTTCGGGGAAATCTGCGAAAAAAAGTTCCGCATAGGTCCAGGAGCTCCAAAGAAAATTTTGAAAAATGTACCACATACGCCGGAGAACTTGGATAATTTTTTTTAAAATTTTAACATACGCCCGCGAGCTTCAAAGAATTTTTTCAAAAATGGTGCAAATGCGTCCGCGAGTTGCAATGAATTTGATGAATTTTTTCAGTGTCCACAACCCCAGCATAGTGACACAGACTTGACGGGACACTGCTCATATTTTCAGTTGTCAGACGACCCACTGACTTATTTCGACTCGAAGTACACACCCCGCGTGGTTAACACTCGCTTGATCTTCGCAGCAACTTCCAGCAGTCTGAGATGAACCTGCCATTCGACCGCTCCAAAGCAAACCTCTCAATGGTTCCAACAAAAACCTCTTCATTTTTTACAAGAACCTTGTCGAATCCCTCATCAAAGTCATCAGCACGCTCCCAAGTCATCTCAGTCAAGAGGGCTCACTCAACCTCTCACAAGCATCCGCAAGAAAGCACCTGTCACACGACTGACGAATCTTCTTCACGTCTTGACAGAGAGCACAGCACACTAGCACTCCCCTTCGCAACCTCTATCAACGACCTCATCAGAAATTCTCAAACATCAAGCCAATCGTATGCTGTCATCGTTGTCGTCGTTGTCTTCCCCCATTTCACACCTCATCCAGTTTTATTTCATTCACACTCTAACCTCTCAACCTCTCGCCCCTCACACTTGAACGACCAAACTCGATAATGCCGCCCTCTGAACGCCTTCAGTCGAAATGACGCCATTACTCAAATTTAAATTCAAATTCGAAAGCGGAACCGGAGCGAACACTCCCCTCATGCGTAATGAAGTACACGCACATGCTACGGGAAAAAATATGCTGATGCCGTACCTCGGAGTGTGTGTGTGTGCGCGCTTAGGACGTCCGGGGCCCATCTCCACTGACCCTACTTGAGCCTAATCTGAAAATTTACATCTTCATCCTTTTCCAGGATGTGGGCAATTGAGATTCTCAGAAAAAAAAAGAAATTCCAGGAAAAAAACCCTCGACGCGCATTTACGGACGCAACGCAAGATGAAGTGTCAGTTGCGTGTGAGTCGGAAAGGACAACACCGGATGGTGTCCTTACACACCAGGGAGCAAGTTCTTCAATAAATAAGTGAAACGGCTTAGCCCCCGGAGGACTACATTAAAGCACGCCCATGCGTCTCCGCTCTCGGCCGGTGGACAGTTTTATGATTTTAATTTTCAACAGGACAATAAAGGGTTCCAGCGTTTTTATGTCCTCGTGGGGTGGAGGCCCGTGCTGCCGATGGCCAAAGAGCGACACGTTTCGGCGGCCTCAAGACCCACCTTTTGATGAATTGAGACTGAAGTTGGGCCATTTCCTGGCTTCCTGGTCCCCCTCTCTCTGGCTGCTTATCAGGCCCGATTTTTATGGCCGAGAATCCCTGACGGGGCGAGCTGTGCCTCATCGTCATCATTGTTCCTGCGGTCGATGCCGAAAAGTGACTTCAGGTTCACCGAGCATCGGTTTTATCTCTCAGCTGGATGATTTGATTGAGGAGCGTGTAGTCCCGAGTCCGTGCCGCTGACGCCAATCAGGCGAAATAAAACAATTTCCTGTGTCGAAGTGCGCGCACGAGAGCCCTGAGACAAGGTGCACGCACACACACAGGACGATGGAATGTTAACCTTTTTTTTTCTGCCCCGTTCGTACTGCTGATTGATGAGCGGTGATGGTCAGCAGCAGCAGTTTGGCGGTGGCAGTAAGCATTTCGTACACAACCGCAGATGGGCAGGAGAAGCATTCATCATCACTTCTGGGGTTAGGCTGCAGGTGGCCTGAGAAGGTCGGTTATAAAACCGTATCCGTACCGCAGGATCTATCTCAATTTTGCAGTGGCCCCTGCCTCCGACGCGCTTCAGCGGTTTATGACATTTTTCACAAGACCGACCCGACAGATAAGACAAACACCGGAAGGTACCGCAGGCTAAGGGCATGATGAATCAACAGAATCGAGCCCGTGGGCGGGGCTGCCGGGGGTTGAATGTGTGGTTATTGGTTTTGGGGTGGATTCGATTTGAAGGGGTTCAAGCAACATATGGGCATTCGATGAATAAATTAAACGCCGGTCGGTGGGGTTGCTTAAAGTCTTCCAGGAATTAAAGCCACGACAAGAAACACTCGTCGTTCACATGGGCTAGTGGTTGCCAGAATTACATGCAACCACACATCAATGCAAGCGAAGTGCACCTGACAGGCAGCCTTGCTTAAAAATACCTTTGCTGTCACCACGGAACCTCGAAATGCCATTTATGTGGAACACATTAGAAACACGTCATTGGCACTGGCACCACCCCATCGCCGCATGACGGCCGCTGGCGGCCTTAAAGTGTTTTCAATTAATTGAACATATCCATGGCCGGGGGCTCGAAGCCAAATCTGTCGTCAATTAAGTCCTTTGACTTGCCCCCTAAGCGCAATAGTGATGTCTGCATTTGACTTTGACATTTCGTTTTCGAGTCGAATCGAAATCGAAGCAATATCCAAACTGTCAACAATCCAGGGTCGGTGGTGGTCAGTCAATGCAATGGCATGGGCAAACGTTGGTGGCAACGTGTGTGAGCGTGCATGCGTTGGTTGGAGAATATAGCCAGGGTCACGTTGACAGGTGGCTGGTAGCGGTGATGGATTACATTGTAACTGCGGAAAAAAAGGGGTTATTGTGAACGGCGACAGGTGGAATGGCGATGACGTGTCATTTAGTCTAGACAGCGGTGATGACGATGTGTTCGAGGACAGTGCGCGATCGATTTTGTGGATTCATCAGAGGAAGGCGGTGGTATTTCAGATTTCAGGGTTGGCTAAGAAGTTGGGAACTCGAAGTGAATTCATAGAGATGTCAAAGCTCAAGAGAGCTCCGTCAATTTGAAAAAAAATACAGAGTGCGGCATAAAAAAAACCTAGGGCATGCCTCACGGAAGCAGACTCATACCACAACTTTTTCTGAAAGAAGACGGATCGGATTGTTTCTTGAGAAGAACAGCCGGGTGATTGCATAAAAAATGCTGACAATGAGGAGAATGAGTCCGAAGACCACAACCAATAGTGGTACGCCTCAGGGGACCAGACTCATACCCCAACTCTTTTCCAAAAAATTAAGTTTCTTCTGAGAGAAGAGGTCTAATGGCATCAAGCGACACATTTTATCATTCCAAAAAGTTAGGAGTAATCTCTGTCATTGTCGTCCCTCAGGGCACCGGACTGAGACCACAACTTTTTTGAAACAGGCAGCATCATCGAAGCTCGGAAGTCTTGTTCAACCAAAACGTCGGGGAAAATTAAAATGCAATCAGTTACCATGCATATCTAAGCATGCTAAGTGTTTCCCGAATTCGCAGGTCGATGCAGATATCATAACAAGAACTTCTGCATCTCTATCCACTTGAAGTCTCACCCTGCCAGATGCTTTGCTAATTAATTCACTTCAAACATGAACAACTGATGCGTATTGTCAACCTACCTCCATCACACACATTCAACTCCTCGCCTGCATAACTTCCCGAACTCACTGTCACGGGGCTTCATTGCCATTGCATTCCGCAAAACCCTGCAACAATCCAAAAGTGAATTCACCAAAATCCTACATCATTCAAAATCAATCTGACTTCCGTCACACATGTCACAGTCGTCGCAATTAGAACCCAGAGTGAACCAGACTCTCACACACTCACCGACACAGCAAAGCAATCAAACTTCAACTCGCTAATTTAAATGAAAGGACACATCCCGACTGTGTTCTCAATTTCGAGACAACCAGCGCTGCTAGGCTGTGTGTGCGTCTGACTGTGTGTGTCCCGGGATGGGGTACGAGTGTTTGTGAAATTACTTTCATGCTAACAAGGGGAATAAATGCCAAGCGGAGTGTGAAATGTACACCACAATGGCAAACAGACTTTTGTGACTACAGATGTATCTATCACTTGTTCCCGAGAGTGAGAGAGATTTGTGAGCGGGTTGTCGGAGGGAGGGAGGGGGGACCGCATTTTTGGGGAATTTCAGTTAATCTTCGAAATAGTTGGATACTGTAACGAGAGTTCGCATTGAGATGAGATTCTTGCAAATGCGAGGCTGAGGGGAAAATCCTGCTCGGGGGAACAAGGTAACAAGGTGAGCCTGCCTCAAATCACAGAGTCTACCCTTATGTTGGTCCTAATCCATAATGGACGACTTCAAACGGAAGTGTTATCGAATATCCATCAACAAGCCCATAAAATACATCCTGTCAGCCAACCAGCCAGTCGACCCACATCCTGCTGCTGCTGAAGTCGTCGTGCAGCGGATTCTTTGCGTTCGTTTTTTTTTTTGTGTGTGAATTTAAAATTATTTGCATGACAGAAAGTCCGAAAGGAAGCCTCGCTCCATTTTCCGTTCGCCATATGTGTGCGAGTCGGGGGGCGGCTATGAGCACACATGCCGGTAGTTTAATTCGATAAAATTGTCTGAATAGCACTAGTCGACGCCGCTGCTCTCTGCATGTCCTGACCTCATTCCCCGCGTGCGTGTGTGCTCGGGTCGGGACTCGGAGCTAAGCAAAAGTTTTTGATCAAAAACCCATAAATTACGCTCCAATTCAAATTGTACTGACACACCCCACATCCTTGTTCACCCCGAACCAGCAAAACAGCAAAACGCACATATTTAAAGGACTTTTTCTCGGCTTTGACTGAGCCTGAGTCTAGCAAAAAAAAAAAACAGCACACACACACGCAGCTAAGTCAAACAATCCCCGAACCAGTTGTCGAATCAGGATGCAGCAGAATGGCTTTCAGTCGATTTTGGGGGGTACTTGTGTACCCACCGTCCATCACCCGAGCCGGGGTTCACGTTGGGCGCCAGTTCTCTTTGGGAAATGCACTTGTTTGCGTTCCTAGCCGTTCGGTGAGTGTGCCAGTTTGCTGGCTAGTTTGAGAGAAGGATTCCGATTTCTATACACGAACGCGCGCTCCCTTCATGAATTTATGAATTTATTGCAAGTGGATGGTGAAAAAGTTGTGAACGAGTGGAGCCCATGTCCTGTTGTTGACAGGTCACCGGGGTGGGTGGTGGTGTAGAGCAAACTTTCAGCCGCACGCTAGTGCCACGAATGGTGTGCAAAAAAAAAAAAAGCGAGGGCGAGTTGACGTAAAAATCGGGACGTAATTTATATCTTTCTCATTCGCAATGCAGTTCAGTGTTGGCTTTTTTTTTCTCCAGCTCGCTTCAGCTTTTTCCTGGTTGCGTGGATAGGCGTTTTTAGGGATTCTCCAGTTGGCCCGGAATAATAAAGTGCACCGAATTATTCATAAATTTCACAGTCGATTGTTTCAAAAAATTTGTTTGCATATACTTTTGAATGTTATCTGCTGGAGGTGTCTGTTTGCAAATTTTTTGTGCACTCTCCTGGCGGGGGTCAAATGGGGGGAAAGGACAAATGAGTGGTTGGTAAATATCCTGTGTCGTTGTTTATTAGTGGATTTATTAATATCTTTTGTGTGCGAAAGAAGGTTTAAAGATAAATTGTGGCACGAGCTATGGGTGGGAATTGGGTGGCTTCGAAGAGCCAATCCACATGAGATCCACCTCCGGTGTCTAGTTTTCAAAAACCTAGGTGACCTATGTGTCCTTTCTAGGAACCATAGAGTGCTCTAAGATCTCTCAAGCCACTCTCGTGCCGCGCCTCAAGGAATGGATTTTAGTCGCCTCTTACGACAGGCATGCCTTACCTCGGGTATATTCTAACCCCTACCCAAAGGGGGAGGTCGCGGTGATCTCCAAAATTTAAGATCATTTTTTCACAGTGTTTGAAAAATCGCAATCGCAGTCTGCGATTTAAACTGCAATCACGTTTCAAACTGAGTCTTTTGACGGTGATGGCGTTGTGTACATTTGTTGCTTGATCTCTTTTCGAATCTGACTCGATCTATTTTTTTAGGCCACACCATTTTTCGCAGTTTAAAATCACTGCGATTAGCAAATCGCAATCGCAGTTTTACCTGCTATTATAAAATCGCAACTTAGTCCATCTCTAACAGACGGTCCCTCATGATGTGACGAGATAACTTGCTCTCAGTCCCTGCGATAAGAACAAAACAGGCCATCAGATTCCATGCCACACCATGACCCGAATTTTCCACTTAAGCAACCCCATCCACAGAGACTCGCTCAACTCTCCTTCTTCCAAAATGAATGCACATAAATGTCGCTGTCAATTCTCATTTGAATTGAAGTGGGCTCGCTCACTGCTCGATCTCGGTTATTCACACCGTCCCACACACAGGCGACACCGTACTCCGAAACTAATTGTAAAGTTCTCCGAAATGCTAGTCATTCGCATATCATGGAATACGAATTGTCCTTGCGGACACATCAAAAGTGTCAGGCGGAGGATTTTCCAAAAACTACCACACTTCAGCACAACTCAACGACTCACCGCCCTAAGCGATATACGTTGTTGATGATAATTTAATTTTAAACTCACGACGAGGTCTTGCGACGGACACTCAGGGGAGGCAGTCCACCGGGCTGGTGTGTATCGAAATCTGAATAAAATTTTGAAAAGAGCCAGAACCGACTCGATGAAGTCTCGAGGTGAGGGTTGACCTGACCCTAAGTAGGTTGGCTTAAGCCTAATGGAAAAGTTCACTTCTTTGTAGGTGCTCTGAGGGAAAAAACTTTTGCTTTTGCCGAGTTGGAGGTGTGCCTTGGTGTGCGTTCAAGGTGGACGACGGTGAAATCAAATTAAGACGGACAACAGTCTGCTCTGAGAAGCGCCTTTTGCAGCACCTCTTGTTTTTTCTTTTTTTTGTATCGGGCAACTTTCACTGTCATTGGACCGACCGAGGGCGAGTGGCTGTATTGGAAACCGAAGAGGCGTCGTCGTCCTGTCGCTGAGTGCCTGTGTGTGTGATGCATTTTTTGTGCCGACTCTCTGCTTAAGAGGATAATCTCGTTATGGGCTCCCCAACGCGGCGCTGTATTCGAATTAATTTTGTTTCCGAATTGAAGTTCTTCTTGACGACTTTTTGCCGTGAAAAGTTGCTTCCTTATTTGAAGACATTTGCAGTGAAGCCTCAATTCGACAGACAGTCCATAGAAACCTCCCACCAGACGCCGAGGCAACGTTTAAAGCACTCGTTTACACTTCTCAACAACAAATCGCTAGATCCTTGGCTGGGGTTTCTCCTTATTTTGCCCGCTTCCATAATGACTTACGACACCGTAACGTTCTGCATAGTCGTTCGATAATAAAATCATAAATTTTCCCATTCTGTCGGGCAACTCACCACAGTGAGTGCAATAAAAACACAGTTTTTGCCAGCCGCCTAGGCCAGAGCCAGAGCCAGGGCCGTAGTCTGACTTTAACTGTGAATCGTTTCGATTCTACGAGCATAAAGGATATCAACTTGGCACGCATGTTTTACGTACGACTTTTTGCCACGTAGCCCGGGAGACGACCGAAGACCGTGCCGTGGTGGTGGTGGCAAGGACGAAGAAAAAACCGCATAATACCAGCGATTGTGTTCCGCAGAGGAGTGTCGTCTCGGTGGTCGGCGCTCGTATGGAATTTGTTGTGTTGTGGGAAAATGCATGGAAAAGCAAAAAGAAGAAAACATTTGCAGAAGGTTGAGCGCGTTTGTGTAAGTCATTTGTATTTTACTTTCTCTCCGAAATAAATACCGTTACTTTGGGGGGTAATCAATTTTATTCGGAAATATGAATGTTTTATGCGTTCGTTTTTATTAGGGGGCAATAATTTATTATCCCTACGCGGTATGCTTTCGATTTAGTCGTCTCTGCGCGGCGCTACTCCTCTGACTCTGGGACGACGAGTGTGTGCGTATGTGTGCCTGAGAGGGAGGGTTAATGCTATTAAGGGTATTTTTGTGTGTTCGCAGAGATATTTCACCGAACATTATCGCCGAGATAAAAGCGAAATGTTAAATGAGCGGTTTGCCGAAATAAACATTCTTTGTTGTTGTTGTTCTTGTTTTGTGGACGTTTGTGTGTTAAAGTCAGTTAATGATTAGGAAGTGTGGGCCATGATCGGCGGTAGAAGGTGGCATGGATTTGGAGAGACGCATCGTTAAATCGTCAAAAGAGGGTTAGAAAAAAGGGAAAGAAAACAGCAAACACACCGACGTCGATTCGGAATCGCTCAGCTTAGAGGGATTTCTGTAAGGTCATGACTGGAGAGTTTCTTGTTAGGGGCGTTCTTCAGGAGGATTTGTGTGTTTTTGCCGACGTCTGAGTTGTTCAATCGGTTCGTTGATTTAATGCCACAAGAGGTTCAGCGAAGTATTGAGTGAGGCCATAAGACTTCAATAAGAAGAGATAGGCGGATGGATTCATAAACGTCTGTGAAAAACAGTCAGTCGATTAATTCAAGTGGAAATCTCAATGTCACCAAACCCATACTGATTCGAGGAAATAGGTGTGTCCTAATAGGGCCGCTGTGGCAGCTGGATGATGTGCCGTGAAATCCATCAGAAATGCCTTACTAACCACTGCTTGGATTTTGGGGTCAAAATCTCAATGTTGCCGGATGCACTCCAAACTCTCAGGATCCGTTAATACACACCCCAGAACTTGCAAAACGGAGTGCGCAAGTCGTTTGTAGGCCTAATGGGGCCGCTGTGGCAGTTGGAAGATGGGCCTTAAAATCCATCAGAAATGCCTTACTAACCACTGCTTGGATTTTGGGGTCAAAATCTCAATGTTGCCGGATGCACTCCAAACTCTCAGGATCCCTTAATACGCACCCCAGGACATGCAAAACGATGTGCGCAAGTCATAGGTAGCCCTAGAAGAGCCGCCGTGGCAGTTGGGAGATGGGCCGTGAAATGCATCAGAAATGCCTTACTAACCACTGCTTGGATTTTGGGGTCAAAATCTCAATGTTGCCGGATGCACTCCAAACTCTCAGGATCCCTTAATACACACCCCAGGACATGCAAAACGGTGTGCGCAAGTCATAGGTAGCCCTAGAAGAGCCGCTGTGGCAGTTGGAAGATGGGCCGTGAAATCCACCAGAAATGCCTTACTAACCACTGCTTGGATTTTGGGGTCGAAATCTCAATGTTGCCGGATGCACTCCAAACTCTCAGGATCCCTTAATACACACCCCAGGACATGCAAAACGGTGTGCGCAAGTCATAGGTAGCCCTAGAAGAGCCGCTGTGGCAGTTGGGAGATGGGCCGTGAAATGCATCAGAAATGCCTTACTAACCACTGCTTGGATTTTGGGGTCAAAATCTCAATGTTGCCGGATGCACTCCAAACTCTCAGGATCCCTTAATACACACCCCAGGACATGCAAAACGGTGTGCGCAAGTCATAGGTAGCCCTAGAAGAGCCGCTGTGGCAGTTGGGAGATGGGCCGTGAAATGCATCAGAAATGCCTTACTAACCACTGCTTGGATTTTGGGGTCAAAATCTCAATGTTGCCGGATGCACTCCAAACTCTCTGGATCCCTTAATACACACCCCAGGACATGCAAAACGGTGTGCGCAAGTCATAGGTAGCCCTAGAAGAGCCGCTGTGGCAGTTGGAAGATGGGCCGTGAAATTCATCAGAAATGCCTTACTAACCACTGCTTGGATTTTGGGGTCAAAATCTCAATGTTGCCGGATGCACTCCAAACTCTCAGGATCCCTTAATACACACCCCAGGACATGCAAAACGGTGTGCGCAAGTCATAGGTAGCCCTAGAAGAGCCGCTGTGGCAGTTGGAAGATGGGCCTTAAAATCCATCAGAAATGCCTTACTAACCACTGCTTGGATTTTGGGGTCAAAATCTCAATGTTGCCGGATGCACTCCAAACTCTCAGGATCCCTTAATACACACCCCAGGACATGCAAAACGGTGTGCGCAAGTCATAGGTAGCCCTAGAAGAGCCGCTGTGGCAGTTGGAAGATGGGCCTTGAAATCCATCAGAAATGCCTTACTAACCACTGCTTGGATTTTGGGGTCAAAATCTCAATGTTGCCGGATGCACTCCAAACTCTCAGGATCCCTTAATACACACCCCAGGACATGCAAAACGGTGTGCGCAACTCATAGGTAGCCCTAGAAGAGCCGCTGTGGCAGTTGGAAGATGGGCCGTGAAATCCATCAGAAATGCCTTACTAACCACTGCTTGGATTTTGGGTTCAAAATCTCAATGTTGCCGGACGCGCCCCAAACTCTCAGGATCTGTTAATACACACACCAGAACATGCAGAAAGGTGTGCGCAAGTCATTGGTAGGCATAATAGCGCCGCTGTGGCAGTTGGAAGATGGGCCGTGAAATCCATCAGAAATGCCTTACTAACCACTGCTTGGATTTTGGGTTCAAAATCTCAATGTTGCCGGACGCCCCCCAAACTCTCAGGATCCCTTAATACACACCCCAGGACATGCAAAACGGTGTGCGCAACTCATAGGTAGCCCTAGAAGAGCCGCTGTGGCAGTTGGAAGATGGGCCTTGAAATCCATCAGAAATGCCTTACTAACCACTGCTTGGATTTTGGGGTCAAAATCTCAATGTTGCCGGACGCCCCCCAAACTCTCAGGATCGCTTAATACACACACCAGATCATGGAAAAAAAGGTGCGCAAGTCATAGGTAGCCCTAGAAGAGCTGCTGTGGCAGTTGGAAGATGGGCCTTGAAATCCATCAGAAATGCCTTACTAACCACTGCTTGGATTTTGGGTTCAAAATCTCAATGTTGCCGGACGCCCCCCAAACTCTCAGGATCTGTTAATACACACACCAGATCATGGAAAAAAAGGTGCGCAAGTCATAGGTAGCCCTAGAAGAGCCGCTGTGGCAGTTGGAAGATGGGTCATGAAATCCACCAGAAATGCCTTACTAACCACTGCTTGGATTTTGGGGTCAAAATCTCAATGTTGCCGGATGCACTCCAAACTCTCAGGATCCCTTAATACACACCCCAGGACATGCAAAACGGTGTGCGCAACTCATAGGTAGCCCTAGAAGAGCCGCTGTGGCAGTTGGAAGATGGGCCGTGAAATCCATCAGAAATGCCTTACTAACCACTGCTTGGATTTTGGGTTCAAAATCTCAATGTTGCCGGACGCCCCCCAAACTCTCAGGATCCCTTAATACACACCCCAGGACATGCAAAACGGTGTGCGCAACTCATAGGTAGCCCTAGAAGAGCCGCTGTGGCAGTTGGAAGATGGGCCTTGAAATCCATCAGAAATGCCTTACTAACCACTGCTTGGATTTTGGGGTCAAAATCTCAATGTTGCCGGACGCCCCCCAAACTCTCAGGATCGCTTAATACACACACCAGATCATGGAAAAAAAGGTGCGCAAGTCATAGGTAGCCCTAGAAGAGCTGCTGTGGCAGTTGGAAGATGGGCCTTGAAATCCATCAGAAATGCCTTACTAACCACTGCTTGGATTTTGGGTTCAAAATCTCAATGTTGCCGGACGCCCCCCAAACTCTCAGGATCTGTTAATACACACACCAGATCATGGAAAAAAAGGTGCGCAAGTCATAGGTAGCCCTAGAAGAGCCGCTGTGGCAGTTGGAAGATGGGTCATGAAATCCACCAGAAATGCCTTACTAACCACTGCTTGGATTTTGGGGTCAAAATCTCAATGTTGCCGGATGCACTCCAAACTCTCAGGATCCCTTAATACACACCCCAGGACATGCAAAATGGTGTGCGCAACTCATAGGTAGCCCTAGAAGAGCTGCTGTGGCAGTTGGAAGATGGGCCGTGAAAACCATCAGAAATGCCTTACTAACCACTGCTTGGATTTTGGGGTCAAAATCTCAATGTTGCCGGATGCACTCCAAACTCTCAGGATCCCTTAATACACACCCCAGGACATGCAAAACGATGTGCGCAAGTCATAGGTAGCCCTAGAAGAGCCGCTGTGGCAGTTGGAAGATGGGCCGTGAAATCCATCAGAAATGCCTTACTAACCACTGCTTGGATTTTGGGGTCAAAATCTCAATGTTGCCGGATGCACTCCAAACTCTCAGGATCCCTTAATACACACCCCAGGACATGCAAAACGGTGTGCGCAACTCATAGGTAGCCCTAGAAGAGCCGCTGTGGCAGTTGGAAGATGGGCCTTGAAATCCATCAGAAATGTCTTACTAACCACTGCTTGGATTTTGGGGTCAAAATCTCAATGTTGCCGGATGCGCTCCAAACTCTCAGGATCCCTTAATACACACCCCAGGACATGCAAAACGGTGTGCGCAACTCATAGGTAGCCCTAGAAGAGCCGCTGTGGCAGTTGGAAGATGGGTCATGAAATCCACCAGAAATGCCTTACTAACCACTGCTTGGATTTTGGGGTCAAAATCTCAATGTTGCCGGATGCACTCCAAACTCTCAGGATCCCTTAATACACACCCCAGGACATGAAAAACGATGTGCGCAAGTCATAGGTAGCCCTAGAAGAGCCGCTGTGGCAGTTGGAAGACGGGCCATGAAATCCACCAGAAATGCCTTACTAACCACTGCTTGGATTTTGGGGTCAGAATCTCAATGTTGCCGGAGGCCCCCCAAACTCTCAGGATCGCTTAATACACACACCAGATCATGGAAAAAAAGGTGCGCAACTCATAGGTAGCCCTAGAAGAGCCGCTGTGGCAGTTGGAAGATGGGCCGTGAAATCCATCAGAAATGCCTTACTAACCACTGCTTGGATTTTGGGTTCAAAATCTCAATGTTGCCGGACGCGCCCCAAACTCTCAGGATCTGTTAATACACACACCAGAACATGCAGAAAGGTGTGCGCAAGTCATTGGTAGGCATAATAGCGCCGCTGTGGCAGTTGGAAGATGGGCCGTGAAATCCATCAGAAATGCCTTACTAACCACTGCTTGGATTTTGGGGTCAAAATCTCAATGTTGCCGGATGCGCTCCAAACTCTCAGGATCCCTTAATACACACCCCAGGACATGCAAAACGGTGTGCGCAACTCATAGGTAGCCCTAGAAGAGCCGCTGTGGCAGTTGGAAGATGGGTCATGAAATCCACCAGAAATGCCTTACTAACCACTGCTTGGATTTTGGGGTCAAAATCTCAATGTTGCCGGATGCACTCCAAACTCTCAGGATCCCTTAATACACACCCCAGGACATGCAAAACGGTGTGCGCAAGTCATTGGTAGGCATAATAGCGCCGCTGTGGCAGTTGGAAGATGGGCCTTGAAATCCATCAGAAATGCCTTACTAACCACTGGGTCAAAATCTCAATGTTGCCGGATGCACTCCAAACTCTCAGGATCCCTTAATACACACCCCAGGACATGCAAAACGGTGTGCGCAACTCATAGGTAGCCCTAGAAGAGCCGCTGTGGCAGTTGGAAGATGGGCCGTGAAATCCATCAGAAATGCCTTACTAACCACTGCTTGGATTTTGGGGTCAGAATCTCAATGTTGCCGGAGGCCCCCCAAACTCTCAGGATCGCTTAATACACACACCAGATCATGGAAAAAAAGGTGCGCAAGTCATAGGTAGCCCTAGAAGAGCCGCTGTGGCAGTTGGAAGATGGGCCTTGAAATCCATCAGAAATGCCTTACTAACCACTGCTTGGATTTTGGGGTCAAAATCTCAATGTTGCCGGATGCACTCCAAACTCTCAGGATCCCCTAATACACACCCCAGGACATGCAAAACGGTGTGCGCAAGTCATTGGTAGGCATAATAGCGCCGCTGTGGCAGTTGGAAGATGGGCCTTGAAATCCATCAGAAATGCCTTACTAACCACTGGGTCAAAATCTCAATGTTGCCGGATGCACTCCAAACTCTCAGGATCCCTTAATACACACCCCAGGACATGCAAAACGGTGTGCGCAAGTCATTGGTAGGCATAATAGCGCCGCTGTGGCAGTTGGAAGATGGGCCTTGAAATCCATCAGAAATGCCTTACTAACCACTGGGTCAAAATCTCAATGTTGCCGGATGCACTCCAAACTCTCAGGATCCCTTAATACACACCCCAGGACATGCAAAACGGTGTGCGCAACTCATAGGTAGCCCTAGAAGAGCCGCTGTGGCAGTTGGAAGATGGGCCGTGAAATCCATCAGAAATGCCTTACTAACCACTGCTTGGATTTTGGGGTCAGAATCTCAATGTTGCCGGAGGCCCCCCAAACTCTCAGGATCGCTTAATACACACACCAGATCATGGAAAAAAAGGTGCG
>OU744319.1:65809132-65935236 GCA_916610145.1 Eristalis arbustorum | reverse complement strand
AATGCCTTACTAACCACTGCTTGGATTTTGGGTCAAAATCTCAATGTTGCCGGATGCACTCCAAACTCTCAGGATCCCTTAATACACATCCCAGGACATGCAAAACGGTGTGCGCAAGTCATTGGTAGGCCTAGAAGAGTCGCTGTGGCAGTTGGAAGATGGGCCGTGAAATCCATCAGAAATGCCTTACTAACCACTGCTTGGATTTTGGGGTCAAAATCTCAATGTCGCCGGATGCATTCCAAACTCTCAGGATCCCTTAATACACACTCCAGGACATGCAAAACGGTGTGCGCAAGTCATTGGTAGGCCTAATAGGGCCGCTGTGGCAGTTGGAAGATGGGCCGTGAAATCGATAAGAAATGCCTTACTAACCACTGCTTGGATTTTGGGGTCAAAATCTCAATGTTGCCGGATGCACTCCAAACTCTCAGGATCCCTTAATACACACCCCAGGACATGCAAAACGGTGTGCGCAAGTCATTGGTAGGCCTAGAAGAGTCGCTGTGGCAGTTGGAAGATGGGCCGTGAAATCGATAAGAAATGCCTTACTAACGACTGCTTGGATTTTGGGGTCAAAATCTCAATGTTGCCGGATGCACTCCAAACTCTCAGGATCCCTTAATACACACCCCAGGACATGCAAAACGGTGTGCGCAAGTCATTGGTAGGCCTAATAGGGCCGCTGTGGCAGTTGGAAGATGGGCCGTGAAATCCATCAGAAATGCCTTACTAACCACTGCTTGGATTTTGGGGTCAAAATCTCAATGTTGCCGGATGCACTCCAAACTCTCAGGATCCCTTAATACACACTCCAGGACATGCAAAACGGTGTGCGCAAGTCATTGGTAGGCCTAGAAGAGCCGCTGTGGCAGTTGGAAGATGGGCCGTGAAATCGATCAGAAATGCCTTACTAACCACTGCTTGGATTTTGGGGTCAAAATCTCAATGTTGCCGGATGCACTCCAAACTCTCAGGATCCCTTAATACACACTCCAGGACATGCAAAACGGTGTGCGCAAGTCATTGGTAGGCCTAATAGGGCCGCTGTGGCAGTTGGAAGATGGGCCGTGAAATCGATAAGAAATGCCTTACTAACCACTGCTTGGATTTTGGGGTCAAAATCTCAATGTTGCCGGATGCACTCCAAACTCTCAGGATCCCTTAATACACACTCCAGGACATGCCAAACGGTGTGCGCAAGTCATTGGTAGGCCTAGAAGAGCCGCTGTGGCAGTTGGAAAATGGGCCGTGAAATCCATCAGAAATGCCTTACTAACCACTGCTTGGATTTTGGGGTCAAAATCTCAATGTTGCCGGATGCACTCCAAACTCTCAGGATCCCTTAATACACACTCCAGGACATGCCAAACGGTGTGCGCAAGTCATTGGTAGGCCTAGAAGAGCCGCTGTGGCAGTTGGAAGATGGGCCGTGAAATCCATCAGAAATGCCTTACTAACCACTGCTTGGATTTTGGGGTCAAAATCTCAATGTTGCCGGATACACTCCAAACTCTCAGGATCCCTTAATACACACCCCAGGACATGCAAAACGGTGTGCGCAAGTCATTGGTAGGCCTAATAGGGCCGCTGTGGCAGTTGGAAGATGGGCCGTGAAATCCATCAGAAATGCCTTACTAACCACTGCTTGGATTTTGGGGTCAAAATCTCAATGTTGCCGAATGCACTCCAAACTCTCAGGATCCCTTAATACACACCCCAGGACATGCAAAACGGTGTGCGCAAGATGGGCCGTGAAATCCATCAGAAATGCCTTACTAACCACTGCTTGGATTTTGGGGTCAAAATCTCAATGTTGCCGGATGCACTCCAAACTCTCAGGATCCCTTAATACACACCCCAGGACATGCAAAACGGTGTGCGCAAGTCATTGGTAGGCCTAATAGGGCCGCTGTGGCAGTTGGAAGATGGGCCGTGAAATCCATCAGAAATGCCTTACTAACCACTGCTTGGAATTTGGGGTCAAAATCTCAATGTTGCCGGACGCCCCCCAAACTCTCAGGATCGATTGATATACACCCCAGGACATGCAAAACGGTGTGCGCAAGTCATTGGTAGGCCTAATAGGGCCGCTGTGGCAGGTGGAAGATGGGCCGTGAAATCCATCAGAAATGCCTTACTAACCACTGCTTGGATTTTGGGGTCAAAATCTCAATGTTGCCGGATGAACTCCAAACTCTCAGGATCCCTTAATACACACCCCAGGACATGCAAAACGGTGTGCGCAAGTCATTGGTAGGCCTAATAGGGCCGCTGTGGCAGTTGGAAGATGGGCCGTGAAATCCATCAGAAATGCCTTACTAACCACTGCTTGGATTTTGGGGTCAAAATCTCAATGTTGCCGGATGAACTCCAAACTCTCAGGATCCCTTAATACACACCCCAGGACATGCAAAACGGTGTGCGCAAGTCATTGGTAGGCCTAATAGGGCCGCTGTGGCAGTTGGAAGATGGGCCGTGAAATCCATCAGAAATGCCTTACTAACCACTGCTTGGATTTTGGGGTCAAAATCTCAATGTTGCCGGATGAACTCCAAACTCTCAGGATCCCTTAATACACACCCCAGGACATGCAAAACGGTGTGCGCAAGTCATTGGTAGGCCTAATAGGGCCGCTGTGGCAGTTGGAAGATGGGCCGTGAAATCCATCAGAAATGCCTTACTAACCACTGCTTGGATTTTGGGGTCAAAATCTCAATGTTGCCGGACGCCCCCCAAACTCTCAGGATCGATTGATATACACCCCAGGACATGCAAAACGGTGTGCGCAAGTCATTGGTAGGCCTAATAGGGCCGCTGTGGCAGTTGGAAGATGGGCCGTGAAATCCATCAGAAATGCCTTACTAACCACTGCTTGGATTTTGGGGTCAAAATCTCAATGTTGCCGGATGCACTCCAAACTCTCAGGATCCCTTAATACACACCCCAGGACATGCAAAACGGTGTGCGCAAGTCATTGGTAGGCCTAATAGGGCCGCTGAGGCAGTTGGAAGATGGGCCGTGAAATCCATCAGAAATGCCTTACTAACCACTGCTTGGATTTTGGGGTCAAAATCTCAATGTTGCCGGATGCACTCCAAACTCTCAGGATCCCTTAATACACACTCCAGGACATGCAAAACGGTGTGCGCAAGTCATTGGTAGGCCTAGAAGAGCCGCTGTGGCAGTTGGAAGATGGGCCGTGAAATCGATCAGAAATGCCTTACTAACCACTGCTTGGATTTTGGGGTCAAAATCTCAATGTTGCCGGATGCACTCCAAACTCTCAGGATCCCTTAATACACACTCCAGGACATGCAAAACGGTGTGCGCAAGTCATTGGTAAGCCTAATAGGGCCGCTGTGGCAGTTGGAAGATGGGCCGTGAAATCGATCAGAAATGCCTTACTAACCACTGCTTGGATTTTGGGGTCAAAATCTCAATGTTGCCGGATGCACTCCAAACTCTCAGGATCCCTTAATACACACTCCAGGACATGCAAAACGGTGTGCGCAAGTCATTGGTAGGCCTAATAGGGCCGCTATGGCAGTTGGAAGATGGGCCGTGAAATCCATCAGAAATGCCTTACTAACCACTGCTTGGATTTTGGGGTCAAAATCTCAATGTTGCCGGATGAACTCCAAACTCTAAGGATCCCTTAATACACACCCCAGGACATGCAAAACGGTGTGCGCAAGTCATTGGTAGGCCTAATAGGGCCGCTGTGGCAGTTGGAAGATGGGCCATGAAATCCATCAGAAATGCCTTACTAACCACTGCTTGGATTTTGGGGTCAAAATCTCAATGTTGCCGGATGAACTCCAAACTCTCATGATCCCTTAATACACACCCCAGGACATGCAAAACGGTGTGCGCAAGTCATTGGTAGGCCTAGAAGAGTCGCTGTGGCAGTTGGAAGATGGGCCGTGAAATCCATCAGAAATGCCTTACTAACCACTGCTTGGATTTTGGGGTCAAAATCTCAATGTTGCCGGATGCACTCCAAACTCTCAGGATCCCTTAATACACACCCCAGGACATGCAAAACGGTGTGCGCAAGTCATTGGTAGGCCTAATAGGGCCGCTGTGGCAGTTGGAAGATGGGCCGTGAAATCGATCAGAAATGCCTTACTAACCACTGCTTGGATTTTGGGGTCAAAATCTCAATGTTGCCGGATGCACTCCAAACTCTCAGGATCCCTTAATACACACTCCAGGACATGCAAAACGGTGTGCGCAAGTCATTGGTAGGCCTAATAGGGCCGCTGTGGCAGTTGGAAGATGGGCCGTGAAATCGATCAGAAATGCCTTACTAACCACTGCTTGGATTTTGGGGTCAAAATCTCAATGTTGCCGGATGCACTCCAAACTCTCAGGATCCCTTAATACACACTCCAGGACATGCAAAACGGTGTGCGCAAGTCATTGGTAGGCCTAGAAGAGCCGCTGTGGCAGTTGGAAGATGGGCCGTGAAATCGATCAGAAATGCCTTACTAATCACTGCTTGGATTTTGGGGTCAAAATCTCAATGTTGCCGGATGCACTCCAAACTCTCAGGATCCCTTAATACACACTCCAGGACATGCAAAACGGTGTGCGCAAGTCATTGGTAGGCCTAATAGGGCCGCTGTGGCAGTTGGAAGATGGGCCATGAAATCGATCAGAAATGCCTTACTAACCACTGCTTGGATTTTGGGGTCAAAATCTCAATGTTGCCGGATGCACTCCAAACTCTCAGGATCCCTTAATACACACTCCAGGACATGCAAAACGGTGTGCGCAAGTCATTGGTAGGCCTAGAAGAGCCGCTGTGGCAGTTGGAAGATGGGCCGTGAAATCCATCAGAAATGCCTTACTAACCACTGCTTGGATTTTGGGGTCAAAATCTCAATGTTGCCGGATGCACTCCAAACTCTCAGGATCCCTTAATACACACCCCAGGACATGCAAAACGGTGTGGGCAAGTCATTGGTAGGCCTAATAGGGCCGCTGTGGCAGTTGGAAGATGGGCCATGAAATCGATCAGAAATGCCTTACTAACCACTGCTTGGATTTTGGGGTCAAAATCTCAATGTTGCCGGATGCACTCCAAACTCTCAGGATCCCTTAATACACACCCCAGGACATGCAAAACGGTGTGCGCAAGTCATTGGTAGGCCTAGAAGAGTCGCTGTGGCAGTTGGAAGATGGGCCGTGAAATCCAGCAGAAATGCCTTACTAACCACTGCTTGGATTTTGGGGTCAAAATCTCAATGTTGCCGGATGCACTCCAAACTCTCAGGATCCCTTAATACACACCCCAGGACATGCAAAACGGTGTGCGCAAGTCATTGGTAGGCCTAATAGGGCCGCTGTGGCAGTTGGAAGATGGGCCGTGAAATCCATCAGAAATGCCTTACTAACCACTGCTTGGATTTTGGGGTCAAAATCTCAATGTTGCCGGACGCCCCCCAAACTCTCAGGATCGATTGATATACACCCCAGGACATGCAAAACGGTGTGCGCAAGTCATTGGTAGGCCTAATAGGGCCGCTGTGGCAGTTGGAAGATGGGCCGTGAAATCGATCAGAAATGCCTTACTAACCACTGCTTGGATTTTGGGGTCAAAATCTCAATGTTGCCGGATGCACTCCAAACTCTCAGGATCCCTTAATACACACCCCAGGACATGCAAAACGGTGTGCGCAAGTCATTGGTAGGCCTAGAAGAGCCGCTGTGGCAGTTGGAAGATGGGCCGTGAAATCCATCAGAAATGCCTTACTAACCACTGCTTGGATTTTGGGGTCAAAATCTCAATGTTGCCGGATGCACTCCAAACTCTCAGGATCCCTTAATACACACCCCAGGACATGCAAAACGGTGTGCGCAAGTCATTGGTAGGCCTAATAGGGCCGCTGTGGCAGTTGGAAGATGGGCCGTGAAATCGATCAGAAATGCCTTACTACCCACTGCTTGGATTTTGGGGTCAAAATCTCAATGTTGCCGGATGCACTCCAAACTCTCAGGATCCCTTAATACACACCCCAGGACATGCAAAACGGTGTGCGCAAGATGGGCCGTGAAATCCATCAGAAATGCCTTACTAACCACTGCTTGGATTTTGGGGTCAAAATCTCAATGTTGCCGGATGAACTCCAAACTCTCAGGATCCCTTAATACACACCCCAGGACATGCAAAACGGTGTGCGCAAGTCATTGGTAGGCCTAATAGGGCCGCTGTGGCAGGTGGAAGATGGGCCGTGAAATCCATCAGAAATGCCTTACTAACCACTGCTTGGAATTTGGGGTCAAAATCTCAATGTTGCCGGACGCCCCCCAAACTCTCAGGATCGATTGATATACACCCCAGGACATGCAAAACGGTGTGCGCAAGTCATTGGTAGGCCTAGAAGAGCCGCTGTGGCAGTTGGAAGATGGGCCGTGAAATCCATCAGAAATGCCTTACTAACCACTGCTTGGATTTTGGGGTCAAAATCTCAATGTTGCCGGATGCACTCCAAACTCTCAGGATCCCTTAATACACACTCCAGGACATGCAAAACGGTGTGCGCAAGTCATTGGTAGGCCTAGAAGAGCCGCTGTGGCAGTTGGAAGGTGGGCCGTGAAATCCATCAGAAATGCCTTACTAACCACTGCTTGGATTTTGAGGTCAAAATCTCAATGTTGCCGGATGCACTCCAAACTCTCAGGATCCCTTAATACATACCCCAGGACATGCAAAACGGTGTGCGCAAGTCATTGGTAGGCCTAATAGGGCCGCTGTGGCAGTTGGAAGATGGGCCGTGAAATCCATCAGAAATGCCTTACTAACCACTGCTTGGATTTTGAGGTCAAAATCTCAATGTTGCCGGATGCACTCCAAACTCTCAGGATCCCTTAATACACACCCCAGGACATGCAAAACGGTGTGCGCAAGTCATTGGTAGGCCTAATAGGGCCGCTGTGGCAGTTGGAAGATGGGCCGTGAAATCCATCAGAAATGCCTTACTAACCACTGCTTGGATTTTGGGGTCAAAATCTCAATGTTGCCGGATGCACTCCAAACTCTCAGGATCCCTTAATACACACCCCAGGACATGCAAAACGGTGTGCGCAAGTCATTGGTAGGCCTAATAGGGCCGCTGTGGCAGTTGGAAGATGGGCCGTGAAATCCATCAGAAATGCCTTACTAACCACTGCTTGGATTTTGGGGTCAAAATCTCAATGTTGCCGGATGCACTCCAAACTCTCAGGATCCCTTAATACACACCCCAGGACATGCAAAACGGTGTGCGCAAGTCATTGGTAGGCCTAATAGGGCCGCTGTGGCAGTTGGAAGATGGGCCGTGAAATCCATCAGAAATGCCTTACTAACCACTGCTTGGATTTTGGGGTCAAAATCTCAATGTTGCCGGATGCACTCCAAACTCTCAGGATCCCTTAATACACACCCTAGGACATGCAAAACGGTGTGCGCAAGTCATTGGTAGGCCTAATAGGGCCGCTGTGGCAGTTGGAAGATGGGCCGTGAAATCGATCAGAAATGCCTTACTAACCACTGCTTGGATTTTGGGGTCAAAATCTCAATGTTGCCGGATGCACTCCAAACTCTCAGGATCCCTTAATACACACCCTAGGACATGCAAAACGGTGTGCGCAAGTCATTGGTAGGCCTAATAGGGCCGCTGTGGCAGTTGGAAGATGGGCCGTGAAATCCATCAGAAATGGCTTACTAACCACTGCTTGGATTTTGGGGTCAAAATCTCAATGTTGCCGGATGCACTCCAAACTCTCAGGATCCCTTAATACACACCCCAGACCATGCAAAACGGTGTGCGCAAGTCATTGGTAGGCCTAATAGGGCCGCTGTGGCAGTTGGAAGATGGGCCGTGAAATCCATCAGAAATGGCTTACTAACCACTGCTTGGATTTTGGGGTCAAAATCTCAATGCTGCCGGATGCACTCCAAACTCTCAGGATCCCTTAATACACACCCCAGACCATGCAAAACGGTGTGCGCAAGTCATTGGTAGGCCTAATAGGGCCGCTGTGGCAGTTGGAAGATGGGCCATGAAATCCATCAGAAATGCCTTACTAACCACTGCTTGGATTTTGGGGTCAAAATCTCAATGTTGCCGGATGCACTCCAAACTCTCAGGATCCCTTAATACACACCCCAGGACATGCAAAACGGTGTGCGCAAGTCATTGGTAGGCCTAATAGGGCCGCTGTGGCAGTTGGAAGATGGGCCGTGAAATCGATCAGAAATGCCTTACTAACCACTGCTGGGATTTTGGGGTCAAAATCTCAATGTTGCCGGATGCACTCCAAACTCTCAGGATCCCTTAATACACACCCCAGGACATGCAAAACGGTGTGCGCAAGTCATTGGTAGGCCTAATAGGGCCGCTGTGGCAGTTGGAAGATGGGCCGTGAAATCCATCAGAAATGCCTTACTAACCACTGCTTGGATTTTGGGGTCAAAATCTCAATGTTGCCGGATGCACTCCAAACTCTCAGGATCCCTTAATACACACCCCAGGACATGCAAAACGGTGTGCGCAAGTCATTGTAGGCCTAGAAGAGCCGCTGTGGCAGTTGGAAGATGGGCCGTGAAATCGATCAGAAATGCCTTACTAACCACTGCTTGGATTTTGAGGTCAAAATCTCAATGTTGCCCGATGCACTCCAAACTCTCAGGATCCCTTAATACACACCCCAGGACATGCAAAACGGTGTGCGCAAGTCATTGGTAGGCCTAATAGGGCCGCTGTGGCAGTTGGAAGATGGGCCGTGAAATCCATCAGAAATGCCTTACTAACCACTGCTTGGATTTTGGGGTCAAAATCTCAATGTTGCCGGATGCACTCCAAACTCTGAGGATCCCTTAATACACACCCCAGGACATGCAAAACGGTGTGCGCAAGTCATTGGTAGGCCTAATAGGGCCACTGTGGCAGTTGGAAGATGGGCCGTGAAATCGATCAGAAATGCCTTACTAACCACTGCTTGGATTTTGAGGTCAAAATCTCAATGCTGCCCGATGCACTCCAAACTCTCAGGATCCCTTAATACACACCCCAGGACATGCAAAACGGTGTGCGCAAGTCATTGGTAGGCCTAATAGGGCCGCTGTGGCAGTTGGAAGATGGGCCATGAAATCCATCAGAAATGCCTTACTAACCACTGCTTGGATTTTGGGGTCAAAATCTCAATGTTGCCGGATGCACTCCAAACTCTCAGGATCCCTTAATACACACCCCAGGACATGCAAAACGGTGTGCGCAAGTCATAGGTAGCCCAAGAAGAGCCGCTGTGGCAGTTGGAAGATGGGCCTTGAAATCCATCAGAAATGCCTTACTAACCACTGCTTGGATTTTGGGGTCAAAATCTCAATGTTGCCGGATGCACTCCAAACTCTCAGGATCCCTTAATACACACCCCAGGACATGCAAAACGGTGTGCGCAAGTCATAGGTAGCCCTAGAAGAGCCGCTGTGGCAGTTGGAAGATGGGCCGTGAAATCCATCAGAAATGCCTTACTAACCACTGCTTGGATTTTGGGGTCAAAATCTCAATGTTGCCGGATGCACTCCAAACTCTCAGGATCCCTTAATACACACCCCAGGACATGCAAAACGGTGTGCGCAAGTCATTGGTAGGCCTAATAGGGCCGCTGTGGCAGTTGGAAGATGGGCCGTGAAATCGATCAGAAATGCCTTACTAACCACTGCTGGGATTTTGGGGTCAAAATCTCAATGTTGCCGGATGCACTCCAAACTCTCAGGATCCCTTAATACACACCCCAGGACATGCAAAACGGTGTGCGCAAGTCATTGGTAGGCCTAATAGGGCCGCTGTGGCAGTTGGAAGATGGGCCGTGAAATCCATCAGAAATGCCTTACTAACCACTGCTTGGATTTTTGGGTCAAAATCTCAATGTTGCCGGATGCACTCCAAACTCTCAGGATCCCTTAATACACACCCCAGGAGATGCAAAACGGTGTGCGCAAGTCATAGGTAGCCCTAGAAGAGCCGCTGTGGCAGTTGGAAGATGGGCCGTGAAATCCATCAGAAATGCCTTACTAACCACTGCTTGGATTTTGGGGTCAAAATCTCAATGTTGCCGGATGCACTCCAAACTCTCAGGATCCCATAATACACACCCCAGGACATGCAAAACGGTGTGCGCAGGTCATAGGTAGCCCTAGAAGAGCCGCTGTGGCAGTTGGAAGATGGGCCGTGAAATCCATCAGAAATGCCTTACTAACCACTGCTTGGATTTTGGGGTCAAAATCTCAATGTTGCCGGATGCACTCCAAACTCTCAGGATCCCTTAATACACACCCCAGGACATGCAAAACGGTGTGCGCAAGTCATAGGTAGCCCTAGAAGAGCCGCTGTGGCAGTTGGAAGATGGGCCTTGAAAACCATCAGAAATGCCTTACTAACCACTGCTTGGATTTTGGGGTCAAAATCTCAATGTTGCCGGATGCACTCCAAACTCTCAGGATCCCTTAATACACACCCCAGGACATGCAAAACGGTGTGCGCAAGTCATAGGTAGCCCTAGAAGAGCCGCTGTGGCAGTTGGAAGATGGGCCTTGAAATCCATCAGAAATGCCTTACTAACCACTGCTTGGATTTTGGGGTCAAAATCTCAATGTTGCCGGATGCACTCCAAACTCTCAGGATCCCTTAATACACACCCCAGGACATGCAAAACGGTGTGCGCAGGTCATAGGTAGCCCTAGAAGAGCCGCTGTGGCAGTTGGAAGATGGGCCTTGAAATCCATCAAAAATGCCTTACTAACCACTGCTTGGATTTTGGGGTCAAAATCTCAATGTTGCCGGATGCACTCCAAACTCTCAAGATGCCTTAATATACACCCCAGGACATGCAAAACGGTGTGCGCAAGTCATAGGTAGCCCTAGAAGAGCCGCTGTGGCAGTTGGAAGATGGGCCGTGAAATCCATCAGAAATGCCTTACTAACCACTGCTTGGATTTTGGGGTCAAAATCTCAATGTTGCCGGATGCACTCCAAACTCTCAGGATTCCTTAATACACACCCCAGGATATGCAAAACGGTGTGCGCAAGTCATTGGTAGGCCTAATAGGGCCGCTGTGGCAGTTGGAAGATGGGCCGTGAAATCGATCAGAAATGCCTTACTAACCACTGCTTGGATTTTGGGGTCAAAATCTCAATGTTGCCGAATGCACTCCAAACTCTCAGGATCCCTTCATACACACCCCAGGACATGCAAAACGGTGTGCGCAAGTCATTGGTAGGCCTAATAGGGCCGCTGTGGCAGTTGGAAGATGGGCCGTGAAATCCATCAGAAATGCCTTACTAACCACTGCTTGGATTTTGGGGTCAAAATCTCAATGTTGCCGGATGCACTCCAAACTCTCAGGATCCCTTAATACACACTCCAGGACATGCAAAACGGTGTGCGCAAGTCATTGGTAGGCCTAATAGGGCCGCTGTGGCAGTTGGAAGATGGGCCGTGAAATCCATCAGAAATGCCTTACTAACCACTGCTTGGATTTTGGGGTCAAAATCTCAATGTTGCCGGATGCACTCCAAACTATCAGGATCCCTTAATACACACCCGAGGACATGCAAAACGGTGTGCGCAAGTCATTGGTAGGCCTAATAGGGCCGCTGTGGCAGGTGCGCACACCTTTTTGCATGTTCTGGTGAGTGCATTAATCGATTTTGAGTCTTTGTATAGTCTATCGTCCACCGTGGGCGTATGTGAAACGTTTTCCATCCAAAAATAGGGAGGGTATGTGAAAGCTGTGGCGTATGTGGAATATTTTTAGTTCAAAACGGGCATCACAACCTTATTGAATTTTCAATGGTTTGAACAAAAGGGCAATCGTGGAACGATTTTACTACGATGACATGAGGGATGTTGATGAGAGACCAACGACCGCCTCAATGTCCTCTCATCTTTCTCAACTCACATGTTCTCCCACATATACCGCTCATACGTACATACATATGTCCCTTTTAAAAATACAATACCCATCTCATAATTCATTCAAGAGCAGTCTACATCGATAGCGAGCAATGCAGTCCTCTGTCATACCTTCATCCCGTCGATATCAATCAAGTCTTTGTAAGGAGCATCCGCCCATAAGACGCCTCTTAGCCTCTCTTGTACCGTAAAAATAGATACTTCATGTCGAACGTAGTAATTAGGAGTTTCGTGGAAATGGCCACAATTGCAGCCATCCAAGGAGCGTAGACAAGGTAAGTTGTTTTCCAGGAGATATCGATTTTTTTCGTGGATCAAAAGACAAAGAAATCGGTCATGAGGAGGTTGTCTGAATGAAATAAATTTTCACGGCCCGTAAGTGGACTTAATTGATTTCAGGGAATTGATGCAATTGACCTGTCTGTGGCAAGAGATCACGGTGCTTTGAGTGCAGTTTTAACTAAAATCGCTTCTGCTGTGGGTTCTGTGACATGTGGACGAGATGTACACTACTGGCACCACCTTTCTAAGATCTTCAGTAATCGACGAAAAATGATGTCATTGCACGCTCGCCGCTCAAGCGACTCAATCAATGTTGAGACCAGAAATGGAAACAAGAGAAAAAATGCACCCCCTCACAGATGAAGCACTCCATCATATTGCGGCTCCCCACGCCACTGGCCCTTCAATCACATCGCCGAACGAGCCAAATGGCTGCTGGTCGCCAGCGGGCGGTTCTTGTGCCACCATAAATTAACCCCCTCCGCACGAGGGACTCCAGACTCAAGGCAAATGCAAAACGCCTCGGACGGGTAATATTTCCATCTCGCACAAAGTAACAATTCATTTGGGGGTAATTTATAAAAAGGGTTTTACTCTAAAACGTCCGCGCTCCCGTGGTTACTGTCGTCAACGTTTGCCACCACTGCCGTCGGTGGAGTGTGTGTGTGTAGCCCTCCACCCACAACACAGCCACGCCATAATTACAGACGCATAATGTGCACCTTTATCATCATAATAAAGCATCAAAGATCCCGGCGCTGGTTGTTTTGTTGCACGTGCGCTGGCCGGGACGGTGGCCACTTCACTTCATCAGGGCACGTGAAGGGTGATCGCGGGACGGCTGTTTCCCGTCCCCGAGTGAGTGACTGAGAGTGAATGGCACGGGGGGACAGAATGGCCCGTCGGGAATGAGAATAAATGGGTCGGGATGCTGCCGCCACCACCTTTGAGGAAGTCAAATGTTGTGCAGGTTGCGCGCCGCGCTCCGAGATCAACGACGGAGGTGAATGGTCGTCGCGTCCCTCCGCTCAGCATCGGCATCGTAATAAATTCTGACACACACTTGCGAGGGCAGTAAAGCAACGTTTATGCTCCCTCGATTGCTCTTGTTTCACGCATTAAAAGCACTGACAAGGTAGCGCTTGTGGGTATCCCTGGTGGATGGCGATGGGTGGTGGGTGGCAGCCCCAACATCAACAGTAGCGCTGTGGCGCCTTATTTATAACCTCCTGGATGGTGTCCGGACTGTCGGGTGATTTGCACACAACTGTAAAGGTGCCGCCGCTATGGATGTTGTTATTAATTTGAATTTATTGAATTAATTTATTGCTTGTCGACGGGGAATGAGTGTGACGTGGCCGGGGGTGGGGGTTTGCTTGGTCTTGACATGGTTTTACGACGCCATCTAGGAAATGCAGTTAATTATTCAAACTGTTGGCAGTTTAAATCTTAATTTTGTTCCGGTGCCAGTTAGCAAAACAAATTGTACGCCAATTGCGACATCTGTCGCAGCAATCATTGAGATTTAAGTCCGCAGGGGGTGGGTGGGGGGCGAGACAAAGACGTGCCAGATGTTGTCGCACAAAAAGTGTACAAAGACTCGGTTCACCGAACTGTGCTCGAAGACGACGAGACAGGACTCCATTGAACTGGCCCCCACAGGCGCTGAGATAAAACGAATCGATTTGCTGCACCCTCCAGTCGTCATGACTTGTCTTGCCCCGGTAATCTACACCGACGTCGAGTCTCCGACCGGAAGTCCCTTGCAGAAATTCTAATTAACACGACCGTTGTCGAACGGACACGTTTCGGTTGCGTAACCCAAATTACACCTAGAGGGGCTCCTGTGCTCGATGTCATCATCAACCGATGCTTTGAGTGCAGCCAAGGAGCTTGCAAGCCAAAGCGGATACACTTGCAATCGCTCTCTGGTCGTCTTTCCTGATCAATTTGGTCAATCTCAATTTTGGGAAGCATGCATCTTCTGCACCCCTCGGTGCACTCAATTCTTGCCAACGCGACGTGCATCTGCACAAAACCTCTTACTCGGTGAAACGAACGATTGCCGATAACTCAACCGAAGACAGAGGACCACGATGACTGCCATTCTTTACGAATGACATTAATTGAATCATCTGCTTCTGTCCCCACCCCAATCAAACACAACCCCCTCCTCAAACACACACACACACGATGATACAAAGTCCAAAAGTGACTATCGTGTCATTCGTTCTCAATTCTTATCACATTTGCAAGAGCAACGACGAAAAAAAAACCGATGGTCGGCGACAGAGACGGAGAAGCCAATGGGGATCTCAAACACTGCGACCGGTAGACAGTGTGTTTAACCAGATGGAAAATGATTGCAATCACAAGAGACCTGCTGGCAAGGTAGTGGTAGTAAACTCCACTCCAACGCCACCCACGATTGGGTAAACAATGGCATTCTAACGAAAAAAAAAAACACACCCACAAGCCAAGGATAATTCACCATCACCACAGCACCACCAGTGAAAATCGCATCGAATTGTCGAAACTGACAAGAAAAAAAAAAAAAGAAAAAAACTCCACTCACCGCCGCGTCGCATACAAAACGAAGGGAATGCGGGACTTGAAAGGACAATTTGCTGCAATGCAACGTACGAACAATGAACAGCAACGTCAACGTCGACATCGACAATAGGGACAATAACAACATGAGAGGCAGCGACGAATTCACGACAACACCGAAAAGGAGAAAGAAAACAAAAAAAACCCAACGAAACTTAACGAAACAAGAAAATGCTGAACAGCAAAGCTCAAAGGCTGCTGCCACCGCACGGATGGACTCATCCCAAACCTTGTTGGCGAGTGAAACGTTTTTTTCCGCCGCCCCGTGCACGCTCATTTTGTAGCAATCATGGGAGCAACGCAAAAAAGGATATCCACTGTGTCTATGTCTAACAATTGCACCTGCAGCCGAGGAGAGGAGCCCACCCGGTATCAGGTGTGTGGGCGTGACGACCGACGGCAACGGGGGGTGGGGTGCTGCAGTGGTTGAGTGGCCATTCTGGCTGCCGGTCCGGGTGCAACTGGAAGTTGATAACGTATCTATGAGCTCATAGGATATTTAACACAAACTTGTTACCACTTGGAAAATGGAGAAAAGAATTGGGTTTCGAATCCCGTTTGTCTGTGCTTTTTTTCCGTGCTCCCTTTTTTTGGCTCCGTTTGTGTGAAGCGATAGGATGCAATGCGATAAATATTTACTTGCAAGAAGGTCCTGTGTGCACTGCTGTTGCCTTGTTCAGATGCTTGTGTGCGCTTTGGCGAGCGAGGACGACTTTGTAGAAGGAAGTTCGTTTTCACGGTTGGATTGGTCGGGGTCGGTACTTTGTCCTCGAGGAAAACAAACGTCAAAACATGGCACAAGCAAAAAATGGGTGAGAGGGGGCGAAACAAAACATGGCAGAAAAGAACCACTCGGGGGTTTTGCCGAGCAGAGCAATCGTTGTGCAGTCTGTGGTTGAGGCCAGAGTCCGAGGTCCGGGTGCTAGTGTGGACGGGATTTGTAGTTAGTGATGTGGCTGTGGTTGAACGGATGGGGGACATATTTTCACCTTGAATGGTGATAATTTCACGGGAAAAGGCCATGTCCTTGCTGATAAATAGAAGATTGTGATTTTCAGATTGCGTTCGCACAAGTGAGTCCTGTGTCTGGGGGTAAGGGTGGGGGCAAGATTATACTCATTTAAGGTGAAGGATATCAATGAGGTGTCATTGGCGTCCTGACAATGTTTTACTTTCGAGCAGTCGTCGTCCTCGTTGTTGCCAAGATCAGAAGAGGAGCACACATGCGATATCCTTGAAAATTGTGAAAACATGAATTCTCCGCCTCCTCCACATCCACACATGCATCCACTCATTGGATTCATTTGAAATTGAAAACGTCCAACTCATCGTGTGTGCACAAAATGCACACTCAGCACAATTTGTTGTGCATTTAGCATATTCCATATCGTCCCCCCTCCCCCCATTTGACATGTCTCCACATCCGTCCTTGAGCAGCTGCAGGACAGTTTGTCTAACATCGACCGGTTGCCTATCTGTCTAGCTGTCTCCTGAAGTCCTGTCTCTGGTCTGCCTCTCCCTCCCCAGGAAAGAGGATAATTTGATTAGAGTTAATTAATTTTGATATCACTATCGGATGAACGAGGAGGAGACTACCTTCCGGAGTCCATGCATCTGTCGGTGTAAGTTGTTGCATCAGCATATTTGTCATTCACACTCCGCACACTCTGGTGCGGCCCGCAATGTATCGCTCAGCAAATTGACACAAGAAAATGCTATGCTGTCGTAGTATCATGGATATATGCCTGCTCGCCCGCCTGAGATGATGGGGGCGGCACATGCAGCAGCAGCAGAGCTTGCGCAGAAGCCGGCGCCCAAGGAAAAATGTCATAATTTATGGCTCCGAACTGAATTGCATTATTGCTCCTTCCTCTCATATTGGCATCTTCACGCGGAGGAGGGGAGGGGGCGGTGCTGGGAAACTTACGAATAAAAATCGAGGGAGTGAGTGAGTGGTGGATTTCCTGAGTTGGGTACACACCGAGGGTAATCAATCTTGATATGAGCATTTTATTCGAGTCCTGTAGCGGGTGGTTGCAACGCATGTAAGTGCTTTGAAAGTTTTGCAGAAAACCAGGTGAACAGGTGGACAGGAAAATAGAAACTAATTTTTCGCACACCTCAGATCGAGCACATGGAACAGCGTTGATTGATGATTAAAAGTTGCATTCAATGGGGGGATGTAGAAATTAAGGTCGGCGGGTAGTTTTGATGACACTTGTGGAACCTATGCTCTTAGGATTTTTCATGGAGAATGGAATTATTCGTGCCTCCGCTACGGCGGAATATTACATGACATGAATTCTGAAGATGATAGCCCGTTGCGTTGTGGGTATGTGCGTCGACCGCAACCTTGACGTCTTAGGTTCGATTCCAGCTCCAAGCGACAAGAATAATTTTCACGACCCCACCTCTTTCGAGTCACTGACAATTCTGAATGAGTATTTCCTGTCTAGAAAAAGCTTCTCAAACAAAGCCGTTCGGATTCGGCATTAAACTGTGGGTCCCTTCCACTTGTGAGAGAACAATAGCACGTACAACACGAGTGATTGCTGAGAAGCTAGGCCCTGGTCCCCTACCGGCTGTAGCGCCACCCATATATTATTATTTATTATGCCCCATCCACAAAAAAGGCTATTCTGCCTCCTGCAAAAACGTGTCATGCACCATCAACGATGAAAGGCAGCGATATCTCAGGTATAGACCCTAAATGGACCGTAGGGATGTTAAAAAAACTATGGATGTATATCTCTTCTAAACGTCGCCTACAAGATTCTATCCAGCTGTGTGAACGTCGAAAGCCATTTTACATCGCACTAATCGGCACGTGCCAGTGCGGCTTCTGGCCCGGTAAGTCGACCATGAACCAAATCTTCACACGTAGGTAAGCGAGTTCAAGCGAGTTTCAGAAATAGCTATCTCTTTATCGATTTTTAGGCCACATGCGACAGCATTCATCGCAAGTAATTATTCGAGACGATGGCCGAATTCGGGATCCCGGGAAAATCTATCCGATTGTGTCGCACCGCGCTGATACATACGCAATGAACCATGCAGCTCGGTTGGAGGACCTCTGAGCCGTTTGAAACCTGAACCGAATTTCGGCAAAGAGATGCGCTGTCGTGTAATTTCGTCAATCCGATTCTGGAGAAAATAGTGGGGCGGGCTGTTATAAGTACGGAAAGCATTGTCTTCTACAAGTCAACTGTTGGCATATTGAGACGACATCGACATCGTCCGCATTTCCAACGTGTCGTAGTGAAAGCTTTCACGGCAATTGAATAACAGGCGAAAGGAATTCGAAGCCGCATGCGAAACGAAGCTGTGAAGCAAAAAGCGATCTGCACCACCGTACAACACTTAGGGTAAAATATCATAGTCCACAGCTAAAATTTTGATGTAGCGAAGGAGTTTGTCGGGACAATTGCGAATTCCACGAGTGACATCTTAGTGGAGATCTGACGTAAAATCGCCCTTGTCAACCGAATCTACTACAACTGGGCTCCACACTCCCGACTCGAAGGACCAAAATCATACTCTACAAAACTCTCAACCTGCCAGTGCTGTTGTGGATTGGAATGCTGGACGCTAAGCACAACTGAAAAGCTTATTCAAGGTCGTATATAAATTTCACGTCGGATATATGGTCCTATCTACGAGGAAGACGATTGGAGGAGAAGACACAACCGCGAGCTCCACTAGCTGTACCAGGATGTGGATGTGGTCCGGAAGGCAAAAATACGTTGACTCCACTGGCCCAGCCACATCAAGGGCATGGACATCAATGCTTCAGCTGACAGACTCTTTGAATCCGAGCCTCCTGGTTCGAGAAGGAGAGGATGACCGAACGTCCGCTATAGAAACCAAGGATCCACGTGGAAGCGTGTCATAGACCATCAATGGAAGGCAGCGATATCTCAGGTATAGACCCTCCATGTATCGTAGGCCTGTTAAGTAAGTAACTCTCAATAACAACCCTAGAAGTTACGTCAAAGGATAGGTTTCACATAGTAGGTATAATCAACCCCGGAGACTCATCTCCCGAAAACAGCCCAAAATTCTCCTTTGAAACAGAATATTTTCGTTGCAAACTCCCACAGGCCGTCCACAGCCTTCAAAGAGACCAACTCTCCACTAATCCACACCAACCGCACACAACACACACACACAGACCAGACAAAGTCAAGCAATCTGCCCATCAACTTGGTGACGCGAAAGGAAAAGATTAATTTCAGCCAAAGGAACAAGAAAAAAAAAAGAAACCGATTTCGGAGTAATGGCCCTCACGGGTGTGATTGGATTTTCACTGAAATTGAATATTCAATGCAGTCAGAGAGACAGATTTACCCGGCATTCCTCACTCCATCACCGCACAGCACAGCGTCGGCAGTCTAGAGCACTAGCTGACATCAGGGGCAACAAAAAGATCGCTACGCTAAGCCGGAATGCGATGGTGAACTCAATACCTTCACCCATGGCGTTTGATGGCAGAGGAATCGTAATTTAGAAGCCTCTCTCTCTCTGTGGTCGCTGGTCGAAAAAGCGTTTTCTGCTGCCATCGGGGGGAATTTTGACATTTCCACGAACGCGACGCGAACACCCGCTGTCGGGTTGACTCTTTAGCTGTTGCTGGTGGTATTCCGCGGACGGATGCGATTCAGATATACAATGACCAGACGCGGACCAGTCCAATGAGATGGATATTCGTTCAGCCGAAATGTGGCATCACGGGTGTGGGGTCGGGTCGGTCGTGCTGGATGGACAAAGAACGCATTTTCAGTGGGCGCTGGGTGCAGGAGCGCCCACCCTTTGTGCTGGTGATGCCTGATTTTAGTTTTTCGTTTGTTTTTTTTTTTGTTGTCGCGACTTTTCCGCCTGCAATCACTTAAATTTGTAAATCATCACATAAATGGATTGGGAGGGGGCTGGGAGGACATGCAGAAATCGATAGATTCGGTTTGGAGGCTAAATGCGGTCGGTCTGCATGTGAAATTGTCACCCGCCTATTTGCAGTGAGATGTGATGGCGCAAAGGCTAATTGAATAGACATGGCCGAAGCGATGAGGATGACGAATCGATTCCAAATGCCATTTCGATGTCCGACTGCGGAGGTTTGATTTCTGCGGCGCGTCCTTGTTGTTTGACGGGAGATTCCAAGGGGGATTATTTGTTTGTTTGCTTTTTTTGTGCCCGAGGTTAAAGAGGTCGGCCTGTGCGGAAGGACATGCAGGCAGCGGAACTTATTCATGCTCATTTGGGTATAATTTGAGAATCGAAAGGATGTTCACTTCATTTCACGCATTGCGCGGGGGCAGAGTAGTGTGTAATGAAGACGGTTTTGGGAATTTATATAAATTTACGTAGCTGGGTGGAAATTTATGAGGCAGCAGTCTAAATGACAAAAGTACGGATAAGCGACTGTGGCGGAGGGCATAGATTAAGTTGGAAAAAAACAGCGACTTCTAGATCCCATCAATGATGGCGTCAATACACGGGTATAGTTCGCATACTGCCTCATCGTGGCGCTCGCTGTATAGTCTCCACTGCGCCATAGCTTCCTCCTATTGTGGTGCATAGTGGCTCTAGAGTACTTCTTAATCCTTTTGGCGCTTGTCTAAGAATGTCGTGCCATGTATACTGCGCAAGTAAAATGTCTTCCTCAACTTTCTTTCGCCAAGTCTTAGCTTGAGATCCAGGGTGCCAGTGACCCCGATACATACCATAGTACAGCACTGTTTTAATTTTGGAGTTGAAAATTCGCAGCTTTGTCCTTAAAGAAATATGGGAATTCCATACATTCACATCTTCGCACTTCGTATTTGAAGTGCGCAGACATAACTTTAATAATGTCGACGCTTCAGCGTAGTAGACTATTCCACAAGAAAGTCCAGTTGCACATTCAGGCATAAAGTCAACGAAAGCTGTTTAAACAGACGATTTACACTCATTATACTGCTTTAGAATGATCATGACTGCGTATATAAGGTCTACCCACGACTGGTTCTTTGCATTTCTGAGATGACATTGTACATTCAGAAGACCCTTCCTGTCCAGCGGAGACCACTTCAAACGTCGAACACGGACGACTCTGACTCTAAGACATGATCACCAACAACGGCAAAAATCATTCTTCGCATCCCTTAAATATTCAACCATGAATTCAGTTGGTTTAAATACCCCAGGCTATCTTCGAGAAGAAATTCTAAATCAGCCTTCCTTCCAGATCGGACTGGAGGTCTGATAGGCAGACGTTGGATGATCCTCTGCGTATTTTCACAGATGGATCAGAGACTAACGAGGGATGGGTGCGGGTGTTTATTCCCAACATCTCAACTCTGCTATCTCTTTGAAGCGCCCTGGTCACTGTAGCGTTTTTAGGCAGAAACCATAGCGATTAAAGAGGCGTTGTCATGACTCAAAAACAACGTGGTATCAAAAAGGGATATCACCATTTGTTCGGACAGTCAGGCCGCTATAAAATCCCTGGACAAAGTCATGTTCTACTCAAAAACATCCCTTAATTACAGGCTGTCTCTTAACGAGATGGCTGAGCATTTTAACACTCACCTCATGTGGGTGCCGGGACACAGTGACGTACCAGGAAATTGCAAAGCTGATGAACTCACCAGGTGTGGTACAACCTCAGACCTATTTTATTTTTTTTTTAGATTTTCTTAGATTTACCGGATAAAATGTATTTCATTGGGTACACTTTCGAAGGGAACTACATGACCACTGGGCGGAAGGATGAATACAACAGCGGGACACGGCTTCTGTGTACTTGTCCAGATTTCGAAACTCTTGACACCGTTTCGTGTGACTTTTGCGGTGACCCACGAGGGGTTTTCACACTTGCCTTTGATTCGGCAAGGGTCGACTTCTCAATAGCATAGGTACCACCTTCCATGCCGGTCGCTTTAGTGTACCATCTAAAATTTCACACAATCAAAACCACCAACGAAAAATTTCTGGAAGACACCACCCGCCTTGAAACAAAAGTTTTCTGGCCATCACTTCACCTAAAACGGTCACTCAGTCTACTCAGACGCAGCAAGCACTCATTAAGGACTCTCATAGGAGTCATTACCGGGCACTGTGCAATTGGCACTCATGCCCGCAGGATGGCTGCTCGGTATGATTGATTTCTGCATCACTCTGGTTAATCGTAGGTTCCTACACCTAGAGGCCCACTGCTTCAATAACCCCAATGAGCTAAGCAGCGCCAGCATAGGCCAGTTAAATCGTTTCACTAGAAGCACCAACTGGTTCCGATGTAAAGAGAAGTCAATCCGCGTGGTATCACAATGGGCCTACTCTGGCCTAAGTGTGAATGCCCTTAGCAATCAGCCACTACAACCTAACTTAATATAACAGCTGGTTTTAAGATGTCAGGCTGTGGTTAACACTCCCCATCATGAACACTATGGACACAAAACGATTTTCTACGAAAGCCACAATCAGACGGCCGTAAGGGCTGTCAATTCACCTGTAGCCGATGAACTATCGAAGACTCTAGCAGCCTACAAGTCAGACATCACCGTAATCCAAGCTCTGATAATTATTCCGTCGATTGTTGCAGAGAGTGACAAAAGCTGTGCTTGTTCGATGCAGTCTTAGGCAGTACCTCATTACAGTCTGCATTCAGGCTTCTTTCATCGGCAACAACTCCATCTGCAGCCAGGCTACATGAACTCAACACTCTCACAAAAAGACTTGACAACGCCCCGCCAATCAAACACTTTTCACCACATTATGGTCGACTTTTGACAGTCTCGGATCGGACACAGATCCACGCCAACATATACATGTGGAGTCCTCGTAACAATTCATATTGGGGCAACATTGGAAGATGCGACGAAAGAGGACAAAGTTGGCATGAGAACAGCAATGCTGACTTCTCAGATCTCCTCGTAGTGATCATATGGTCAGTATTCCAACTATAGCATCAAGATCAGCCTAGGTGATTTAAACACCATCTTGGGCAAGGAAGATGTGCTTGCTAGAGCCATTGGAGAACGCAACATGCATGGTAACTCGTTCGGGATCTTACACAAGCTATGAATTTTCTGAACTCAGGATTCACCGACTTCAGACACTCTCGGTCAGACTTAGATCCACGCACACATTAAATCGCATCATTTCCTTGTTGTACCCACTGTGGGAACACGGTTATGGAAAGCATGCAGCCATGGCCACAACAGCTTGATGTTGGAGAGCTACAATCGATCGCTTGGATCGTTGCCCTCTTAAGCTGTCCGAGAATCCAAATCTACTCCAAAATAAAATGAGCACAATGGACTCAGAGGAGCTGATTCTGATGTCTACACCGGAAAAGTTGACACGAGTGCAGTCATGTACATTCATAGGATCCTGGGCGACTACTATCATCGACTTGAACCTCTGCCTAAATCAGCAAGTTACCACATCTCTTGACAGCTGTCATCTCCACCACCTCGTCCTCTGCCACCGACTCGTTGCCCCACCTGCTAAGTACCCACTCAATAATTGACTTAAATAGCTCAAAAAAAAGGTACAATCACACAACACAACAATCAATAGATCATTCACATTTAACAACATCCCTTTCACTGCATCCATCCGTCACTGTCTGCACACTGAATAAGGACGCAATCTGAATCAATCGTAGACTTTTCAAATAAACTAATGGATTCCATCACTCATCCTCTCAAATCCGCAGACAATCAATGTCAGATCGGCTTTATTTAAACACACCACCGTCAAAATCCACGGAAACAAGAACGGCAGCAAGCGGCCCGGATGTGCCATTGCCATGGCTGAGCCACAAACGAGCGCTGACAAAATGCATTCCTCCGGTCAATTGGACCCTCCATTACGAGCGCTACTCTAGTTTCTATTCAAAATTAATTAATTCCCCTCACACCCAGCAGCCCGGCTTCGCAATGAAATCCATATCCTCGCTCGCTCGCTGCCTGTTTAGCTAATCAAATATAAAATTCAATCTCTGCCCGTCCACTCACGCAAACCGGTTTCGGTTTGTGCTTTAAGTTGGGACTTGTTTTGATCTTTTTTTGGTTTAATTAAATTCAACCTTCAGCCAGCACACACACACACGGGGCGGGCTCCACCTGGTGTCCTTTCGATTGGCAACGGCAGTGGTGGTGCCAGGAAATTGAAATAAAATAACCAAAAGCAGGTGCAGGAGAGGCTGGGGGTTCTCATAAATAAAATCAATCAATTTTCGAAAATGGCAACTGCAATTGCAACCGCACATCGGATATGCAGATACAGACGCATACACCATCGCTCATCCCACGGATGACTGGATTAGGGTGGTGCCCCCACACACACGTCGTCCCTGTAACCACTCAACCAGGGCCACGCTGCTTTGCGCTGCTGGCCAATATTAAATAAATTTATTGGCGGCTAAAACATATTTTCACGATGAAATGTACCGCACATGAACTCTCGTGTGCCACCCCATAAAATTGAAATTAATGGATGCGCGCGTGTAATGCCACGCAAAAGTTTGCGGACGGATGAGGGTTCGGGGTGGCAAGGTGAACACACGTCGTCCTGCTGCCGCAGTGTACGCAAAATGATGATGGGCATCGAATAAATAAAATGAAATGCTGTTTATCCCCGGCTGGCTGGATGTGTGCGCGAGTGTGAGTGCAAGTACTAACCGCATAAATGAATGAATCCTCGTTGACGTAAATTCGTGTATTCCGTTCGTTAGAGTGCCGGATTATGGCAGGGCCGCTTGGCGCGACGACCGGATGACAGGTATATGGGAATTTGTTGGATGCACTGAGCTGCTGCAACAAATCGTGGTGTCGTCACTGTGGGGATGCTGGGGGAATTGAGTAATCCGTTGGGTGCATTTTTTGATGATTTTATCCATAATGTCACTCGTCAAGTTTTTGACATTCCTGCCAAACTCGTCAGGCTGTGCAGGTGAACGATGGAGAACTCTCGCTGCTCCATCAAGGTCGGTAACGAACTCACGGAGACCTTCAATGCCATAAAAGGTTTTAGACAAGGCGACGCGCTGTCATGTGATTTCTTTAACATCGTCCTGGAGAAGATCGTGCGAAACTCACACGCCAACACTAGAGGCACGATCTTCCAGAAGTCCGTGCAATTGTTAGCATACGCCGATGGCATTGACGTGATTGGCAGAACTCAGCGAGCCGTCAGTGAGGCTTTTGCTAACATTGAGACGGAAGCGGCTAAAATGGGTCTGGCGGTGAATGAGGGCAAAACGAAGTATATGCTGTCCCCAAAAAAGGACATACAACATCGACGTCTTGGACAGAGCGTCACAATGGGCAGCAATAACTTCGAGGTAGTCAAGGACTTCACTTACCTCGGCTCCGGAGTAAATTGTACAAATACCATCAGTACCGAGATCAAGCGTAGGATAACTCTTGCCAACCGCTGTTTCTTCGGGCTCAAGAGGCAATTGAGTAATAGAGCCCTCTCTCGAAGAACCAAGTTGACTCTATATAAGACCCTGATCATCCCAGTCCTGCTATACGGCGCGGAGGCATGGACAATCTCGAAGGCGGATGAAGAAGTCCTTGGTCTCTTCGAGAGAAAGGTTCTACGCACGATCTTTGGTCCTGTTTGTGTTGACGGGTTCTGGAGGAGAAGGTTCAATCACGAACTTTACGGGCTGTGCCCAGTTAGGTGTCTACGGATCCACCGCCTACGGTGGCTAGGTCATGTAGAGCGTATGGACACCACAGCTCCGGCCCGAAGAATCTTCGAATCCGAACCTGTCGGGCAACGCAACAGAGGACGCCCGCGTTTAAGGTGGCGCACCCAAGTGGAGAAGGACCTCAACCAACTTGGTGTGCGAAACTGGAGACAGCTAGCCAGGGATCGCGCTGGTTGGAGAGGCATGTTGGTTGAGGCCCAGGTCCACCCCGGACTGTAGCGCCACACAAAGAAGAAGAAGAAGTCACTCGTCAAGTGACAAATTTTCTCGCAAAAGGTGAACATTCTAACGAGACGCCATCGAATTCATCATCATCGTCGTTGCCTCTCTCACTCTCTTGACATCCTCGTCCGCATTGACATCCCAAACGATAAACCAGATTAAAACTGCTTCACACATCATCGTATTACCTCAATTCAATCTTCGACAAATCTCTCGGTCGACAATCAAAGACGTCCGCCAATCAGAAAGAAAACACAAATCTCAACGATATCCCTGATGATTCCCATGGAATCATTCAATCAAGTTCTCCCCCAAGGATTGGACGACCCTTTGCCGATGGGAAGCGTCCTTGCCTCACATCGGATAGCAATTTAAAAATTGTTCACTTATCATTTGTTGTATATCAAGGCGACACGACACATCTCATCCTTGTTTGAAAAATCAAATATCCTTTCCTCCGCTCGTCCGCTTTCTCCGGCTCCAGACCAAAACACCGGCAACACCACTTGAGAGCCAAAGCAATGGATCATCGGAGCGATATCGATTGGATCTAAGGTCATGTCAAGTCACCCCTCGCCTCGTCCTCCCCTTGCCGTCTTAAATTCAATTTCGAATCCTTTTTGGCGAAGCGAAAAAAGAACCGAGAAACTAGGCCATGCAATGATAAAACTTTCGGACAGCAGACTTGACTTCGGTGTATCTCGACGGCACAAGGACACATTCAAATGAATGCGTTGCTCGGACTTAAATTCCTTGCTGCCTCCTAGCCCCCCGGAAAAAAATGTACGGACACGTTTGTAGAATTAGGAGATAACTTAATTTATCTACGGGAACGAAGAAGGCAGGCAAAGTCAGGTAGAGAGCGGCAGCCGCATTTCGAAACAGTGAGCGTCCTCCAGAGGCACGAAGGACGATTAACGAAATTCTTCCATTTTTTTCTCCGTTTCGCTCCCCTCATCGATTTCCGAACGGGGTGGGCGGAAAGTCCTCGCTGATTATCGTGCTGCTGCGGTGGAACGGGGTGGCGAGGCAGCAAAAATTGATAATAATTCCAATTCTCCTCGAGACAAAAGATGGAATTTTGCCCGCGAGACCAATAAAATCAAATTGACAAGCATCACCCGGGGCCCCCAGCAGTTCGATGGGCGATTGTTGGCATGGCTGTGTCTGTGCGTATTAGTTGCGTCTATCGCAGGGCACACATCCTGCTGCAAGCTGGTCCGGATAAAATTAATAGACTTTCGCTTTACGTTTACATTCGGTCGAATGGTTGCCGGTTGCTGGTGGCTGGTGGCTGCTTGCCACCGATGCGACGGCCAGAGGCGTCAGCAGGCGGAGGTGATTTTAATAACGTTGACCGACCAATATCATGTGTATCTCTCAGTCGCACTGTGCGTCTGTTTGTGTGTTATAATGACTTTTTGTTTTGTTTGCCGGCGAGCTCACACACGCCCTCACACCGTCCCTCCGACCAGAGACAATGTCATTGTGCGAGACTTCAGTCCGGGTTGTTGCCATCTTTCACCGATATAACAACGTGCTCTGACATCCATTTGATTGCAAAGGGGCCCAGCGGCGGCCGGGGGATGGAGGAGACGATGATCACTTAAGTGGATCCAGGAGAAGGAGGAAATATGATTTCGAATTGGAAAGTAATATTTATTGCCATTAAACTTGGACCACAGAATAGAGTGGCAGCGTGTGTGAGAGAGGAGCGAGCCATTGTTTGGCGAAATTGCGTGTCAATTTTGGTCGCACATGTGTCAATTGGAGACTTTTGTTTGTGAGCCTAATGAAACGGAAGTTGTGTGGCAGCGTTTTCAATACGTTTTCGAGGAAATTGATTGATACTTTGGAAGTTTCGAAGGAGATTGGTGATAGGGCAGTTGGCTGTGGTGACTTGAGTGGAATTTCAATGGAAAAAAATGGGAAAAGTTCAGGACAAGAAATGTACTCCTGGGGTATTCCAACAAATGCTTGTGTGATTTGGCAGTAGGGCGACGTATTAGTGGACAAACACTCCAGGCCGTGTACTCTTGACAATCTCCACTAAACACTTGTGGCAGTATAACCGGATTGAATGATTTTACAGTACTGCAACTTTAGAAGTAGGAAATGAGTGGCAGAACGGGGTGCAGATGAGAGCGGCCAAATTTTAATGAAAAAGTTAGTGTGGAAAAAGTTTAGGGCAAGAGAGGTACTCCTGAGGCATTCCGACAAACGCTTGCGTGTGAGAAATCTGTGATTTGGCAGAAGGGCGACGTATTAGTGGATAAAAAGCTCAAGCCATGTACTCCTGACATTCTCCACCAATCGCTTGTGGCAGTGTAGCCGGATTGTGCGCCGATGGAAAAATGAGTGTGGCAAAAGTTGAGGACAAGATATGTACTCCTGAGTAATTCCATCTAAATTTTGTTTCTGGGATTAGTCGGGCATGCTTATTGAATTCCGTGATTTGACGGCCGTGCCACGAAGCGTAGTGAGTTAGATTTTCAATTGAAAAACTAATGTGAAACAAGTTTAGGCACCTGGACGTACTCCTGGGGCATTTCGACAAACTTATGTATTGCAAGGACATTCTGCTCGAATTGTATGACTTGGCAGAAGTGCTACGGATGAGTACTCCCGAAGTATGCCAACTTAATCTTGTTGCAGAATTCGTCGGACATGCTATGAAATTGCAAAATAAATGTGAAACAAGTTCAGGCACTGTGATGGGGTATTCTCCAGTAGAGTAGTGCGCCGGATAAGTTGACGGGGGGTGTAAATAGTTCAGGCCTAACATGGTCCTACTCCTGAGGTATTCCAAATAACGCTTGTCATTCACGAAGATGCGACGACGATGGATGAAGCTCAGGGGTCTCTTTCACGATTTCCTGTTCGATCGGCCAAACTGGGTCAATATTGAAACAGCTTGGAAGACCTGCAATCAGAAAGACCAGCAGTTTGGTGTCAAAGCCAAGCTAGAGGTTCTCAACTCAAGAATTTATTCCAACTTTTACCTCTCTTACCTCTGGTCATGAAATGTAGGCAATGACCTAAAGAATAACATCGCGTATACAAGCTGCCGAAATGAGATTTCTTTGAGCTCTTGTGGGGGTTACTCGCCAGGATAGGATGACAAACACGGCAGTACGCGTGGAACTCAATGTTGAGCTGCAGCTTCTCCGAACTGAAAGAACTATGCCTCGATAGTTCAGACACATGGCACGAATGTCCCCATCATCACGTTTCCCGAGGCGTGCTTTACATAAGACTGCATCAAGAAGGCGTCCTCTTGGAAGACCCAGGACGAGGTGGTAGGACCAGTTCCAAGAACTCGCATGGTTGCGTCTGCCATAAATCTTGATGAGTGAGAGTCGGTGGCAGAGGTTGGAGTGGTCGGGAGATATCTAGTGCGTGCTTTATCCCCGCAACCTCTTGAGTGGATCAAGCGGGCTAGAAAATGATGAAAGTGATGATGAAGATCAAGTAGCCTCATATCCTTAAAAGGAAGGCATCCGAGGCTTGAGAATCACAGCGCTTACACCACTCAGCTGTATAGGAAGAAAACTAGAGATGAAGCCCTAGACACAGTAAAAACCCAATGGTTCAAACTGGAAATTGGAGCTATAGTAAAAGCTGGAAGAAATATCAAAACCACTGTTCAGCTTTAGTCGCAATGAGGTGCGAATACTAAGATGGGTCCTCACCGAACACTGTGCCATTGGAACGCATGCATCACATCCTTAAACGAAATCCTTAATAAAAAAATTAGCACTGCAGTCGGAATGATCACCAGACACTGCCCACTAGCCATTCAGGCAATAATACCAGGGCTATTCTTCAATGACTTTGGTAGAAGCTGCCAACATGTACTCCCAAGCTATTCTGACAACTTTGTTTTGTAGACGGAGTGAAGAGAGGTTTCCCACGAACTGTGTATTTTTTCATAACTCCTACAAATTAGGTGACAAAAAAGCAACCGATGACCTCATAAACTCTGGCAAAAGATCTTATCCCCAACCACCCTCAATCGATAATCAAACACATCTCAACACCACCCCACGGTACCTAGTAATGCGAATAAAGTTCCACAAATGAAATGTTCGAAAATCAATTAACAAATTCATCATCACACCACACTTCATTTATACACAAGCACGACCACTACTGAAACCATTTTAGTCGAACAACTTAAATCAAGTGCAATTAATAAATGCCAGTGGTGGGCTGCTCATTGCCCATTAACAACCGCACCCATCAAAAGGCTATAAAATATCACCCGCACAAAATATTAAATTCATAAAGGACTTTATTTTAATTCAAATTAACGTTGCTTTCATATTTTCACGAGAACAAAAAAGAATATGTTTGTGTTCTGTTTTTTTTTTTTTGCCCGTACTCCAATCTGTGCGATCGGTTGTGTTCGTCTGTTTTATTATAAATATTTGTTCACTTATTTTTCATGAATATATAAAAGTAATGAAACAGTTTCAGTGAATAATTGAACACGTGGCTGTGTAAAATTCAAGTGGCTCTCATTAGTTTCTGAACACGATTTCTCTGTAATTTGTGCCGGTCGTCACTAACAACAAACAAAAAAAAAACACACACATTCATTCATTTTATTTTTTAATTTTGCAAAAAAATAAATAAATAATCTGAACGATTCCACAGACAACACCGTCATCACATGGGTGGTGCCATGAGTTATGTTACGGTATAAAACGATTAAGAATCAAAACGCAAAATTACATTTAGAAATCAAGATGACTTTATTGTATGTCGTCCAAAACTAGAGTGAACTATATTTTCTTAAAACATAAACTAACAGCTAATACGAACATAAGCAATAACGACAAAAAGAGACAAAAGAGGACGCTTTACAAAAAGGGGAGCATGCAGAAAAGAGACACACGATAATAGTTCGTAAACAACATACATACATGTTTGTACATACTTGTTGTGGCGGCGTCTTTTGTTGGTCAAGCCTGCTTGGTAACAGGTTGGTTGTTATTGAGTTTGGGCAAACTGTACCCAAACTTTGTGGACTAGGAGACACATGTTTGTCTCCTCCATAATGCATCTACTTAGAGAACTATGCCTATGTATGCATGTTTATAAACATGTTGTTGATATGCTGCTACTGCAGAGCATGTCACTCCTCCCGCCGTTGTGTGGACAAAACGTTTTGACGTGAATGTCCTTTGATTTTTGTATGCATATATATGGATGCGTACTGTGTCGTATACGTGCTCCCTTTCTTGTGACAAAATTTAACCGATGTCTTCTATTATTAATCTTATCTGCTTATGCTGTATTTGGCTGTGTACAATATTTTAATAATGATAATTATATGAAACAATGTGAAAATACAAATGAAAATACAGAGTAAAGGTATTTCTTAGAGTTTGCATTAACAAAAACCATATATAAACCATATATATATGTAGATGTGAGTAGTTACATAAATGGTATATTTATATTTGGATATACTGATATAATGTAATATTGATGAATAGATACTGAATGGTGAAAGTGATTTGACTTTACATGTATAACCAATCTTATTTCTAGGCTTAGAGTATAATTTGTACAGTGATTTCATTTGAACAGAAAAGAAAAACAAAAATACATGTGTACAGATATATTAAGATACAATGAATTCATAGAAAATTAAGTATGTTAGGCAAATGGTTAAGTTCAGGGCTAGAAGCTTTAGTATATTTATTTTTTTATTTTCTTTTTATAGGCTCTTCCTGTTAGCTTTCGATCAAATATTATACTTTTTATTGAAGTCTGATGTTTGTATGGTCTTTTTATTATTTGTCTGTCTCGTTTAAGGCCATCCTTATCCTTAAAATAAGTGTTACCTTTTTCTTTTACTTCTTTTATGATATACCTTGGTAGGTGTTTTATATTGTGAAAACCTAAGTTCTTTACCAGTTCTCTTTTCTTGAAACTATGAGGATCCTTTCGTTCCTCATTCATTCTATTTATTCTCTTGTTTTTATGTTCATGGGAAAGTTCTTTTATCTTTTGCCAATCCGAATTATTTAACATCGAATGCAGAAGGTCGAAGGGTCTATGCTTAGTAGTAGAATGAATTGTATCATTATACAATTGAACTGCCTTAAAAGCTAACGTTTTGTTGTCCGTATCTTTATTATCGTTGCTAAGTTTAAACAACCGAATATGTTCATTCAGTGTAGAGTGAAACCTTTCTATCACAGAATTACCTGTGTGTGTATTAGGGGATGTGAAGTGATAATGTATGTTTTCTTTATTCAAGAAGTCCTTAATGAATGCAGTATTAAATTCATTATCAGCTATAATTTTACTTGGTTTACCTAATATTGAAAATCTCTGATGGAGAACATCGACTATTGTTATAGAGTTTCGATCCGATATAGGGTGAATCGAAACATGCTTTGTTAATTTATCTATACAAGTCAGGAACATGCAATTCTTATTTAAAAACCATATATCTATATGAACTATGTCATTTGGTTTATTTGGAGTTTCTGTTACCATTAACAATGGCTTGATAGGACTCCTGTCGTACTTGCACATATTGCAAAGGATACAATTGTTAATAAATTTGTGAATTTCCAGTCTGAGGTTGGGATAATAGTACATATCTTTTAACTCTAAAAATGTTTCCTCGATTCCTCTGTGATTTTTCGCAATATGAGTCGTTTCAATCAATTCCAATAATTTTTCTTTACAAGTCAAGTCCTTAAGAAATTTAGTGCATTTCATAATTTTCATACCAGGTGTATTTGAAAAATAGCTTACTACAGTATTCTGAAATTTGATAAAAATGTCATCATCGTAGCAATAAAGCCCTAAAGTTCCTTTAATTGGAAGAATCGTCTTTAGAACATTTAGGACGTAATCTTCATTATAATCTATCATGGATATTATTGATCTTTGTTTCTTTTGATATAAAATGTGGTTAGTGTGAGTGTTATTATTACCTTTTTTTAAAATCAATTGATGCCTATAGATATTCACAGGAGTTTCCGTAATGAAGATATGGTCGTTCAGATTTTCAACACCACTATGAATAGTTGCTTTGTCTGATGCAATATCATCATTTTCTACATAGTTGGTCTCGAGACGACTTAAAAAATCGGCAACCTTATTCTCCTTACCCTTAATGTATTCTATAACAAAATCGTACTCATTAAGCTTAATCTTCCAGCGTTGCAGCTTACAGTTGGGTTCCTTGAGTGAATTAAGCCAAATCAACGGTCTATGATCTGTTTGAATTTTGAATTTTCGTCCAAATAAATATGGCCTAAAATGCTTTGTTGCCCACACAATTGCAAGTAACTCCTTTTCAACTGTGCTATAGTTGCATTCGTGACGATTTAAAGTTCGAGATGCGTATGCTATAGGATGTTGGTTTTGGGAAAGAACCGCTCCCAAAGCTGCGTTGCTGGCGTCGGTAGTCAAAGTGAAGGTTTTTTCAAAATTTGGATATGCTAAGACTGGACATGTACATATAAGTTCTTTAAGTTTATTAAAGGACTCAATGTACAGTCTGTCTTTAATGTTAACTTTTGAACCTTTCTTCAAACATTTAGTCATAGGAAGTGCGACTTTAGAGTAGTCCTTGATGAATTTTCGATAAAATCCTGTTATACCAAGGAATGATTTTATTTGCCTTGCCGTTTGGGGCATTTTTATTTGTTTTATTATCTCTATTTTGTTAGGATTGGGCTTTATACCATCCTCAGAAATAATGTGCCCCAAATATTCTGTCTGACGTTTCAAGAAGCTGCATTTATCGATTTGTACCTTGAGATTATACTCACGAAGCCTTTTGAAAATCTTACAAAGCGAGTCCATGTGCTCCTGAAGTGAGGTGGAAAAGATGAGAATATCATCAAGATAAACTACGCAGATATTATTAACGAAATCGTGAAGGACTTCGTTCATCATTCGTTGAAACGATGATGGGGCGTTTTTCAAACCGAACGGCATTCTCTTGAACTCATAATGCCCGCTCGATGTTGAAAAGGCAGTCTTGTGTTGGTCTTTATTGCTTATTGGGATTTGGTGAAAACCCTTTGCAAGGTCAAGAGTGGAGAAATAAAGAGCATTGCCCAATTTTGAAAATATGTCTTCAATATGAGGGATGGGAAACCTATCATCTATAGTTATGTCGTTAAGCTTTCTGTAATCAACTACAATGCGCCATTTTTGCTCACCGGAATTGTCAATCTTTTTGGGAACAATCCAAATTGGAGCATTGTACGCACTGGTTGATTTAACGATAATGTCAGACTTAAGCATTTCAGAAATTTGCTTATTTACTTCATTTCGAAGAGCTTCCGGGTACCTGTATTGCTTAGAATAAATAGGTATATCGTTTTTAGTGGGTATTTGATGAGTAAAGGTGACAACCGATGATAAATTGTCACCCTCAAAGTAAAATACATCCTTATACTTTTTAATTATATAAATTAAGCTTTTGGATTCTTCCGAATTAAGGTTTTGAATTTGTATTTTTTCTAATATTTCCTCTATATTTGGTCTTTTAAAGTTTACCTCAATTTCATCTTTCGCTAAATTAATTATTTCCTCCGGTACCGTTTGACAGGGCGAATTGTCAAAAATTAAAGGTAGGCTAGCTTCTCTTGTAATAAGCTGTGATGTGTTAAAATCGATCTTTGCTTGTAACGGCCTTAAAATGTTACAGCCAATTATTCCACAAAAATTACCATTTAACTCGGTTTCGAGCATATCAATTGTACTCGAAGGTTTGTTAAACTCTTTAAAGAGTGGAATTGTAATTTTTGAATTACAAATGACATTTGAATTTATCGACTTTAACTGTATAGGCTTTTCCAGTACCGCTTTGAAGGATTTGTGGAAAAGTCCTTTTCTAATCAGTGAGGTGCTTGCTCCAGAGTCAATAAGCAATCTAATTGGTCCAACGCTTGTCATGACCATTATAGAGGGAAGTGATCTGAGGTGGCTGACTGAAAATTTTGGTATTTACAGCACTCACTCTGTTCATTTCCTGTAGATCTATTACTAGAAGAATCGTCTGTTTGTAAGTGATCTACTTCCATGACGTTATTTCTGTTACGAAAATTCCCTGAGTTTGAAAAGACACGACTATTTCTTGGATTAGACGATCTATAGTTGGAGAATTTTGATTGACGAGAATTACTGGAATTTTGAGGAATTTGGCTAGCAGAATTTAAATTTGGAAAAGTTGAATTTTGTGGAGGTAAATTATGTGGCATAGTATTTTGCCGAAAATTATTGGTATGGAATGAATTATTGTTATTTTGCCAATGTGTTGTACTGGCACTGTATTGAAAATGCTGAGGATTATTGCGTCTGAAATTACGAGGATATGAAAAATTTTGAAAGTTAGAGTTTGTAGAGAAATAATCGGTATTGATAAGGATCGTCTTAGCTTCACTTAACGTGGAAGGATCTCTAGCGTGAAGAATAAGTCTTGGTTCGCTAGGCAGCTTACCAATAAAGAGCTTTAAAACCATACTCTCATTTTGGCTACTGCTGAACCAAGCTGGAGGATTTGGACATGTGGATGATTTTATGTTTAATTTAGTTAAGCAATCCAAACATTTCTCAAAAAGTTCCTGCACTGAGTTTGTAAAGTTTAACATTTTGACTTCGTTTATTATAGTTTCAAAACTGTCATTAATTGTACAGTGCTCAATCAAGACTTTTTTAATTTCTGGCCAATTCATAGGATTGCCATTATTAATTAAAACTATGTTTGCCCTACCCTTAACCTTTTGCCTAATTTTAAGTTCGACAAAGCCTCTTATATTTAAGTCTACGTATACAATATAATTATAGACGAAATCTACTTGCTTAATGAATAAATCCAGTTCCTCAGGAAGACCGGTGAAATCGCTGATCTCGTTGGTAATCTCCATTAAATTTATATTCGCCATGACGTCGCTTTCTTTTTTCTTCTTTAAGACACTTATGTTCTTTAATGCACTAGGGTTTATTTCGCTTGTTTTGTTTTTTCTGTTCTCAATGTTCTTTTTATTTAATACTCACTTTCACTTTCGCGATTTGCTAACGAAATGTGTGTACGTGGCTTTTACCGACTGCGCCAGTTATGTTACGGTATAAAACGATTAAGAATCAAAACGCAAAATTACATTTAGAAATCAAGATGACTTTATTGTATGTCGTCCAAAACTAGAGTGAACTATATTTTCTTAAAACATAAACTAACAGCTAATACGAACATAAGCAATAACGACAAAAAGAGACAAAAGAGGACGCTTTACAAAAAGGGGAGCATGCAGAAAAGAGACACACGATAATAGTTCGTAAACAACATACATACATGTTTGTACATACTTGTTGTGGCGGCGTCTTTTGTTGGTCAAGCCTGCTTGGTAACAGGTTGGTTGTTATTGAGTTTGGGCAAACTGTACCCAAACTTTGTGGACTAGGAGACACATGTTTGTCTCCTCCATAATGCATCTACTTAGAGAACTATGCCTATGTATGCATGTTTATAAACATGTTGTTGATATGCTGCTACTGCAGAGCATGTCACTCATGGTGCATGGCCGGTGATTGCAACAAATGAGCCGTGATTGTACATGGGACTTAAAAAGGAAACACTCCTACTACAATTACGTGTGTGCACAAAAAAAACGACGACTTTTCACAATAATCACACATAGGAGGATATGTTTGACTGGTCGTGGATTGTGTTGTTTTTTTTAGGTTTTTTTTGTTTTGGAATTGGAAATTCTGTACGGACGCGTGTAACATTATTCCGGGATTGTGGAGCGATGTTTATTGACACCTAATTAGCAATTGAATGTGGAGAAGAGATTTTTTTTGTTGAGAAGTGCTTCTAAATTAAATTGTTTGTTTTCAAAGCAATTTGAATGTTTACTCAGGCTAGATGACAAAGCGAACATATTTCCACCGCAAATGGCAGCCATTTTTTGTTGCGGAAGGCTAAGCGGGTAACTTCTGTGCCGAGGATGAAGGTGGTGGTACTTTTGCGATGTGGCAAGCTCAAATTGTCAGATCAAGCGTAGGATTACTCTTGCCAATCGCTGTTTCTTTGGGCTCCAGAGGCAGTTGAGTGACAGAGCAGTCTCTCGAAGGACCAAGTTGACTCTATGCAAGACACTGATCATCCCAATGGCGATGAGGCATGGACAATCTCGAAAGCGGATGAAGAAGTCCTCGGTTTCTTTGAGAGAACAGTTCTGCGTGCGATCTTTGGTCCTGTTTGTGTTGACGGGTTCTGGAGGAGAAGATTCAACCACGAACTGAACGGGCTGCACAGCGATATGAGCCTAGTTAGGCGTCTACGGTGGCTAAGGTCATGTAGAGCGGATAGACACCACAGCTCCGGCCCGAAGAATCATCGCTTCCTGGTTCGAGAAGGAGAGGAAGACCGAACCTCCGGTACAGAGACCAAGTCTTCGCGGATGTAAGGCAGCTTGGCCTTGATGACTGGAAGCAGCGTGCCCAGGACCGTCACCGATGGAAGGCAGCAATTGCTTAGGCTCAGACCCTTCATGCCATAGTGTGAGCTTTTATACCAAGGTGTCACATCACATTATCATGTGATTCTCGATCTTGGCGATGTTTGTGCGACAAATCGTACACCACATGCATGTCAAAGTCATCGGGAGTGGTTTTGAACATCTTTGCGAACGCCTGCCGAGTGAGGAAGGTCATCGAGCTGCGATTGACCCACGCAAAGTTGGCAGCAGCAGCCATTGCCTTCAGGTAGTCCTTTCCCTCGACACTGTTTAAGCGGGCGCACGCCAACTGTCGGCCATTCATCTCAATTTTGTCCCCCTCTTCATTGCCTTCTCCATCTGCACCAACGCGTCTGTGGCCACCTGGTGGCCGAAGCCTCGAGTGCACAGACCTACTGCATTCGAATTACATCATTAGACCGCCACTACGAATAGACAAAGGAACTACCTGCCCCTTTTTCTCGATGCCCATCTTGCTCGCACTCCCCTTGTCGTAGATCACCTCAACCACCTGGATTTCGGCGTAATGGTTGCCAGCACCCAGTGTCCCCAACTGAGGAAGTCCCCGATGTTTAGCTCTCATACTCACCTTCGACGGATCTGCAGTCGGCATGCGGCCATACTCCTCGCAATGCTCCTTATCCTCCGCCCACGCATATCTCTCCTGCAGATCCTTGGCAATCATGGGGATAATACCCTTGGATCCCACCCCAACTGGAATATGAGCAAACAGCGATTGCGACATTGTGCAAGCTGTTCCTTCAGCGGCTGCAGCAATCGCACACCACAGTTGAAGTCGAACCCCAGTCCACTGGGTGACACCATACTTAAGGGATCGGCCATACTTCCAATCGCAAAGCCATATTCCGAATGAATGCCCGGCAGACTAATCGATCGGCCCACAATGCCAGGCAGTGCGGCAACATTTGCTAAACGCCCGCAGAAATCCACCAACAGCTCCCGGACGGCAGGAGTTCTTCAATTCTTCCAACATAAGTTTCGCCAGACTGGCGTTCACGGAGAAGCATCCTTCGACGTTCATATTTGGCTGGAAGCCCCTTCTTGATGCGCCGTGCTCGATGATAGTATCGATGGAAAGAAGATATTGCTTATTCTCAGATTCGCAGAGACTTCATCCGTTTCCTATGTTCAACTTCTTCCTCGAGACTTGCTGGACCAGAAAGGAATCACTCAGTCCACTCTTGCCGGTGGAAATCCAATTTCGAAGGTCTCACACGACAAAGTATCCGATGAGAGAGGACACCACCGCGGGGCTTTACTCGGAAATGGATTTAACAACGAAAGAGGAAAAAAAGAGGCAATCCCCCATCTCTCTCCCTCGTCGACTGCTCATCCCCAACAATGTGGTTAATTGACTTGAATATTTGAAGAAGTGATTGGAAATGATTCTCCTGTAAAATTCATTAATGCAGGAAGCATGAAATTTCCACACTTACGTCCTCCTGCTCGGCTGGCTTCCCCAATGGATTGCCAGAAATTCAGAAAATTACATTCGATTGGAGAGGATTTGAAAGCACCTAGGTGTTGCACTAAGCCTTCAAGGTACAGCCACAGTTCCAGGAATCGATGGCCAGCAATTTGCTCTAATAAATATTCGTGTTCGAATGAGAAACAGGAAGCCGGAAACCACACACACACACACACACACACGCATCTCCCTCCCTTGGAGAGTTTCAAAAATTCGAATTCATCTCGAATAGCCGGCAAGAGATAAATTCTTGGGAAAATTTATGAAATTGTTAACCTCAATTTAAGGAAAGGAAGGGAGGAGGGGCGGGCGACCCTTATCCTTCTTATCGCACATGATTAAACCAAAATTAAGAATCCGTATCGATACACTTTAAAGGAAATTATCGAAACGACCTAAATCGTGGTGGTCTGGATGTATGGTACACACGCACGCACGTAGGTGGAAAGAATCGATCCGGCAGGAGCCGAGCAAGGATTTAAAGAGATAACAGAGAAAGGTAAGCAAATTAAATGGTTTCGTATCCCTTTGACGAGTTTATTGGACACGTGCTGGCCATTCTCGACTGAGTTGTGTGTGCGCGTGTGTGTGCCTATTCAAGCAACGAAATCAGCACCGTAGACCACTTCAGGGTTCCATGGCCTACCCCCGTTGGCAGATGTCTTACGTGAAACTGGGAATAGAGTTTGACCTCGTTTACGCATTTGCTTAGAGTTTTGGGGGCTGTCCTTTGGGGGCGCGTGCAACACGAGGTGCGAGCGGCCGAGCGACGAGCCAGTGACAGCAACACTATGTCAATGTCAGTGGGATGTCAAGATGTTTCTATTAGGTAAGACCTGGACTTCATTATGCTTTATCTGTGGACAGATTGTTGTGTGAGGAGTGGAGGGGTGTGCTGGTGATTCATATTTCACGGCGACGGGGTTCTGCCTTGGGAAAACCTGTATAATGGGCGAGTTTTTCATGAAAAATAAAAATGCTGCAAGGGATCCGACAGACAATCGACACCCAGGACCACACTTTTGAGGGTACTCCCGGAGGATTCGTCTTGAGCTCGTCTGTAGAGTTGGACAATGGAATCACTTTATTCTACGAGAGAAGGGTTAAAGCCCAGGAGGACGTCACAGAGGCAACGTTCTCCGATCTGGACGAACCCCGAAGATGTTGCAGCGTTTTTGTTGAAACACTAGGGCTGTTGACGTACTTCAAGATACACCCCTATTCTCTAAGACGTGTCGCCCAAAATGATGTGTCACTGTCACAAATTTGTATTCAAATTGTAGGCAAGCTTGTCATAGTGACACATACTTTTGAGTGACACTGATGAGAGATGCCAGACGTAGTCGCTCTGAAGCCGGTCTTCACGGCTGGACGGCGCTGTTGGTTGAGTGCGTACCTTAGGTTATGGGGGGTCCTAGGATCGAATCCCAGGGAAAGCAAAGCTAATATGCTGGTGCTCAAATCTATTTCAGTCACCGATTGCTTTGCGGGTCAAATAAACGTCATTGGGTATCACAATGGACAACAATGGTCCAATTGTGCTTGCAGTCCATTAACCTAACCCAAGGCTTAAGTTGTCAAGACATTATTTGTCATTCATTCCACATAGCACTTCAGTCACTTCTTCTTCTGATGGCGCTACAGTCCGGGGTGAACCTGGGCCTCAGGCAATAAGCCGCTGTATAGGCGGCCACCTTAGCCAGCTGCCTCCAATTTGGCACTTGCGTGTGGTCCTTCTTCCATTGAGTGCTCCATCGGCTTCGTGATCGTCGTCTATTGCGTTGTCCCACTGGTTCGAAATCGAAGACTCTTCGGGCTGAAGCAGTGTTGTCCATGCGCTCAACATGGCCTAGCCATCATAGGCGTTGAATCCGTAGACGCCTGGCTAGACTCATGTAGCTGTCCAGTTCGTGGTCTTCTTCTCCAGAAACCCTCAACGCAAACAGGACCAAAGATTGAACGCAGAACTTTTCTCTCGAAGGGACCAAGTGTGTCTTCATCTGCTCTTGAGATAGTCCAGGCTTCAGCGCCATAGCACATCAGTTACGGCTTACTTACTTGCTTATCAGGCAGACGAACCATGAAGGGTCTGAGCCTAAGCAATTGCTGCCTTCCATCGGTGACGGTCCTGGGCACGCTGCTTCCAGTCATCAAGGGCAAGCTGTCTTACATCCGCGATGACTTGGTCTCCGTACCGGAGGTTCGGTCTTCCTCTCTTTCTCGAACCAGGAGGCTCGGATTCGAAGACCCTCTTTGCTGGAGCGTTGTTGTCCATTCGCTCGATGTGGCCGAGCCAGTGTCGTCGACGGATTTTTGCCTTCAGGACTACATCCACATCCTTGTACAGCTCGTAGAGTTCGCGGTTGTGTCTTCTCCTTTATTCGCCTTCTTCGAGAATTTACCTTTGAAGGCACCAAGAATCAGCTCTGCAGTCTTACTTGATGTCCAGCTTTCCGTTCCATAAACTAAGACTGGCAGAATAAGGCTTTTGTAGAGCATGACTTTGGTCCACATCAGTCACTGCATCGCCTAAAAAAGTGCCATCCACACCCCCTGTCGCGACCTTGGCAAACAACAACACAATGGCACTTCAAGTGGACACAGTATCCTCCCTCCCCTTGCCAGAGTTAACAACCTCTTCAACATGATTCCCGGATGTTCATTGTCAGTCAATCGATAACCACACGCAATCGTTTCCCAATCGATCAATCACAATCATGATTGCGTGCTCAAAATTTATAACACTCGCCGCCGACGCCGGTTCGTTAGCCGAACCGAGCCGAATGCCGAAGACGAACACCCGCCCTTCGCCTAATCAAAAGCCATTCAAAGCGCTCTTCTGCCTCTGACTTGTCAAGCCATCTCGAACAAGTGGTAATAAATCACCGGAGCCACCTCGCTCTCGCTCTCGTCCGGCCCCATTCAAATGAACTGCCCATTAATCGTCTTCGATTTCCTTCACAGCACCGTGCGCCGTTCATAACTACCGCGCGGCGGGAGGGGACACGTAAAAATTGTATCTCACGACGATTACTCATCGTAATTGGACTCCAGCAGGCAGACAGACGAATCCGTGTTCCACGTCTGTGTACACATAACCAACTAGCTAACGAAGCGGCCAAGTCCATCAATCAATCAACTATTAAATCAGATTCATTTCTTTCGGCCCACCCGTCGCTGTTTTTTTGTGTTTCCCTTGCCAGGCCTATTTACGCAGGTCCTTGATCGGCCTGTTTGGCCTCTCCTCCTCGTCGTCGTTCCACAAGGGAGCGTAATGAGCAGGCGGCCAGGCCATCAGTCCCTCATTCCGGCGCACACGCATATCAAGACGGACGGTTCTGCTCGCTTTTATCGAGTGGACATTATTTGCTTTGTTATTGTGGTGTCATCCCCGCCGTCCGGTGCTCGCAACTGCCGTGATAAATGAGCAACACGCAACGCGCAATCCGCCGCCCCTGAGTGCCGACTGGAGATTTGTACAAACATCCACGGAGACGTCCCGAAGAACCACCACACTCGCCCGGTTTCGTCGGATAATTATCCGTCAATTTATTCAATTGAGAGGAGGTGGACGGCGGCTGCTCCAGTGCGGGCTTTCGCAAATTGCTTGGGCGGAGGGATAATGTTACGTATACGCCAGCGTCGGCGGCAGCCCGTTAAGTGCCGACGCTTGTTTCGCAAATTGACTGCGGAACACCGGGGATGTGTGCGTTCGGCTGGACATACGTTAATTTGACTTTGAGGAAGATTGACGTCGACATGATTAGTTGCGATAAGCGCAGACAATGAGTCGATACTGAGAGCAGTCCGATAAGACGGGGACCGCCAGCGCTACGAATAACGAGAGATTAAAGTGTGCAGCGGCTCTCTCAAGGATATCCGGGTGTCACATTTAATTGGGGACTGCAAATGCCGTCTAATGAAAGCGATATTCCACTGAAATCCGATGCACACGTCGTTCGGATGGCAGCGCGCACAGGCGGATAAAAGTAGTCGATCCGGTCTCGTGCGTGTGTGACGATGAGTTATGTGCACCCATGCGACTGGCAAAGGTTTTGCGATAATTGATTGGTGGCTTTGCGGGCGGACTCCTGGGAATCGAACGCAAGTTAATCTCTCCACGGACACGGGACTTGTGTGCCTGTCAGCGGACGTTCGATTGAGAGCTGGATGTCGGCTGGATTCTGCAGTGATTAGTGGCTTTGGCTTCGATCCCTCCTGCTCCTCAGCGAGGTAAGTCTAAAGCGCTTTCCTCGGGGCAGTGATTACGTCCGCGTCCTGTTGACCTCATTCCCGACACGGGCAGATGTCCCTTGTAGACGGTGCGGTGGGAGTTGCGTTTTTCCGCTGCCGTTCGATTGCAATCAGATCCGTGGGGCGGCATCGAAAACTTTTCAATCACTGCCCGGGGGTGATGCTGCTGCATTTCAAATCGACGTCGTTATAACTTTCCGCCATGTGCCCAAGTTAATTCAACCGCGATGAATTTAAATGAATCACCAGCGCGCCACCACCACCCACCGCGACAGTAGATAATCCGCAGGTTTAGACGAGAATAGATGCCCCGCACATCCTTTGTCTGGCCCACGACTGGGCGGGGATGCGTGCGTTTGTGTGCCGCCATCCGTGCGGCATCGGCGGTGGTTTATCAATCTGCATTCGCGGTGTGTTCAATATGCTGATGTGGTAAGCCTCCAAGCGGTTCGATGATGTTGCTGCACGCCCGCGCCACCCGACGATGAGCCGGGATAGCAGGTGTCAGTGTTTGTTTATAAATTTTCATAATTAGAATATTATTTCAATAATATGCCCATAAATTGGGATTGTGGCAATTACGAGCTATGCATATGTGATGGGCTGCGAGTGTGCCGGGCCGGGAGGGGGCGCCACAGAGGGTGGTGATGTGACGCCGGGGGTGGTGTCTGCAGTGCTTATCCAGAAATCCTTGGGTTTTGACGGTATTTGCATAATTAAACACTGATTAACTTTTGCAGCGACGCCGTCGCAAGCAGTTGACGAGAGATATCCCCTTTTGCACCTCGAGCAGAGTTAAATTTAAGCGCGTTGTAGAAGTATATGGCGTCCTCAAGAAAGGAAAGAGCGTGGCAAGAAACCGAAGGGGGTTTCTGGACAAGGGAACCGAAAGGGTTTCTGGACAAAGGAACCGAAAGGGTTTCTGGACAAGGAAACCGAAAGGGTTTCTGGACAAGGGAACCGAAAGGGTTTCTGTACAAAGGAACCGAAAGGGTTTCTGGACAAGGAAACCGAAAGGGTTTCTGGACAAGGGAACCGAAAGGGTTTCTGGACAAGGAAACCGAAAGGGTTTCTGGACAAGGGAACCGAAAGGGTTTCTGGACAAGGGAACCGAAAGGGTTTCTGGACAAAGGAACCGAAAGGGTTTCTGGACAACGGAACCGAAAGGGTTTCTGGACAAGGGAACCGAAAGGGTTTCTGGACAAGGGAACCGAAAGGGTTTCTGGACAAAGGAACCGAAAGGGTTTCTGGACAAGCGAACCGAAAGGGTTTCTAGACAAGTGAACCGAAAGGGTTTCTGGACAAGGGAACCGAAAGGGTTTCTGGACAAGGGAACCGAAAGGATTTCTGGACAAGGGAACCGAATGTGTTTCTGGACAAGGGAATCGAAAGGGTTTCTGGACAAGGAAACCGAAAGGGTTTCTGGAAAAGGGAACCGAAAGGGTTTCTGGACAAGGGAACCGAAAGGGTTTCTGGACAAGGGAACCGAAAGGGTTTCTGGACAAGGGAACCGAAAGGATTTCTGGACAAGGGAACCGAATGTGTTTCTGGACAAGGGAACCGAAAGGGGTTTCTGGACAAGGGAACCGAAAGGGTTTCTGGACAAGGGAACCGAAAGGGTTTCTGGACAAGGGAACCGAAAGGGTTTCTGGACAAGGGAACCGAAAGGGTTTCTGGACAAGGGAACCGAAAGGGTTTCTGGACAAGGGAACCGAAAGGGTTTCTGGACAACGGAACCGAAAGGGTTTCTGGACAAGGAAACCGAAAGGGTTTCTGGAAAAGGGAACCGAAAGGGTTTCTGGACAAGGGAACCGAAAGGGTTTCTGGACAAGGGAACCGAAAGGGTTTCTGGACAAGGGAACCGAAAGGATTTCTGGACAAGGGAACCGAATGTGTTTCTGGACAAGGGAACCGAAAGGGGTTTCTGGACAAGGGAACCGAAAGGGTTTCTGGACAAGGAACCGAAGCGGTTTCTGGACAAGGGAACCGAAAGGGTTTCTGGACAAGGGAACCGAAAGGGTTTCTGGACAAGGGAACCGAAAGGGGTCTCTGGACAAGGGAACCGAAAGGGTTTCTGGACAAGGGAACCGAAAGGGTTTCTGGACAAGGGAACCGAAAGGGTTTCTGGACAAGGGAACCGAAAGGATTTCTGGACAAGGGAACCGAATGTGTTTCTGGACAAGGGAACCGAAAGGGGTTTCTGGACAAGGGAACCGAAAGGGTTTCTGGACAAGGAAACCGAAAGGATTTCTGGACAAGGGAACCGAATGTGTTTCTGGACAAGGGAACCGAAAGGGTTTCTGGACAAGGGAACCGAAAGGGTTTCTGGACAAGGAAACCGAAAGGGTTTCTGGACAAGGGAAGCGAAACCGAAAGGGTTTCTGGACAAGGGAACCGAAAGGGTTTCTGGACAAGGAAACCGAAAGGGTTTCTGGACAAGGGAAGCGAAACCGAAAGGGTTTCTGGACAAGGGAACCGAAAGGGTTTCTGGACAAGGGAACCGAAAGGGTTTCTGGACAAGGAAACCGAAAGGGTTTCTGGACAAGGGAAGCGAAACCGAAAGGGTTTCTGGACAAGGGAACCGAAAGGATTTCTGGACAAGGGAACCGAATGTGTTTCTGGACAAGGGAACCGAAAGGGTTTCTGGACAAGGGAACCGAAAGGGTTTCTGGACAAGGAAACCGAAAGGGTTTCTGGACAAGGGAAGCGAAACCGAAAGGGTTTCTGGACAAGGGAACCGAAAGGGTTTCTGGACAACGAAACCGAAAGGGTTTCTGGACAAGGGAACCGAAAGGGTTTCTGGACAAGGGAACCGAAAGGGTTTCTGGACAAGGGAACCGAAAGGGTTTCTGGACAAAGGAACCGAAAGGGTTTCTGGACAAGGAAACCGAAAGGGTTTCTGGACAAAGGAACCGAAAGGGTTTCTGGACAACGGAACCGAAAGGGTTTCTGGACAAGGGAACCGAAAGGGTTTCTGGACAAGGGAACCGAAAGGGTTTCTGGACAAAGGAACCGAAAGGGTTTTTGGACAAGCGAACCGAAAGGGTTTCTAGACAAGTGAACCGAAAGGGTTTCTGGACAAGGAAACCGAAAGGGTTTCTGGACAAGGGAACCGAAAGGGTTTCTGGACAAGGAAACCGAAAGGGTTTCTGGACATGGGAACCGAAAGGGTTTCTGGACAAAGGAACCGAAAGGGTTTCTGGACAAGCGAACCGAAAGGGTTTCTGGACAAGGAAACCGAAAGGGTTTCTGGACAAGGAAACCGAAAGGGTTTCTGGACAAGGGAACCGAAAGGGTTTCTGGACAAGGGAACCGAAAGGGTTTCTGGACAAGCGAACCGAAAGGGTTTCTGGACAAAGGAACCGAAAGGGTTTCTGGACAAAGGAACCGAAAGGGTTTCTGGACAAGGGAACCGAAAGGGTTTCTGGACAAGGGAACCGAAAGGGTTTCTGGACAAGGGAACCGAAAGGGTTTCTGGACAAGGGAACCGAAAGGGTTTCTGGACAAGGGAACCGAAAGGGTTTCTGGACAAGGGTACCGAAAGGGTTTCTGGACAAGGACAACGAAAGGGTTTCTGGACAAGGGAACCGAAAGGGTTTCTGGACAAGGAAACCGAAAGGGTTTCTGGACAAGGAAACCGAAAGGGTTTCTGGACAAGGAAACCGAAAGGGTTTCTGGACAAGGGAACCGAAAGGGTTTCTGGACAAAGGAACCGAAAGGGTTTCTGGACAAGGTTTCTGGACAAAGGAACCGAAAGGGTTTCTGGTACCGAAAGGGTTTCTGGACAAAGGAACCGAAAGGGTTTCTGGACAACGGAACCGAAAGGGTTTCTGGACAAGGGAACCGAAAGGGTTTCTGGACAAGGGAACCGAAAGGGTTTCTGGACAAAGGAACCGAAAGGGTTTCTGGACAAGCGAACCGAAAGGGTTTCTAGACAAGTGAACCGAAAGGGTTTCTGGACAAGGAAACCGAAAGGGTTTCTGGACAAGGGAACCGAAAGGGTTTCTGGACAAGGGAACCGAAAGGGTTTCTGGACAAGGGAACCGAAAGGGTTTCTGGACAAGGGAACCGAAAGGATTTCTGGACAAGGGAACCGAATGTGTTTCTGGACAAGGGAACCGAAAGGGGTTTCTGGACAAGGGAACCGAAAGGGTTTCTGGACAAGGAACCGAAGCGGTTTCTGGACAAGGGAACCGAAAGGGTTTCTGGACAAGGGAACCGAAAGGGTTTCTGGACAAGGGAACCGAAAGGGTTTCTGGACAAGGGAACCGAAAGGGGTTTCTGGACAAGGGAACCGAAAGGGTTTCTGGACAAGAAACCGAAGCGGTTTCTGGACAAGGGAACCGAAAGGGTTTCTGGACAAGGGAACCGAAAGGGTTTCTGGACAAGGGAACCGAAAGGGGTCTCTGGACAAGGGAACCGAAAGGGTTTCTGGACAAGGGAACCGAAAGGGTTTCTGGACAAGGGAACCGAAAGGGTTTCTGGACAAGGGAACCGAAAGGATTTCTGGACAAGGGAACCGAATGTGTTTCTGGACAAGGGAACCGAAAGGGGTTTCTGGACAAGGGAACCGAAAGGGTTTCTGGACAAGGAACCGAAGCGGTTTCTGGACAAGGGAACCGAAAGGGTTTCTGGACAAGGGAACCGAAAGGGTTTCTGGACAAGGGAACCGAAAGGGTTTCTGGACAAGGGAACCGAAAGGGTTTCTGGACATGGGAACCGAAAGGGTTTCTGGACAAAGGAACCGAAAGGGTTTCTGGACAAGCGAACCGAAAGGGGTTTCTGGACAAGGAAACCGAAAGGGTTTCTGGACAAGGGAACCGAAAGGGTTTCTGGAAAAGGGAACCGAAAGGGTTTCTGGACAAGGGAACCGAAAGGGTTTCTGGACAAGGGAACCGAAAGGGTTTCTGGACAAGCGAACCGAAAGGGTTTCTGGACAAAGGAACCGAAAGGGTTTCTGGACAAAGGAACCGAAAGGGTTTCTGGACAAGGGAACCGAAAGGGTTTCTGGACAAAGGAACCGAAAGGGTTTCTGGACAAGGAAACCGAAAGGGTTTCTGGACAAGGAAACCGAAAGGGTTTCTGGACAAGGAAACCGAAAGGGTTTCTGGACAAGGGAACCGAAAGGGTTTCTGGACAAGGAAACCGAAAGGGTTTCTGGACAAGGAAACCGAAAGGGTTTCTGGACAAGGGAACCGAAAGGGTTTCTGGACAAGGAAACCGAAAGGGTTTCTGGACAAGGGAACCGAAAGGGTTTCTGGACAAGGGAACCGAAAGGGTTTCTGGACAAGGGAACCGAAAGGGTTTCTGGACAAGGGAACCGAAAGGGTTTCTGGACAAGGGAACCGAAAGGGTTTCTGGACAAGGGAACCGAAAGGGTTTCTGGACAAGGGAACCGAAAGGGTTTCTGGACAAGGACAACGAAAGGGTTTCTGGACAAGGGAACCGAAAGGGTTTCTGGACAAGGGAACCGAAAGGGTTTCTGGACAAGGGAACTGAAAGGGTTTCTGGACAAGGGAACCGAAAGGGTTTCTGGACAAGGGAACCGAAAGGGTTTCTGGACAAGGGAACCGAAAGGGTTTCTGGACAAGGGAACCGAAAGGGTTTCTGGACAAGGGAACCGAAAGGGTTTCTGGACAAAGGAACCGAAAGGGTTTCTGGACAAGGGAACCGAAAGGGTTTCTGGACAAGGGAACCGAAAGGGTTTCTGGACAAAGGAACCGAAAGGCTTTCTGGACAAGGGAACCGAAAGGGTTTCTGGACAAGGCAACCGAAAGGGTTTCTGGACAAGGGAACCGAAAGGGTTTCTGGACAAGGAAACCGAAAGGGTTTCTGGACAAGTGAACCGAAAGGGTTTCTGGACAAGGAAACCGAAAGGGTTTCTGGACAAGGGAACCGAAAGGGTTTCTGGACAAGGGAACCGAAAGGGTTTCTGGACAAGGAAACCGAAAGGGTTTCTGGACAAGGGAACCGAAAGTGTTTCTGGACAAAGGAACCGAAAGGGTTTCTGAACAAGGGAACCGAAAGGGTTTCTGGACAAGGAAACCGAAAGGGTTTCTGGACAAGGAAACCGAAAGGGTTTCTGGACAAGGAAACCGAAAGGGTTTCTGGACAAGGGAACCGAAAGGGTTTCTGGACAAGGAAACCGAAAGGGTTTCTGGACAAGGAAACCGAAAGGGTTTCTGGACAAGGAAACCGAAAGGGTTTCTGGACAAGGGAACCGAAAGGGTTTCTGGACAAGGGAACCGAAAGGGTTTCTGGACAAAGGAACCGAAAGGGTTTCTGGACAAGGAAACCGAAAGGGTTTCTGGACAAGGGAACCCAAAAGGGTTTCTGGACAAGGAAACCAAAAGGGTTTCTGGACAAGGGAACCGAAAGGGTTTCTGGACAAGGAAACCGAAAGGGTTTCTGGACAAGGAAACCGAAAGGGTTTCTGGACAAGGGAACCGAAAGGGTTTCTGGACAAGGGAACCGAAAGGGTTTCTGGACAAGGAAACCGAAAGGGTTTCTGGACAAGGGAACCCAAAAGGGTTTCTGGACAAGGAAACCGAAAGGGTTTCTGGACAAGGGAACCGAAAGGGTTTCTGGACAAGGAAACCGAAAGGGTTTCTGGACAAGGGAACCGAAAGGGTTTCTGGACAAGGGAACCGAAAGGGTTTCTGGACAAAGGAACCGAAAGGGTTTCTGGACAAGGGAACCGAAAGGGTTTCTGGACAAGGAAACCGAAAGGGTTTCTGGACAAGGGAACCGAAAGGGTTTCTGGACAAGGAAACCGAAAGGGTTTCTGGACAAGGAAACCGAAAGGGTTTCTGTACAAGGGAACCGAAAGGGTTTCTGGACAAGGAAACCGAAAGGGTTTCTGGACAAGGGAACCGAAAGGGTTTCTGGACAAAGGAACCGAAAGGGTTTCTGGACAAGGGAACCGAAAGGGTTTCTGGACAAGGGAACCGAAAGGGTTTCTGTACAAGGGAACCGAAGGGGTTTTTGGACAAGGGAACCGAAAGAGTTTCTGGACAAGGAAACCGAAAGGGTTTCTGGACAAGGGAACCGAAAGGGTTTCTGGACAAGGCAACCGAAAGGGTTTCTGGACAAGGGAAGCGAAACCGAAAGGGTTTCTGGACAAGGGAACCGAAAGGGTTTTTGGACAAGGGAACCGAAAGGGTTTCTGGACAAGGGAACCGAAAGGGTTTCTGGACAAGGGAAGCGAAACCGAAAGGGTTTCTGGACAAGGGAACCGAAAGGGTTTCAGGACAAGGGAACCAAAGGGGTTTCTGGACAAGGAAACCGAAAGGGTTTCTGGACAAGGGAACCGAAAGGGTTTCTGGACAAGGGAACCGAAAGGGTTTTTGGACAAGGGAACCGAAAGAGTTTCTGGACAAGGAAACCGAAAGGGTTTCTGGACAAGGGAACCGAAAGGGTTTCTGGACAAGGCAACCGAAAGGGTTTCTGGACAAGGGAAGCGAAACCGAAAGGGTTTCTGGACAAGGGAACCGAAAGGGTTTTTGGACAAGGGAACCGAAAGGGTTTCTGGACAAGGGAACCGAAAGGGTTTCTGGACAAGGGAAGCGAAACCGAAAGGGTTTCTGGACAAGGGAACCGAAAGGGTTTCAGGACAAGGGAACCAAAGGGGTTTCTGGACAAGGAAACCGAAAGGGTATCTGGACAAGGGAACCGAAAGGGTTTCTGGGCAAAGGAACCGAAAGGGTTTCTGGACAAGGAAACCGAAAGGGTTTCTGGACAAGGGAACCGAAAGGGTTTATGGACAAAGGAACCGAAAGGGTTTCTGGACAAGGGAACCGAAACCGAAAGGGTTTCTGGACAAGGGAACCGAAAGGGTTTCTGGACAAGGGAACCGAAAGGGTTTCTAGACAAGGAAACCGAAAGGGTTTCTGGACAAGGAAACCGAAAGGGTTTCTGGACAAGGGAACCGAAAGGGTTTATGGACAAAGGAACCGAAAGGGTTTCTGGACAAGGGAACCGAAAGGGTTTCTGGACAAGGGAACCGAAAGGGTTTCTGGACAAGGAAACCGAAAGGGTTTCTGGACAAGGGAACCGAAAGGGTTTCTGGACAAGGAAACCGAAAGGGTTTCTGGACAAGGAAACCGAAAGGGTTTCTGGACAAGGGAACCGAAAGGGTTTCTGGACAAGGGAACCGAAAGGGTTTCTGGACAAAGGAACCGAAAGGGTTTCTGGACAAGGGAACCGAAAGGGTTTCTGGACAAGGGAACCGAAAGGGTTTCTGGACAAGGGAACCGAAAGGGTTTTTGGACAAGGGAACCGAAAGAGTTTCTGGACAAGGAAACCGAAAGGGTTTCTGGACAAGGGAACCGAAACCGAAAGGGTTTCTGGACAAGGGAACCGAAAGGGTTTCTGGACAAGGGAAGCGAAACCGAAAGGGTTTCTGGACAAGGGAACCGAAAGGGTTTCTGGACAAGGGAAGCGAAACCGAAAGGGTTTCAGGACAAGGGAACCAAAGGGGTTTCTGGACAAGGAAACCGAAAGGGTTTCTGGACAAGGGAACCGAAAGGGTTTCCGGACAAGGGAACCGAAAGGGTTTTTGGACAAGGGAACCGAAAGAGTTTCTGGACAAGGAAACCGAAAGGGTTTCTGGACAAGGGAACCGAAAGGGTTTCTGGACAAGGCAACCGAAAGGGTTTCTGGACAAGGGAAGCGAAACCGAAAGGGTTTCTGGACAAGGGAACCGAAAGGGTTTTTGGACAAGGGAACCGAAAGGGTTTCTGGACAAGGGAACCGAAAGGGTTTCTGGACAAGGGAAGCGAAACCGAAAGGGTTTCTGGACAAGGGAACCGAAAGGGTTTCAGGACAAGGGAACCAAAGGGGTTTCTGGACAAGGAAACCGAAAGGGTTTCTGGACAAGGGAACCGAAAGGGTTTCTGGGCAAAGGAACCGAAAGGGTTTCTGGACAAGGAAACCGAAAGGGTTTCTGGACAAGGGAACCGAAAGGGTTTATGGACAAAGGAACCGAAAGGGTTTCTGGACAAGGGAACCGAAACCGAAAGGGTTTCTGGACAAGGGAACCGAAAGGGTTTCTGGACAAGGGAACCGAAAGGGTTTCTAGACAAGGGAACCGAAAGGGTTTCTGGACAAGGAAACCGAAAGGGTTTCTGGACAAGGGAACCGAAAGGGTTTATGGACAGAGGAACCGAAAGGGTTTCTGGACAAGGGAACCGAAAGGGTTTCTGGACAAGGGAACCGAAAGGGTTTCTGGACATGGGAACCGAAAGGGTTTCTGGACAAAGGAACCGAAAGGGTTTCTGGACAAGGGAACCGAAGGGGTTTCTGGACAAGGGAACCGAAAAGGTTTCTGGACAAGGGAACCGAAACCGAAAGGGTTTCTGGACAAAGGAACCGAAGGGGTTTCTGGACAAGGGAACCGAAAAGGTTTCTGGACAAGGGAACCGAAACCGAAAGGGTTTCTGGACAAAGGAACCGAAGGGGTTTCTGGACAAGGGAACCGAAAGGGTTTCTGGACAAGAGAACCGAAAGGGTTTCTGGACAAGGGAACCGAAAGGGTTTCTGGACAAAGGAACCGAAAGTGTTTCTGGACAAGGAAACCGAAAGGGTTTCTGGACAAGGAAACCGAAGGGGTTTCTGGACAAGGGAACCGAAAGGGTTTATGGACAAAGGAACCGAAAGGGTTTCTGGACAAGGGAACCGAAAGGGTTTCTGGACAAGGGAACCGAAAGGGTTTCTGGACAAAGGAACCGAAGGGGTTTCTGGACAAGGGAACCGAAAGGGTTTCTGGACAAGGAAACCGAAATGGTTTCCGGACAAGGGAACCGAAAGGGTTTCTGGACAAAGGCACCGAAAGGGTTTCTGGACAAGGGAACCGAAGGGGCTTCTGGACAAGGGAACCGAAAGGGTTTATGGACAAGGAAACCGAAAGGGTTTCTGAACAAGGGAACCGAAAGGGTTTCTGGACAACGGAACCGAAAGAGTTTCTGGACAAGCAAACCGAAAGGGTTTCTGGACAAGGGAACCGGAAGGGCTTCTGGACAAAGGAACCGAAAGGGTTTCTGGACAGAGGCACCGAAAGGGTTTCTGGACAAGGGAACCGAAAGGGTTTCTGGACAAAGGAACGGAAGGGGTTTCTGGACAAGAGAACCGAAAGGGTTTCTGAACAAGGGAACCGAAAGGGTTTCTGGACAAAGGAACCGAAGGGGTTTCTGGACAAGAGAACCGAAAGGGTTTCTGGACAAGGGAACCGAAAGGGTTTCTGGACAAAGGAACCGAAGGGGTTTCTGGACAAGAGAACCGAAAGGGTTTCTGGACAAGGGAACCGAAAAGGTTTCTGGACAAGGGAACCGAAAGGGTTTCTGGACAAGGGAACCGAAAGGGTTTCTGGACAAGGGAACCGAATGGGTTTCTTGACAAGAGAACCGAAAAGGTTTCTGGACAAGGGAACCGAAAGTGTTTCTGGACAAGGGAAACGAAACCGAAAGGGTTTCTGGACAAAGGAACCGAAGGGGTTTCTGGACAAGGGAACCGAAAAGGTTTCTGGACAAGAGAACCGAAAGGGTTTCCAGACAAGGAAACCGAAAAGGCTTCTGGACAGGGAAACCGAAAGGGTTTCTGGACAAGGGAACCGAAAGGGTTTTTGGACAAGGGAACCGAAAGGGTTTCTGGACAAGGGAACCGAAAGGATTTCTGGATAAGGGAACCGGAAGGGCTTCTGGACAAAGGAACCGAAAGGGTTTCTGGACAAAGGCACCGAAAGGGTTTCTGGACAAGAGAACCGAAAGGGTTTCTAGACAAGGAAACCGAAAAGGCTTCTGGACAGGGAAACCGAAAGGGTTTCTGGACAAGGGAACCGAAAGGGTTTTTGGACAAGGGAACCGAAAGGGTTTCTGGACAAGGGAACCGAAAGGATTTCTGGATAAGGGAACCGGAAGGGCTTCTGGACAAAGGAACCGAAAGGGTTTCTGGACAAAGGCACCGAAAGGGTTTCTGGACAAGGGAACCGAAAGGGTTTCTGAACAAGGGAACCGAAGAGGTTTCCGGACAATGGAACCGAAAGGGTTTCCGGACGAAGGAACCGAAAGGGGTTTCTGGACAAAATCTCAATGTTGCCGGACGCCCCCCAAACTCTCAGGATCTGTTAATACACTCACCAGAACATGCGAAATGGTGTGCGCAAGTCATAGGTAGCCCTAGAACAGCCGCTGTGGCAGTTGGAAGATGGGCGTGAAATCCATCAGAAATGCCTTACTAACCACTGCTTGGATTTTGGGGTCAAAATCTCAATGTTGCCGGACGCCCCCCAAACTCTCAGGATCTGTTAATACACTCACCTATGCGCAAGTCATAGGTAGCCCTAGAACCGCCGCTGTGGCAGTTGGAAGATGGGCCGTGAAATCTATCAGAAATGCCTTACTAACCACTGCTTGGATTTTAGGGTCAAAATCTCAATGTTGCCGGACGCCCCCCAAACTCTCAGGATCTGTTAATACACACACCAGGACATGCCAAATGGTGTGCGCAAGTCATAGGTAGCCCTAGAACAGCCGCTGTGGCAGTTGGGAGATGGGCCGTGAAATCCATCAGAAATGCCTTACTAACCACTGCTTGGATTTTTGGGTCAAAATCTCAACGTTGCCGGACGCCCCTCATACTATCCTGGAAGTGGCTAAATGGTTTGGTGATTCCTTCTATTCAATATCGATTATGAACGAAACCTCTGTCTCCGCTATAGTCTCCTTCTTCTCAACCCCCACAATCCATCCAAGTGCAAATGCAAAGCCCAATAGCATCTCATTATGATTGGATTCTGAGATAGTTGCCAAAGTCTTCTAACTGCAACTACTGCACCTGGCATCTGCTTAGCACTCTCCCTTTCTGAAGTATCTGTTACTCAAGATAGGAAATTATCCAACAAATGCGGCGAGCAACAGAACACAGCTGCAAAGCAGAAAAATCCAAAAGGGATAACACATTTTCCATCCGGTCCAAGCAGCCAAGCCAACGTTAGCTACACAGCAACAATCTGAACATTATCCGCACCCACTTCCAGGTTAGTCGAACTCGAAGTCGAAGACGGGTCGATGGGGCGGATGGCAAAGGCACCCATCGAAGGAAGGCAGCAGCGAGCGCCCAGACATTTCATTTTGTTTTATTTTTAGGACTTCATAATGAAATGCAAATCGTTAGCCGAGGATATACAAATAAAAATGACATTAAGGGTAACTTGGTGGAGTGCGACGGGCGCGACGGGCGAGGGTCGTGGGATTTTGCCAAGCATTTTGCTGCTCGCACACTTTCCCCCAGAAGATGCTCGAAGGGTGGAAGAGGTTTATGATTTCACGGGGCAACGAGAAGCGGAAACACGACGAGGGGAAATTGTAAAATGAGGCAGACGGCGATGTCTCGCTTAATGACATCCCTCATTTGTTTCTTGCTGGTTTTTTTTATTCGGATTGTGTGAGCGCGGAGGATTTTGTTGTAATTTTTCTTGCACAACAAATCGACGCGTTATGAATTTTTTGTGTGTTCTTTTTTTGAGTGGCATTGGGGTGTGGTGAGTGGGTGGTGGTGGGTTGATGAATGGTCTCTGGGATTGGGTGATGTTAGGGAATTCAACGTACAGGCTGGTGGATTTCACCTCGGGGAGGAACCTGTATTTATTTAGAGCGATTCCTTCACCTTAGTATCCATAATGGGACCCGGTGGTGGTCTCCTGATGAGCCAAAGCGTCAACCAGATTGATCACATTGCGATCGACGCCAGACACTTCTCAAGTATTCTCGATTTCCGAATGTGTCGAGGTGCTTACATCGACCCGGATCAAGGTCAGATCGAGAGAACAACGGAGTCAAGGCAGGACAGCGCGGTTTGACGTCGTGGAGTTACATCGCAATCGATCGCTAGGAACTTTCCGACCGAGTCTCCTCTGTAAACTCTCTGAAAGTTTGACGCTGCCTGCACATACAATCGAAGAAGAATTGAAAAGTGGTCAAGAAGCTAGTTTAGGCGATGACACTGATTGGGTGTGATGGGCAGTGGCTGACGACACGACAAGTGCAGGCAGGCACATGCAGCCAAATAGGACGCCTGGAGGGCAACGCTACAACGAGCGAGAGCTGTTCGTGAGCTCTACGAACAGAATAGAAGGGGAGAGAACCGGCTTCTCAGAAGAAGAAGTAAAGAGCCAGGGAAGCGCGCGGTCTACTATATGAGAGGTGTTATGGCAGGAACAAAGTCCGTAATGGATCTAATCCGGTGTCCGGTGGATATGAGCTTCTGATGGGGCAGGAACAAACCACAAACGTGGTCAAGAAGCCATTTTAGGCGATGACACTGATGGGGTGTGATGGGCTGTGGCTGACGGTGGATATAAGCTTCTGATCTAAGCCAGCATGGGCCAACTCGTAGTAGAGTCACACTCGATACTAAGAATTTGGGAAAAGTCGTTTCTGCAGACTGTTAAACGGCGATGATGGGACAAATTCCGGTGCCAGGCAGAATGTTCCACTTAATATGGACGATGATGGGCAATAATTCCACAGGACTTAGATCAGGGCTAGATAGCGATACCTAGACTGAGATCGAACTAAGCTGCTGGAGAGGACGGTCTGTCCGAGGAGCTGCTTAGATCAACTGGAGATGATCTGGTTGAGCGCATACACCAGCTCATCTGTAAGACATGGTCGGAGAAAAGCATACCCAATGAGTGGATTCTCATTGTTATTTGTCCGCTCCACAAGAGAGGAGACCTCTGCGCCAACTATCGAGGTCTTCCTTGCCCTCGAGAAAGAAGTCCTGCTTGCGATGTGTGGTCCTGTTTGTCTTGATGACGTCTCGAGGACAAGAATCAACCACGAACTGTATAGGCCACTTAGGGCGCATGGACATGGCCCGACGAATCTTCGAATCTGCTCCATGGGGACAACGCACCAGAGGACGCCCACGAAATCGATGGCGCACTCCTAGGAAAAAGGACCTCAACCAACTAGGAGTACGAAATTGGAGGCAGCTGGCAAAATATCGTCCCGGCTGGAGAGGCATGTCGGTTGAGGTCGCTCTACGTTCGTTCCTGGTTCGGACCACATCGACACTCTAAGAAGCAGATGCTGGGGAATGCATGGATCACCACTTGATTAACGCTTCCACTCATCCCATCCTCAAGTGATTATGTTTCCCCACTTAATCCGATTACTCGAATTTCCCTAACCGCTCATCGCTTGAGGCGAACAAAGCACCTGTCAATCAATTTGCATCATAAAGTACATCTGCCAACTGATCGATGTCGTCAGAGGGACCCGAAGCCCCGAGCCTTCCGAAAATGGAAATGCCAAAAACAGCATCACTGACAGGAGCATAAATCTCCTCTGTCCTCTTCACCGTATTCAATTATAGTCAAAAAAAAGACGTCAAAATCACATTTCACAGCTTGTTTTGCTCCCGTTTATCGACCGTTATGCCGTGTCCTTATCCACACTATAGGAAGCATTTATCCAGCCGGTGGTTCTTTTTTAAGCCTCCCCCCCCACTCCCGGTTGCTTATATCCTTTTTCCATTTGACTGCATTCTGAAGGACCTCTACACACACGCCAGCCCCCCCGTAACATGTCAACCATGAAAATCAATAAACCGTACTTAAGTAAAATGTCACAAAAACAGATAAGGTCCTAAGAGTGGCCCTGCATGTGACCGTGTGACGAAATATCATAGCTCCCCGGCAAACACAATCAATTTCCTGGAATTTTGGAAAAAACAAAAGGAGCCACCAGGACATGGCATCGGTGATGGAAATTAAATCTTCTCCAGAGAATAATCAAATCGTAATGATCGCAGTCGACACTTGTTGTCACTGTTTTGGGTAGCCCCAGAAGTGTCCGAGTGTCGTCTCTCTGCCGCTCCATTGTCTCCTTGTTTTTTTTTTTTTTTTGTGTCCTCTCGCTTGGACACTGTCATGTGAGATAGCCCCCGTGGGGTTGGCTCGGCGGTGGGGCGGCGTGTCTGCGCATACAATTCTGACACTTTTGAGTAATGAACATCCCATTGATGGTGTCAGGATGTGTGCGCATTTTGGCTTATGTGTCCGCCCGTAGATTGAATATTTCTTTTGTCTGATCAACGGGAGCTAAGCTCTTGTGCGGTCGGTTCGAGCGCCGCTGAGACTCTCATTGTCAATGTCATCGTTTAGGGTTAAATTGCTGGATGAGTACATCTAATTGCCAACGGGAATTGGAATAAATTCTCCTCCTTTCCCCTCCCCACACACGAGCCCGAAAAAAAGGCAGCGCATGTATGGGAACATGGCGAACATTGATTATGGGGAAAATTAAAGGAGCCCTGGCGGCTATTGAGAGGAAACAATGCAGACATTAGATTGCTTCTTTGAAATTAATTTCGGAGAAGATAAACCCTCGAATGAAACAAAGCCGCATGAGGGCGAGATGACTGGCAAAATGTTTCACTGGAAGTACGTACAAAAGCACACACAAAGAGGCCGACAAAAATCACCTTTTCAAAGAAAACGTTTCTCCGAAAGACGATGCATGGATGGGGGAATGTCCTGTGAAGGTCAGTGTCAAGTTTGGCATTTGTCTGGTCGATTTGTCGGACGAAATTGATCAAATAAATACCTTCGGGTGATGGGTCCCACACTTTTTCTTCGATATAAGTCAATTGCAGCAGGAGTGTATGTCGGAGGAGGCTGTCATGGAAAACTGATGCTGAACGATGGGAATATGGTACAAAAAAATTCGAGCAGCAAGTTCAGTCATGACAGCTCAATGGGCATCTCTGAAAGAAAATAGAAGCAAATTGACTCTAACCGTAACCTCAGTTATGATTTCGGATCATAGCATCCGCTCTTCACGGTTCCCCACAAAAAAGTCATAAAGGGTCAACAGCTCTGAGGCATCCAATTAATATCGCCAAGACGGCTCATAACACGCTTTGGCAAACCAGCAGTCGTCCAAATTCACGTCTTCAATCTTACTAAAAAAAAGTCGGTAAGCATGGGTCTGTAACGCCCACATTTGACCAAAACTTTGTTCCCTTCCAGGCCCCGGCAAAAATGTCGGATGAATTGAATTAAATACTCCTGGCAAGAACAGCTAGATTCTTAAGCATGCGTCGACGCTACACAAACTTGTGTACGGCAGCCGCGGTGGGTCCTCATTTCGGTCAAACTTTCTTTTCAACAAATGCACTGCTTACGCAGGTTTCGAGCAGGGACCAGTTGCCGCCAGTGTCCAAGAAGCCTATGATGAGAAAACACTAGATGCATTCTGAATTTCGCACGAACCTGAACTGGAAGCTAAACATTCAGGAACGTGTCACAAAGGCTGCCTTAGCCATCTACTGCTGTAAGAAGACCATCAGGTCCAAATAGGGATTACAATCCCACATGGTCCACTGGCTATTTGCATCAGTAGTCAGAACCATACTAGAGCACAGCGTGGCGATTTGGTGGACTGCAGCCGATAAGAATATCAACCTTAAGTCGCTTGACATAGTGCAGAGGATCACTCGTGTATGTATCAACGGAGCACTAAGGACTGCTGCTCTGAATATACTCCTCAAGCTACCACCAATATAACTAGACTGTTAGCAGCTATTGCGGTGATCAGGTTTAGAGCTGGACAGAAATTCGTTTCAGAAACAACAACTTTACCGATACATACCTCATGTCACCGTCTTCAAGAGAACTAATCAACAGGCATCGCCTCCGGATCTAACCTGGATTCAAAGCGGTAGATGCTGGAGGGTTCACTGCGAATCTGCACGGTGGATAAAAGATAGATGCAGACAAGAGCGCTGGCATCAAGTACAGATATCGTCATCTGTTCTGACAGCCAGGCAGCGATCAAATCGTTTAAGTCTGACCAGCGTGATGGACCTGATTTTAGTAGGGAACGTGAAGGCTTGGGCTAACCTGCTTGAAGGGCAGAGTGTATCAAAGGATTGCCATTCCGGAAGAAACTCGGCATCAAGCCGATGTGGTCTTGAATGAGAAACTTGTGGTGCAATTGAATTAAATCAGTTGTAATGAGAGCGTGAATAAGACTTGCAGACGTTTCCATCGAAGTTGAGCTGTCGAAAACGCAAACTGATCGCAAACGCAAGAATCAGTCACCTTCAATTCCAAAACTTCCTCGAATGTCGCTTATCTCGACAATCTCTCAACGTATTTGTGATGGGACACTGTAAATTTGCAGAGAAGTACCAAGGGGACGAACTCGCTCCGAAGTAGTACAAGAACATCATAAAGCCTCCGCTGAAACCGGTTACACTTGCTTGAGTAAATCCTAGATGGAAAACCGGCTCAGGATATCTTACAACCACACACGTCTGGCCTACTCCGGACTAAAATCGATCGCTTAGTCTGATCAATGAGCAGGCCTAATCTTAGAACTTTCAATGGCGTCATAACAAGACACTGTGCTTTGGAAGTCCACTTCTAGACTAAATCTCCCCTAGAACGACTTCTGCAGGAGCTGCAGAGACGAGGATGAGGGAGAGACCATTGTACACTTGCTATGCAGCTGAAGTGCTCTCTGCCGCTGACACAGAAGTTTACTTCTTTGATAACTTGATTCAATTAAGTAACGTACGAGTCAGTCACCATAAGTTACTTAATTGAGACTTCCCGAACGTGGAAAGGCTTTACAGTCAAACACAGTCTGGATAGAAGGCTATATCTACAAATTGAATCACATGGGATTCCCTTCTTATCTCATCAGAAAAGACTTCCTGCGTCCAGGCAGCCAACTCAAACGAGAGTATCTAACAAGACGGGTGCTGCGCAAGGGTTGAAGCTGACCCCAGTTGCATCTGTCCAACAACTTCACGGCAGATCAACCGCTTCCAACGAACACACTAAACTGCTTCTAATCGCAGATTACTGACTTATTTAAGCCAACTCCAAGTTACGAACAATCGCCAAGCAAGGAGTCGCAATTTGCACAGAAACGCTTGAAAATCCGTACCTATGTATGTTTTTGGGGATAAAATGAAGAAGTGAATGCAAGTCAGCAGTCGGCACATAGAAAAAAGGAAGATTAACTGACAACAAGGCCACGCCAAGTTAACATCAGAGAAAGGCTGACGTTCAACAGTCAATCGAAGCTAAGCCTTAAGTGGACCAACCTGTGCTTCCATGGCATCCAGATTTTGATGCGGAAGCAGAATGAATTAAGCCAGAGGACACAGGTGCTGCTCCACAAGCAGCTAATACGGCCTATGTAAACGTAAAGCTTCCCAATGTGGGACACCGTCACTACGACGCTTTACGACAAAGCACACATCATCCTCTTGCAACAGTACATGGTGTAAAGCTGTAAAGCAACCATCCCAACGAGGAAATCAAGATCCTAAGAAACACAATTCTCGAACAACGCTACCTCAACGCGTATGTCGCCTGCTAACTAAACAGCTTCTACGAGAACCTCGAAAACAGTCATCACCGAGGCTAAACCGGGCACACCATCACCACTTCATCCCTAAGGCTCGACATCGACAAACACACGATGTAAACACTCGCCAATGCAGACACTACAAATGAACACTACGTTATTTGTTAAATTAAACAATGTACATGAGTTGAGCCAATGCCCCAATTATTAGTTCTAATTATAAAAATAATATGGGTAGCGTTACGGCCCGTAGAGGGCCAGGGCCTAGCTTCTCAGCAACCACTTGTGTTGTGCGTCCTATTGTTCTCTCACAATGGAGGGGTCCTTCAGTTTTATGCCGACTCCGAACGGCCAAGTTTGAGAAGCTTTTTTTTAGACGGAAGGATTCTCAGTGACTCGAAAGAGGTGGGGTCGTGAAAATTATTTTTGTCGCACAGACCAGAAATCGAACCTACAACGTTGGGGTTGACGCACATACCCACAACGGCACGGACCACCACAATATAAATTTTTGTTAATAATAAAATGTGTAAGTCACTAAATCGTCATATAATCCTCGTGGTAGCACAATGGGCGTATGCTGGCCTAAGTGATGCTGCTGGCTTCCTTTACATTAGTCAGCCACTTCAACCTATCCATTGTCAGCGGTAGTGTCTTCAGCAGATCGCAAAAAAGAGACTTCTTGAGACTTGTCTATCGCGTTATCCACTCTATAAGCAGCCTGCCTACCAAATTTCATCCAAATCCGAGCTTGTTTTCGGAGAGTGACCGCCGCCAATATTCTAAAATTGAATCACTCAACCATCTCACAAGGCACCCTCGAACTTGGAGGCTTCCGCTGTTGAGTCCCCCCGCCAAAGTTGCTCCTTTGCATTCACTTCCGCCTCTCGACACCAGCTCATCACGACAATTGGCAAATGAAGAGCTCCCAACAAAAAAAACGAACCACCCTCAAAGTAATAGTTAGAGACAGCACATGATGAAGCACGACGAGTCCCAGAAAGCACCAGAACTGAGCCATGACAAAAAAAGATGAACGAGGAGGAGGTGTCATCTCGGAGGAGAAAAAAGAAAATGCAACCATATCGCCCGTTCCAATAAGTCCACCACGGCTGATGGGGACCGACGACACCAGCACCCACCCCACAGGGAGCAAGAGGGAGAGCCCTCGCCCGCCCGTCAGATAAGGGTACGCGCAGACACAGTACAAAAGAGAAAGAGAAATTTTTAATTAGAAAACTTTCTGTACCACATCACACTCTACTCTAAACACAGCACCCCCGCACCGCTGTGCCTCCTCGCTCAGCACTCAGTCGCTCGTTCGTCGGCCCACCCCTCACTCGGTGTGAGCTTAATTTACACAATTTTCCTCGATAGCGTGTTTCGGTGGAGCTGGGGGCACCGGGGGCCGCAGAGATATACAACGTTTCGGTGCTCGGGGTTAACAGATTTCGTACATCTTAATCTGTTTTTTCTAGCACCACCAACGCCACCCACACCTCAATTTGAGGGGGAATCCTTTGAGAAATTGCGGTGAATCGTTGAACCAGGCGATGGGGCGAGAGCTTGTGTGCAATGGGTGGTTGAAGACATTTTGCAAAATTAATTAAACTATTTCAAAAAGCAGTTAAGTGGTGTGGTGACAACATGCGTTGGATTTTCGGTTGCCATTGGCGGCTGACGACAGGACATCAAAAGGATTTTTGTGTTATGCAGATGTCTACTGGATGAAATATGATTTGGCATGGATTTTTCATGTTTAATTGTGTTCACGATGCGGGAGGGAGAGCGAGAGTGACAGAGGACGACGAGGTCGATGGTGATGGCTTGACAGACGACTGGAGCACTGGAATTCAAGGACCCGGCCAGAGGACAACGACTTTGCCTGCAATGATTATTGGAGTGTGGAAGTTGTGATGGGATGAATCTGGTGGATTGATGGGAATGTTGACGATTTTTACGAGTCACCGCTGATGGGGTTAGTTTGGATTCTTTTGAGTGGCGCGCACTAATTGAACATTTTTGTGATTCGTCTTGGCGAGGGCGTGCGAGGGGAGGGAGGAGATTTGATGGGTTGGATGGAATGGTGGGAGTGATGGGATTCTTGAGGAATGGGGGGAGCGAATGGGGGTAGGTTAGGGACAAGTGGTTGAAATGTCGACTCCGATACCACGAGAATCTGGTAGGTCCTGCTCTGAAAATTGGCAGGAGCTCAATCAAACTCGATTGTCCGATGTGGAAGTGGGCTTAGCTTCACCAGCACCCAGTGGGGGTCTATATAGATGGCGAGAATGCTGCAGAAGAATTGTCAGTGAGCCGAAGGCCATAAAGCCGAATATGGTGAATTCCAGGATTGAAGGCAGAACTCATTCGATGCCACTATGGGCACAGTGCCAGTAAAACAAATTGTTTTCTTCTTTATTTGGCGCAACAGCTCGGGGTGGTTCTGAGCCTCAACCAACAAAGTGGCATGATCAAAGGCTGCTCGCCCCTGTAAAGTTGGCAATTTCGAGGATCGGCGAGCTATGAGCAGGTGCACAACTGTACATCGAATCCCAAAAGACCTAGGGCTCACGTCCACCTGCCCGGTCAACTGGAGAACCTAGCCACGATTCTGAAGCTTATCAGAGTGCGCAATCCAAGCCTATAGACTGATGAGAGCAAGATCAGCAAGCTGGAGCGACGCAAGAAATTTTACAAGATCCATCCATCCAGCCATCCTTGTGTTCACTGAAGAACCTCTTGAGCCTTTATCTAAAGACGACTTTGGGAAGGTACCTCTGAAAATGCTCTCATCCACCACCTCAACGGGAGTCGAGCAAGACCCCAACACAATCTCGGCACAGGTTTCCAAACCGGGCACTATCTCTTCTTCTGTGATTGGCACTACAGTTCGGGGTGGACATGGGGCTCAACCAACAAGCCTCTTCAGTCAGCACGTGCTTTCGCCAGCTCCACCCAGTTGTACACACCAAGTTGGTTGAAGTCTTTCTCCACTTGGGTGCGCCATCTCTATCAAGGAGGTCCCTTGTTGCATTGTCCAGTGGATGAGATTCAAAGACTCTTCGGGCGGGAGTTGTGGTGCTCATACACTATGCATGAACTGGCTATCTTAAGCGTTTGATCCAAAGACGCTGGTTGCATGTCGCTGTACGGCCAATACTTTTTATGGGTGAATCTCCTCTTCCAAGAGCCATCAACGCAAACAGGACCAAAAATCAAATAAGGAATCACACACTCTACAGTCCGGGATGGGACTGGGCCTCAAACAACAAGTGCCTCCGACAAGCTCGGTCATTAGATATGTGCCACCAGTTTAGCACGCTAAGTTGGTTGAAGTCCTTTTGCACTTACTTACGCCACCTGAGTCACTGCCATCCTCTATTGGGCCGCAGTCCCTCCGAAGTGGATTCGATGACGCCTCGAGCCGGAGTTGTGGTGTCCATACGCTCTACATGACTTAGCCATCTCAATCGTTGGATCTTCACTCTTCTGGGTAGGCAGATACCGCTGAAGAGTTCGTAAAGTTTGTCGTTATGTGACTTCTTCCTCCATTCATCGAAAATCACACGAAGAAATTTCTTCTCAAAGCAACCAAGACCACCATTGTCCGCTTTTGGCAGAGTCCATGCCCCTGCGCCATATAGCAAGGCATACAGCCAGGCAGGGAGAATTAAGATCTTACAGAGGCTGACTTTGGCTGTTCACTGTTTTCTTTGTCCAAAAAATCACCAATTGGCAAGATTTATCCTTCCTTTGATTTCAGCACTGATGTCGTTGTCTGAACTTATAGGGGTTCACATGTCTTTGACTACCTCTGAGCTACATATGTATGTCTGTGGTGAAGCTCTGTCCGAGACGTCGTTGTTGGGAGTCCTTTCTCGTTGACAGTATAAACTTGCTCTTGCCCTCATTTACCAAACTTGCGTGAATATCATGGTGGGCTGCTGCTATGGAGCATAAAGGACTATAAAGGATTCAGTAAATGATCTTCACGCGACTCTATCCTCGGCCTAGTCATTTCCATCCAAAATTTGCTAACGGACAGTTTTAACAGAGAACGGACTAAGAACCTTTAGGCGCAACCATACGACAACGAAAGTGGCAGTAGATTAGTCACAATTTCCGTAAGGGTGACAGGTTCAAAGCTAACCAAGCGATCCTAGACATATTAGACTAGGATTTGCCAACCAACGGCTTTATCAGAGAACGACGAATGTGGCAGTGGATATGTCACATTCTGCGAAAGGGTGGCAGGTGACTACAATGCAATGGAATCCTCATACTCAGGATGCCAGGATGTGCGGCATTCCTAGGAGTACGTGGCGCAGAACAATTGAGAAGGAAGCTTGGTAATTGGGAAAGAGTTGAGGCAGACTTTCACAAACAGCTCTAGATGGCGCGTAGGTATTGTAGAGGCAATAAGGCTTGCAAGGGGTACAAGATTTCTCTCGATGATCTTTATATAGGGTCAGCCTAGCGTGGGCTTGTGGGGTCGAAGTTAGGGCCATCGTTGCAATATCGTTTCGGGTTTACGCAAGGAGTTGCCTATCTAGCAGCACGTTCGATATCAAGTCTTTGCTCCGATGGCGTTTTGCAGCAGCTCTTCGATCGTTATTCAATTCATCGTTCGCCTCAAGCCTGCAAGCATTGATGATGGTCGTCTTACAAGTCTCGCTTCCGTATAGCAGAACATATTTCATGTCCGTGTGAAATATCTCAACTTTGAGCGAGGAAAACAGATGGCTGGACTTTGCCAAGTGAGTAAATAGTCAGCTTAGCAGGAGTTGTCAATACGAGACTAGAAGTTAGTTTCTGCGCCTTCATCTCTGCGGAGAGTACACCTCGGTAGCACAGGAGAATTTGTTGAAGCCCTTAATTGCTTTCGCATCTGAAAGTGAAAGGGCTTCGCAACTGCAGGCGAGTCTCATCAGCTTTGTCTTATTAGCTGCGTACGTTGATTTTTAGCACAGATCTTTTGTCGTTGTGACCCAGCGCTGATAATTTCTCCCCAGGTGCCGCCTAAGATTTTACCTAGATGTAGATGTCACAGGCTTAGTCGAGGTCGTGCAGTATTTCCGTGCGGGACTATTGGATTCATTTCGAAACGAGGGTATTTGCGCGGCGTATAACAGACAGGACAATGATTAAAAGCCTTATTCCAATGGTGGTGGTGAAGGAGGAAACAAATTAAAAAAAATGAATAAACAAAAAACAGGAAACTGTGAGACACAGTTTGTGACTACTGTCGACTGCTGCGGACAGCCGAAGTCGTCATATTGCAGCTGCTTCGACAATATAATAATAAGACGGGTAGAAAACGTAGAGAGCCAGGGCCTAACTTCGGAGCAACCACTCGTGTTGACTTGAAATACCCCTTGAGCATTGTCTGTGATTCGAAAGAGGTGGGCCGTGTTTTGGAGCACAGACCAGGGAACGAACCTAGTCGTTGAAGTTCAAGTACATTGGGGTCACCGCACATACCCACAATGCCACGGGCCACCAATAGCAAAGCAAAATTATCAACCGACGACTACTGCAGCTGCTGTGCATGCCATCAGTGATCGTTGGAGCATAGCATTTTTTTGGCAGCATAAGCAACAGTCAGCATTCACTTGAAAAAGTTGAAGGCAGTCGAAGCAGTGAAAAGCAAAAATGAAACGACTGAAGTAGACTGAAGCAATTCAAACGATGGTTGAAATGAATGACTAGGTCATGCGAGAGCGAAAGATCGTGCTGTCTGGAGAGGCTTGTTGGTTGAGGCCCAGCCATACCCCAGACTGTAGAATTGCTTGATTAGAGTGTAAGTGACTTCTTCTTTGAGGACGCTACAGGATGAGATAAGTGTTTTTTTCGGTGGGAAGTTGACCGTAAATTTGTGTTGAAGAGGCAACATATCGAGTTCAGGTTTCAGTTCTAATTTAAATCCTGACGGCCGTGAGAATGACGACGGATATGCCACGGGGACGGATAGACGGCACAGATGGTTGAGTGCCAGCTCTTGAGGGAGCCATAGTTCGAAACTCAGTGAAAGCAAAGTCGACATGCTTTAATCCAAATCTTGTCCAGTCACCATTTGTCATTGGGATCAAATACCTGCACTATCGCTGAAGTTATCGATCAGTGGTAGTAGTCTGACTATATATCACAACGGACCAACATGGCCCACTGTGCCGGCGACTTCGCTAGCAGCCCAATAACCTACCTACCTACCATGCCACGAGGGACTGTGCCGCCACCAGAACAAGTTTCCCAAGAATTACACCATCTCGTGCTCCATTTCCGCCATCAACCCTCCTAGTGCGAGTCCCACTTCCGTCCCGTGAATGTTTCCCAACATGTTGCTACACCTCGAGAACACATTCCACACATACCATCCACAGCAACCAGCAACCAGCAGTCCCATCAACTCTCTTCAACCACACATCCCCTTTTTTCTCTTTCCATCACCGCCCCAAGATCCGGCGCAGTGAAGAGCCCTCAGCCGAGATTTCATTCAGAATTTAGGTCTTTCCCACGCCTGACCGATTTGGGACTAGGACAACTTTTCGGACTAAAGGTAGGCTTGTTCGAAGAGAACGCCAGCTGCCAGCTCTCTTCGCACGCTCGCTCTCTCTCTCCGAATCGATTTACTACGTTTGTAGTATAAAATGCGACAATGTCTCGGGAAAAAATTCAGTACCATAACGGTGTTAGTCGGTGAAACATAATTGTCCTTCCATACGTTGTCGTCGTCGCTGCCACCCCTCATATGTTGGGCTGGTCAAGTCACAGTGCTCACCACACACACACTCTCTGCGTTCGGAGTGGTTTTGATATCTGAATTGGATGCCGTGTGTTTCGCAGGATAACGCCACACCACAGAAGGGATACGCAAATAAAACGAAAAAAAACAGAGGTTACCTTTAATTGCCACGCAGTGTGTGTAGTGTGTACGAACGGATCGGATCCTTAAACAAATCAAGAAAGCACGCCAAGATATCCTTCGAATACAACTTTACCCACTTGTGCGTTTATTTATTTATGCCGCATTAATTTTCCCCCCTCCCATCTGCTGCCGTGTGCTCGTGTCCTTTTTTCCCACCCCCAGCACCCTCGTATTTTTATTCTGTTCCCCGGAGTGGGTGGCTGATTTTGGGGTTTTCTGGTGCGTTCTCGGTCGGCGCGGCTGCTCCCCAACGTCTTGGTCGGTTCGTGTGTTCGTCTGATTGTTGGCGCGCGGTTAGCGGGGTAGCCCTTCTTGAGCACAGGAGAGTAAACTTCCGCCAAATGGAACGTTGCTTGAATAAATTATAATGAGCGTTGGATTATTGTTATTTTACTACCCGTGGCAAACTTTAATTTCCCCGGGACTGTGCGCACCGAAGATCGCTGGCAGTGTCGGTCGCGATGTTGATGGACGATGCCAGGTGAAGTGAAGTGTTAAGCCCTGTCTCTGTGAGTCCCCACCTCTCTCACTCTCTCTCTTAGTCTCAAGTGCGTGGTGTCTGATTTTTCGATTCATCATCGAGGACGTGTTCACGGACGGCCGCTGTGCGAGTGCATTGACGTTAATTAAGAGCCTTCCCCTTGGTGTCCTGTCATACAATCGAAATGCGCGCTAATTGCAAATGAAACGAGTGCAGCCCGATGTCCGTTGCGTCCGTTGCGTGCGTCCACCCCGAGGCGGCTATCGACATATTGCCCGATTTAAGTGATAATAATTAATAAAATGATGGATTATTGTTAATTAAGAGCCAAAAAGCTGTTCGCGAGCCTACTTGTGTCTGAAATGTGTCGTCGCTGTGTGCGTGCGCGATTCACTCATGTGAACGGATCACCTTCCAACCAAGACCGCCGACGGCCTGGTCTGTGAATTCGCAGCAAAAAAAAAGAAGAAAAATAAATAATTGATTCATTAAAGCGGTGATTTGTGCTCTCATGGTGGCGGTGCTGGTTTTTCTCTTCACACAACCCGAGCGGCTGAACAAAAAGGATTAACACGGATTTTGTGCGCAGAAAAACCGAAAACAAAAACAAAGTTTAAACAGAAAGTGCAATCATTCGTGATCGTCGAGAGGATTCATACGTTTTTTTCGGCACCGATCGATATCGCCTGTACGCTTGTTTGACAGCCATTCGGGATATCCAATGAAAATCTTCAACGTAATGGAGGTGTTCCTTGTTGCTAATCACTTGATGTAAGTACCCGAACTCTACTGATCGCTCAAAGACCTTTCCCAGCATGTATCTCCAGCAAGACCTCTTCGTGTTCGCATAAATTCTTCAAATGCCCTCAGAACAGCAGCACTTGTGCCACATCAAGGTCACCCACTACACTCTAGTAGTCCGGGTGAAAATAAAAAAATAAAAATGTCCTGACATTTGCCGTGTTGAATAATTTCCCTCAATAAAACTGATTATTTGCATATAATTCGTCATCGTCTCCTTAAAAGTGTTCCCAACAAGCCACTACCGTAGTTGTGTCAGCTCCGTTCCTCTTGCCATCGGTCGGCCTGAAGCCGCGCGTCAAATGAACAACAACGCACGCAAACACCACAACTGGCCACCATCATGCCGTGGTGCTACTTGGGTGGCATAAATTAGATTTTACTTGCTCCCACACGTGGGACATCTATTCAAGCTTTCCCATCTCCTTCCCCTTTCTTGTGTGTTTTTGAATAAAATTAATGAAAATTGGATTAGTGCGATGGGTCGCGTATGTCATATGTGCGTCGTTGGCTAGACGAACAGCCTGGATTAAGCACACGAGTGGGAAAAGAAGTTGAAACAGAAATAGGGCAATGGCGGCGCTGTGGGTCTATTGATGATTATGGACGGCGGTGGTGTCAATCGATATGACTGGCTGTGGCATCTAGGGCCTCTAGGAAATCAAACGCGAGACATTGAATTGCAAATTGGATCAAAAGACAGAGTATCCGACACCCACCTAGTCCTCTGCTGATGTGAGTCCCGTCCCACTGGTCGAAAGAAAATTCAAATAGCTCGACAAGCCCTCAAGTGGTCTCTTTAAAGACACTCTCCCCTTGGCCGCCGCTCATCAAAAAAATCTCGAAAAAACAAAAGATCACGAGCCACGAAAAAAAAAGGTCACCACAAATCAACCTCCATTCAAGTGAAATGTTCGCCCCCAAAAATAAGTCCCTGTGCACTGTAAGTACACTCTCATTCTTATTCACCGAAGAACTTCAAGTTCATCCCGAAAAGAATTCCCAGAATGACAGAGGCACTTAAGGGCACAAAACAGAAAGCCTAAGCCTCTTTTCCGCTTCTCAACCACTGGGCGCACACTGTTGCCTCCGTTCAATGGATCCCATTCTTTTCCCATCCCTCCACTCGAAGGCCCCGACCATATTGCGCGTTGCCCCATCCGAGTGGAATTATAAGTCTTGTGCAGCAACCATACATCAGCGGCGGAACCATCCGAACGAAGAAAAGCCTGTTTTTCCATAAATTTTCCACTTGTTCTCATTTTCCGCGAGCATGTGTGTCGCTGGTTGTGGTTCCTTATTCCGCATGCATTCGCTTTGGAATACGTTTCCGAAGCCGATACCATCCGATGCATGCCTGCGTAGCAATTATTTGGCAAGAAATGTGGTCTGACATATCCACTTCAGGTGAGTCGGAATTTACCCCACCACCGATTCTATTTATTTGCTTCGTGCGTGCGCCGCCGTAGGAGGGAATTATGCTGAATAATTGATCGGAGGAACTTTTGTTCTTAATGGCTGTCAATTAAGTGGGTTTGTATTCAAATATTGAAAGTTTTCAAGTTGTTAAGTGTTGTGACAGGAAACTGAAACGAGTGCTGTGAGCCGTTGATTCAGTGAAGCTAAGTGACAGGCGATAATTGGAGTGATTTGATGGAGAGTTTTAAGGTTTAATTGTCGAGAAATTCAGAACAATTGGCATTGGTTAGTTGGGGAGACTCTCGAGGGAACATTTTCAGATGAATAATGATGCTGGTGGAGTGCTGTTTACACTGTAGTGTCCCATCTCTCGGAGGATCACCTGGACTCCATGAGAGGCAGTGATCTCATCATCTCAGGCCGAGCTGTGGACAGTCCTCAGAACAAGGTACGGTGCCGAGGTATGGACAGTTCAAAAAGCAGATGAAGACATTCCTGGTGCCTTCAAGAGAAAACTCCTAGATTCGTCATTGGGATTGAGATGATGGGGGAGAAGTTTTAAGCTAGAACGTGTTGTAGAACGACATCAGTCTAGCCAGCCGTCCGCGGATTGAATGCCCAAGGGGGTAGATCATGTAGAGGACATGGACACTTACTTCTCCCCTCCGAATCCCTAGGACGAGCAAACAGACAATGACCGCTTCTGAATAACGCACACAAGTGAAGAAGGGCCTTAACCAACTTAGCATGCGAACCTGGATAGGCTTGCTAGTCAAATTCCCAAGTCCAAGATTAAGGCGTTCAGCTTCATAGACGAAGCACTCCTTTGATTAGGACTCTCATTGTCACGAGCCCGCAGGGGCTTCTGTGACAAGTCCTCAGCCTAGGTATATAATGTGGGTGCCACTACGAAGTACGTCCACGGCCTTAGGTTCTCAACAACCACTCGTGTTGTGTGTGCTATTGTTCTCCCATGAGTCTAAGCGACCTTCAATTGTATACCGACTCCGGGCAAGTGAGAAGCTTTTCTAGACATTCGCACCCTTCGCGAATTTTCAGTGACTCCAAAGAGGTCAGGACGTGAAAGTTACTTATGTCGTACTGTGACTGGGAGTAAATGCATATAAGTCTAGGCAAAGAACTCAACATTGCTATCTCTTTGAAGCTCCCTGATCATTGTAGCGATTTTCAGGCAAAAACCATTGCACAGTGACGTACCAGGAAACTGCAAAGCTGATAAACTCACCAGGTGTGGTACAACCTCAGACCTATCAATAGCAGGGGTACCACCTTCCATGACGATCGCTACTACCTACCATCCTTATGGTAGGTATATGACAAATGGCTACAGGGCACCACCTGCCTTAAAGCAAAATAAATCTGGCCACTTAGCCTAAAACGGTCACTCAGTCTACTCAGACTCAGTAAGCCCCCACTCATAGGAGTCATAACCGGGCACTGTGCACTCATGCTCGCAGGATGGGTGCCTCATATAGTGATTTTTGCAGAAGCTGCATGGATAAAGAGGAGGAAGAAAACACTCATCACCTGCTCTGCTCCTGCAGTGCACTGGCTAGTCGTAGGTTCCTACACCTAGAGGCCTTCTACTTCAGCGGCTTAATGAGCTAAGCAGCGCCAGCATAGGCCAGCTAAATCGCTCACTACAAGCACCAACTGGTTTCAGTGTTATTAGAAGTCAATCCGCGTGGTATCACAATGAGCCTGCTCTGGCCTTAGTGCAACTGCTGTTTGCAGTAAGCCACTATAACCTAACCTAACCTACGCACAGATCCGCGACACAATCATTATCTTCTTGTTGCACTTTTCGGTCTAACCACATCGTCAAAGTGAATGTTCAACGAATCGTGCGTTAAGACAAATTCCTACACTCCTCTGGGCGTATGTGAAACATTTTTCTTCACGAATTTTCAAGTCAGCCACTTGGGCGAAAGTGGACATTTTTGCGCGACTTTTTGAACTGAGACAGTCGGTGGCGTTGGTGATACTTTTCGCAATTTTGTATTCCCCACTCGGTCGTATGTGGCGTATCTGTTTGTTCTCAAGTCCCACTTGCCAAGAGCTGACTCGGAAAATTGCTCTTGGCAACCGCTTTTTTTTGCCCCAACTGATTTAACTTTAAGAGACCTGTCGAGATTATTTATTCATGCTCGTTCAATTCAAGGGCTTAGATATCCCCACTTACTTTCACAGCCTGCAACACTGTCTTGTTGGCTTCTAAATATAATCTGCTCCCATTCTTGAGTAGCATTCTCATACGATTGCTTGTCGCTCAGTACTTAGTCTTCGTATTCGTGAGCCTGTTTAAAAATGATGCAGAGGATACCCGAAATTGGTGGTCCTCTATAGAAGTGAAGAATGACCTCAGTGAATTCAGAAAAATGGGAACTGTATACAGCTGCTGGCAAAGGATTATGCGAAATTTAGAGACATAAGGACTGAGCTCCAGATCCACTGCTGACAGACGCCTTTTGGGTTTTCGGCACCGCACCTAGCTCGAGCTAGGGCCTATGGTTTAGCAAATGTCCATATTCCACCGCATTGTTCTTTGAATGTCCAAGGACTAGCCTCTTCTAATGCAACGACTCGTGTTGTGCGTGCTATTGTTTTCCAACGAGTGGAAAGGACCAACAATTTTAAGACGACTCCGAGCGGCCAAATTTCAGAAGCTTGTTCGCAAAGGACAGTCATTACTGGTTGAGGATTTTTAGTGGACTCGAAAGAGGTCTGAAAGGCTGTGAAAACTATTCGTTTCCTTTGTGTTGTACCGTGAATTAAACCTAGATACTGCAGGAGTCGACGCACAGACCCACTACCCCCAAACAGCTCGAAACTCAGCGATAAAAGTGTATAGAATAACTGTGATAAAAGCTAGTGAAAAAGATGGGTGTCGCTAGTGACTTCCAAAAATGCTTGCTGGATGATGAGGAAAAAGAGACCAAACATCACCTTCTCCGCTGGTGTAATCCTCTGGGTAGGCGGTACTCACAACTACGGCCTTCCTATTTCAACAAACCTCAGTGAACTGAATACCGTCAAGTCCTTTTGCCACAAGCACCACCTGGTGACAGACAGGAGGTGCAATCCAAGTGGTATCACAATGGGCATTCACTGCCTGTATTGGTCAGTCATTAGACTCGCTCGAACATCAACGAAGGTTGGGTAAAAGAACATTTGCCAGCGCACTCAGACCATTGTCTACCCAGTTCCATTAATTCGATCCCAACGGCAAATGGTGACTGGGACAGATTTGAAATTCAGGCCATATTAACTTTGATTTTACAGGGACTTGAACCGGTGGCCCCTCAAGCACAGGCACTGAAACAACTACACAATCCAAGCGCAAACACCGACGTGACATGTCTTATTTGGGGGGAAAGGGGGAATATGTGTCGTTTCAATGTCATAGTTGTTCGTACAAATAAGACATTAGTTCCTTAATATACTTCGCAGAGGTTGAGTGGTGGAATCAAGAGGGGTCTGCCAGGTGCTCGCTGTTCTATTCGATCAAGGACACTAGGTAAGCGTTCTAAGGTGTCCCTGTTAGAGGTGCTGTTACGCCTGATAGAGATATTTTTTTGAGGTCATTAGCTCTTATTCGACAGCGTCCTGTAGGGACCGCCTCCGGATCGGTGGTAATCCCACCATATTTTCCTTGATGATAAACACCTTATCTATGGTCCATTCTTCTTCAAGGAAGGGCGAAGAGATCATAGCTGGTAACTGCTTCTTGTTCGATGTGCACACCCTGATCATTGAATTCAGATCTCTGCACAGCGAGTCCATCGGCCATTTGTTAGGGAGTCACTGTGACCTGACTTACAAAACTGAATTACAACTACGCCTTTACTCCGTTTCTGATCTCTGAGCTCTCTCAATTTGCATGGGCTTCTCTTCGCAAGATGCTGCAATAAGCTCAAGATTCTTGTCACCTAGCATTCAGTCACTCCATGCTGGGTCCCAACTCATATGGGCATAATCGGCAATAAGGTTGCAAATGAACTTGCTAGGAAAGGTGTCGAATCCGACCCGTGGCTGATGTAAAGAGCAAAGTGGACGATAGAATCATGGAGTTAGCAATCTTTTGTATGTGTACTATCGCTTTTTGGACAAACAGTGCTGAGGCGAGCATTCCCCCTCTCTGCAAATACACCAGCAATACATGTCTCGCCAGGAATGTCCAACAGTTTGTACGTAAGCCTGCTTTCCGGAAATTAAAAGATTCACTTTTTCAGCCACATCACTCGAAAACGGAATTCATACTCCTTCCAGCCCGATATATCCCACAGACTACAATCTGCACACATTTAAACCAACGTCCAGAGGTACCTCAACCTCCTGCTTCCTCTCTCAATCAACACCCTTGCCCGTGCTGTGTCTTGACCCTAAGCTCTTAAGGGTATTGCTAATCTCTTTACCAGACAAAGCATCCCTACCTGACCAGAACTAAACCCTTAAACAGATTTCTCTACTCTCATATTTTCCCACACAGAGTACTTAACCACCAAAAATCATTGACCCTTCCCGTGACACTGCAAATACAGTGAACAACACAAAAAAAAAAAAAAAAACAACTCAAAACGAGGTATGATTCCATGCAATAAATTGAATATCCATTACCGACAAATCTGTTGTCTGAAACAAGTTCACCCGGCACTGACAGCGAGCACTGCCTAAATCCGCAGCATGAGCCATCGGATGTAAAGGAAACCAAATGATGTTCATGACATGAGATTGACAAAGGTTTAAGCGGACCACCCGCAACGAAATGTGACACGAACTCGCAGAAGCATGTCTAATCGCTTGAAGGTCAATCAACTTTCCATCCTCAGCCGAGGACCATCCGTATTCGTTGACCTTTTTTGTGGTTCCAACATGTCTAATCAATCATTTCTTCTTCCTGTCGTGGTGTTGGGTTGGTTCTTTTTTTGTGAAGGAACGATTATGAAGAGTCTCCTTTGACAATGTTTCGTCATCATTTTTTACCGCCCCACCAATTCGCATTCATAATCCAAATGCGTCTCATTGAAGATGGGGGAGGAAGGCCGGATGCGGAATGGATAATCTTCATCCGGTTGGGCGTGAAAATTTGTGTATTTTTCGGGCAGTTGCGCCCGCGACAACAGCGCTCCTCTGATGGATGAAACGTGGGCGCTACGATTTTGCTAGGCACGAGCAAGGATTATTGTTGTTTTGAATTAACTTTGGAAATTTTTCAATTACATCAGTCGGGCCCGGTGGAGAGAAAGTGAAAGCGCACGCGACATCAATCCACGGGCAAAAATGCAAATTTAAATGAAAATGAATATTTGCCGAATTGGAATCCAGTTTAATGGATTTAATTAAGTAAATCAATTATTCTGTGGCTTCCACAGCGCTACCGAGCGAAAAAATAAACTGAACCAAAAGCCAAACACAGGCCGTGCGACGACGGTGCGCGGTTCAAAGGAGAACAATAAATTAATCACAATAGATTTAATGTTGTAATCGAGAGTTTGTTTGTGAAGTGCTATTTTGAAATTTGAATAAATCACGGCGAGGCGGCGACGGTGGCGGGGCTAATGATGAATATGATCAATAAATGTGCGGTAGATTTAATTAAATCAAATGGAATTCCATTTAGACATTACTGCCTGAATGGGGGCTTGAGTTCATTTCGAGTCCGCAAAAATGTTTTTAATGACCGATTGACTGGTGGCCACACCGAATTGAGTGACTCAATCCAGAAAAACGATGGAACAACCGCCCGTTCGTCGGGAGTGTTATGCAATTAGGGTGGGATATGAAATTGAATTATAGAATTAACTAATGGGTGTAACAGAATTTTCAAATTAAAATTCCGAGCTCAAATCGAATTTGGTGTGTTGTGGTGTGTCGATTGCATGAGAATCAACAAGAGGGATGGTTTTTAATTAGAACCTAATTAAATTCGGCAAAGCGATTGGCTCGCAGGTTTTCATGGACACACGGCGGGCTTGTGGCGATGTTTCGATGATGATTGAGTGGGAGACTGAGTATGCACGTGAGGAAGGGATTTCTAGGTTTCTGAGAATGGATGTTCTCCCGTTGTGAACTTAATTCACAAGCAGATTTGCCAATTAATTAGTCTGAGTGTCCGTGGCGTTCTTATGCGACCGCTCCGTCCTTTGCAACTTCGAAAAATAAATGTGAATTTCCCGGAAGTGTGTCCTCTTAAAACCGCCCTACATTCGCCTGATTCTCTCATCCTCCCCCGCATATTGACACAAACCTCCCCACACACACACTCCCACCAGGCGACTGTACATAAATTCCAATTTACGATTGCTAAAGGAATTCCGTCCCCACTTAATCAACATCATGTCACAGCAACGACAAAAAATCATCTCCATCGCCATGCCCCCACGCCACGACTCAGTGTGAAATTTATTTTGATTAACTTTCAGTGGTTTCCTTGTCCTGGTGTCACTCATCATTTCTACTCCGCCTCTTCCTTGTAGCTCCGCCCGACACTCTCCCGCCCGACACCATCCCGCCCGACACCCTCTGACTCACGCCCAACCACCACCATCAACCATCAAGGAGCAGGCTGAACGATGAAAAATTGCACTGTCACCGAAACGAATTTAAAATGTTAACCCATCTGACATCTGAGACGGCGTGAGGTGAGACACCTTCGGCCTACTGGTTGCTTCCCAAGGCAAATTTTGTTGTTTCGTACGCCTCATTAAGATTCTCACCCTCCCCCCATCACGGCAGTGAATTTCGCCAAGTCCCACTAGAAGACTATTTCGCGCTCTAATCGCTTTCATTGCCCCGCGATACCTTCGCACTGTGTTGTGGTTGGAATCTCCACCCTGTGGTTTTTACCTCGTGCTCTCTTAACCGCGCATTATAGCGCACGAAATCTGTTGCCACATATAATCCAATAACGTAAACTGTCATTGCGAAGTATTACAAGGGCTTAAAGGCCACACAGAAATGCCACGATGGTGGCAACCTTTGCCATCGTTACACCAGAGACGATGATGTTGATGGTGATGGCGAGACCCGGTCTACGCCGCCAAGCAACGGCGTTGTGGCACTCTGTCGAGCACTACAGCACCAGCGGTGGTTGGACTGGCATTGATTTAAGGCTCTCGGATTTATTTGTTCACCCTGTCGCCTGTGCCGCCAGCCATGGCTAACGCGGGGGGTGATACGTCTTTTTGCGCCCGCACCCTCCCACATTGTTTCCACAACCACTATGTACACGGCAGGCAGCTAGTGAAAGAAAATTTGTGGTGGGATTTATGGTAAACGGTTGATTGCATTTTCGAGTGGGACGACTGAGAGAGAGGCACGTTTTGTAACGTTATTACTCATAGGAAGCCCTCGGTGACACTGACATAATGGGAAGTGTAAGTAAATGTTTGACGGCGATCGCTTTAACCTTTGAGCACTGTTAAATGGGCTTTTGGCATGGTTCAAGAAGGTTCCTGTTGTTGCAATGTTTTCGAATGGGGTGTGGGGTGATCCAGTGGGATGGGATGAATGTGAGGATTTTTGGAGGTTGAGCAGAATTTTTTTGCAAATGTCTACAAGTAGTGTCACATTCGATTGATACACAAACCAACGATGTACAGGAGTCTTACTAGGAGTCTTGGAAGATGAGCCTTACTAACCCCTGCTTGGATATTTGGGTCAAAATCTCAATGTTGCCGGATGCACTCCAAACTCTCAGGATCGATTAATACACACACCAGGACATGCAAAACGGTGTGCGCAAGTCATAGGTAGCCCTAACAGGGCCGCTGTGCCAGTTGGAGGAAGATGGTTTGTCTATCGTCATCATCCCTCATGCTATCATGCGCAAAGAGTTCCACAACCGCTGTCTTGGTCAAATCAGTGAGAATTCAAGGCAGTTCTGATGTTGGTTTTGGAACAAGAAACATTCCACATACGCCACAGCATCCCCGTGATCAGATTTGGTAAAAGTTCCATATACGCCAAGTCTTGGTTTTGGATTGAAGATGTTCCACATACCCTCTGGGATCCAGTGAGCTGCCTTATATTGGGAAAATATTCCACATACGCCCACGGTGGATACACTTTCCTTTCCTTGTCCATGAATTCATTGTAGAACACACCCATTTTGAAATAAGTTGCAGTGGCCAGTAATTATGGTCGATAAGAGTGCTAACAATCGGCTTGGACTGTATGATCGTATCCGGCCGTAGATAATTGTTCCACAATTGGGCACACACTGCCATTATAAGGGGTGATCATCGGTTTGAATTCCAATAAAAGCCAATTTTTTTGACAGATCATTCCTGACTCCCCTCAAGGTTTGGTTAAGTTATTGGGCTGCCAGTGAAATTGGCACTTAGACCATTGTTGGTCCATTGTGATGCCCATTGCCGTTAATATGATTCCAACACCAAATAGTGACTAGACCTGATTTGAAAACCCATTAAAGCATATTAACTCTTGCTTTGACTGGAATTCGAACCTGGAACCTCTATAACCGAGGGTGGTCACTCAACCAACTGCACCATCCAACCGTTCTGACTCCTACCAAACTGCTCGCCATTTTTTGGTCAGTATAGTTTGCCAAGTACCATAATCATGAAAAAAAAGACTCACACCACAACTTCTTTCTTCTTTGCATGGCGCTACAGTCTGTTGCGGACCTGGGCCTCAGTCAGCGTTACTCTCCAACTAGCACGATCTTGGGCTAGGTACCTCCAATTTCGTACCCCCAGCTGGTTACGTCTGAGGGACAACGCCGGCGAGGTCTTCCTCTACCGCGTTGTCCCCCAGAGTAGGCCTCGAAGACATGTCCTAGCCACCTGAGTGGAGACAATCGAATTCGTTTGACTAGGCCACTGTCGTTGTGCAGCTAATAGAGTTCGTCATTCAGTCTTCTCCTCTAAACTCCTTCGCAAACGGAACCGAATATGATTCGAAGCATTTTCCTTTCGAAGCACCCAAGCATTTCATGGTCCTCATTGGATATTGTCCATGCTTCTGGTGGCTCGTGGTGGCCTGTGGCGTTGTGGGCATTTACGTCGATCTTAACGCACTTGAGCCTCGACGTCATAGGTACGATCTTCGGTACGAGCGACAAAACAAAAAAATTGTCCTTTTACGGCCACCCATCTTGTTATCTATATACTTGTGTCCCATACACCAGAGCTGGGACAATCAAGGTCGTATATAGACACAGCTTGGGTCACCGAGACAGGGCTCTCTTTTTCAATCGCCGCCCAAGTCCAAAGACACAGCGGTTAGCCAGGGTTATCGTTCGTTTTATCTCCGCTGTGATGTCATTGCCGGAGCTGTGTAGAGCCTAGAGAGCCTAGAGCGACAATGTCTTTTACTACATCCAAGCTTTATTTATCTATTGTGACACTTTGTCCAAGATGTCGATATTGATGGACCTTTTTTGTAGAGCACATGTACTTTGTCTTACCTTCATCTCAACAGCGTGTCCAAATTGTTAATCGAGAAATGTTTTTCGTTCGTCGTGTCGCACAGAGCAGGGATCGAACCTACGATGTCGATGTTGGGTTCGACGCACATGCCCACAACGCCACGGGCCACCACGTATTGCCAATATCATTCGCAAGCTTGAGTGTTTCAGTTTACATCAGTGTATGATACTCGATCGATTAGAGTACATCCAGCACGCAGTGAAGGGACTATAGCTGCTGTAGATGAGAATGTACTTAAAGACCGTGACATGTCTATACGCATCTTGCCTTGGTGTACTCGGACTATCTTTTCCTGAAATTCAAGCACTTGGTCCTGGTGAGCTTGTGTTTCAACAAGGCGACGCCACAGCGCGTGAAACAAAGGTCTTGTTGAGAAATCATTGTGGTGAATGTTTTGCCGCCTAGATCGTGCGATATCAACCTTTGACTTATTTTCTCTAGGGATATGTAAAGTCTGACGTCTTCAGGAATAAGCCAGCTATGGTTGGCGCTTTACAGCCAAAATTCTTCGTGTGATCCGTAAGGTATTAATGGCCATGCTCGAACGAGTCACTCAAAATTGGACCTTTCGATTGGACCCCCTCAGACATAGTCGTGGACAACAATTGCATGATATCATTTTCAATAAGTTAATGCCATGAATTGTAAAAATGCTAAGTTCATATTCAAAGTTATGTGTTTTATTTCACATTTTAAATCAAACCTCACGATGAATCACCCCCACCTTCGATTGGTGTGATCAACCGTTCAGAGCTTCAGGGAAAGGTTCTTCAAGTAGTGTCAGGCCCGAAGGAAAGATCTTAGAGACTAACCGATATCTGTGCCTGCCAATCCATGCCAGAGTCAGAGACAAAAACGAGAACATCACCAACAAGTCTGCAGAAGTCATTCTAAGAAAACTCTAAAAATTTAATAAAATGACTGTCCTCCTTCAAGAGACCTGCACACTCCTGCTCCACACCATCGCACCCCCATCAGCATCTGCTTAAAGTCAATAAATCGAAAATTGTTGCAAACTCACGCCAAGTCATCGCTTTTAAGTGTGCCCTCCCGCCACAGCCCTCCACCAACACGAGTGCTGCAGGCACGAGTAAACAGCGAAACATCATTGTACTCTGCCGATACAGCCAATTGAACGATTTATCTGCCCTTGTTTGCATTGTTGCTCCCCGCCGCGCGCGATATGCTGCTGCATCGCAAATCCACTTAATAAATTTCATCCCTAAGCCCAGCCAACCATCCACCCCAGCCAACCGCACACATGTTCGAAGACATGTTGCGATAAGCAGTGTCGGCTTGGGGGTGTATCTCTTGAAGCGCTCTTGTTTATCTTTCGTTTTAATATTTTTCACTCAACTTAATTATGCGCCTTAAAGGAGAACAATCAAATCAAGACACACGAGGTTAGGGGGTGTGTCGTTGTCATTTGTCTGCGGAATGAGACTGGGTGGTAGGAGGGGGTGGATCTGGCTTCTTTTGTTGCATTAGGTTAATTGAAAATCATCAAGCAACTCTGACTGAGTGGGGAGGGAACACCATTTATTGTCTCGGAGTGATTATGAGGAAGGAGACGATGAAAACAGCAAACCATGTACAGACTCACCATCCTCTCGTCCTTGATGATGCCGCCAGCAAGTCTCCGCTTGCAGCATTTAATTGAAGGAGGACGACGACGAGCAGGCGGTGTCGGTGCGGATTAGAAGGTGCTCGGCAGTATCAAATGATATAAATAAATGCGTTGGGTTTCGGTGCTGTTTTTTCGATTTTTTTGCCGGAAGACAGGGAGAGAGTGCTCGTTGGCTCTTAATGGTTTTTCGGTGCTAGTGATAAATCATTTTGAGATTGAGGAAGACTCATTTATTATTCACTTCCGCACTGGAGAGTGGATCTTCAGTTGAAGTTGGCTGTCCGCTTGTGAGGAGAAAATTAAATTGAATCATTAGCGGGATGGGGTGGCGGTCAAGTGAAGGAGGAGGATGTCTCGAGAAAGCTTGATTTTGAGAAATTTAGAGGATGTCTCGAGAAAGCTTGAAATCATGGTCGAAATGAGTAGCAGGACAGGGTGTCTGATTCGAGTTCGCTTTGAAAAATGTTCCTGGTCTGGTAGATGCGCCCTGGAATTTATGTTTGTTTTATTAAGTTAAATTTTATCCTCTGTAGCATAGTGTACATTATGAGCGACATTCGCCCTAATCTATAGAATATATTTTTAAAAAAAGCCAAAGGCCTGGCCACAGGCTTTAGGAAAGGCACCCAGGCTCTTCGAAATTGCGAGGGTAACCTAGTTAGTGACCCACAGGGAATAGTGGATGTGTTTAAGCAACACATCCGACAGCTGCTTAGCGGGCTTGACCAGGAGAGAGTGATAGGGAACCAAGAAATCCCAACTCCAGTCGACGAAGTAGTCCTCCCACCTAGCTTTGAAGAAGTCGGTACAGCCACTAAAAGGCTAAAGAACAACAAAGTCGCAGGCTCTGATGGCTTACCATCGGAGCTTTTCGAAGCTGGTGGCAATGTAATAGTGGGAGCATGCATCAGATCATTTGCTGGAATATCAGCTCCATATGCCTCATCCACAAAAAGGCGATCCTACCTCCTGCAAGAACTATAGATGTACCATATATCCCTGTTCAATGTCGCCTCCTATCCAGCGTACTGTGTGAACGTTTAAAGCAGTTTTGCACCGCACTAATCGGCTCGTACCAGTGCGGCTTCCGGCCCGGCAAATCGACTATAGACCAAATCTTCACACTAAGGCAGATCCTGGAGTAGACCAGCGAGTTTCAAGTCGATACTCACCATCTGTGCATCGATTTTAAAGCCGCATACGACAACATTCATCGCAAGGAGCTATTCGAAGCGATGGCCGAATTCGGGATCCTGGGAAAACTGATCCGGTTGCGTCGCACCACGCTAACACATACGCGATGCACGGTGCAGTTCGGTTCAAAAACCCGTGAACCGTTCGAAACCTGCACCGGATTTCGGCAATTAGATGCGCTGTCGTGTGATTTCTTCAATTTGGTACAGGAGAAGACAGTGCGGCGGGCAAAAGTCAACACGGAAGGCACTATGTTCTGCAAGTCAGTCCAGCTGTTGCGATACGCTGATGACATCGACATTATCACACGGTCCCAACGCGCAGTAGTGGAAGCTTTCACGGCAATTGAGGAACAGGCGAAACGAGCTGGTCTAAAGGTCAACTTGGACAGGACAGAATATATGCTGTCGAGCAAAAAACGATCCGCCGCACACCACCTAGGCCAAAACGTTACAATCGACAGCTACAATTGCGAGGCAGTAAAGGAGTTTGTCTACCACGGGGCACACGTAAACTCCACGAATGACATCGTAGTGGAGATCCGACGTAGAATCGCCCACGAAACTCCTGACTCAAAGGACCAAAGTCATGCTCTACAAAAAGCCTTATTCTGCCAGTCCTACTTTATGGAGCCGAAAGCTGGACATTGAGTAAGACTGCAGAGCTGATTCTTGTTGCCTTCGAAAGAAAAAAATCTACGTCGGATATATGGTCCCGTCTGCGAGGAAGGCGAATGAAGGAGAAGACACATCACTTAACTGATGCCATAGATCTCGAATACTTGTTGAAGTGCTGAACAGCTGGGGGTGTTATTTTGTGTCGTGCAATAGGTGGATAAGTGTAGCTTGATTCCAGATTCACAACTTTGTTGTAGTGAAGGCGACTATGGGAGCGTCGTTGTCGGCACAACGATTTTTAAAAGAAATACGCGTATATCAATCATGCCGCTACGACTTTTAAGACTTCAATTCCAGCCTCGAGTTGTACGCAAAAATTCTGTGAATGAGCACGAATACACCCAATTTGTCGTGTCAGCTCTCCAACGACCAACACACAAAACTGATTTCCTCCCAACAATGGCGACATCCGCATTGAACAAGTCCTTCCCGTTCAACCCGTTCAAACGCAGAGACAACCAACCAGTCAACCATCCCACATCCGACGACCCTCTTTAATCAGTCTCACTCCCGATCAGAGAGATACACATCTTCATCTCCGTCATGCTTGGACTGATACTCACCACCCAGCCTACCTCCGAATCGATTGGTAATAAATTAATTTTTGAAGCTCAGCTCACTGGATATCTCTCCCTCTGGGATAATATTTCCCAGATTTTCCCACAGATTTCCACATCCTACGTGTACACTCGCTCCCTCATCCATCCGATGTGGATACACTCGGCCCTGTTCTCAAGATGGATGACCGAATAAAAGAGTAGCCCCAGCCCATGAATAACTGCTGTCTGTGGTGATCACGTGCCAAGGCTGTCTCGTGGAGGGAAAATTAATTTTCATTGCCGCAGCCAACAGGTTTGTGAGTGCAAAAAAACAGAACCTATTCAGGCCAATGTGGGCGCCGCCAATTTTCCAATTTTCACAAATTGCCCGATTTCATAGGTTACTCGTTTTATTTTTGCGACAAGCACGCACTTGGCGCTGGCGGCGGGACTAATTTATTGTCTCGCCCGTGCTCTGCGGAGCCCCAAGAGGTGGTCGATTTTTGAGAAAAGGGTTATGGCTGGAATATTTAATGCGCGCAACGATACCTGGCGGCCGGAAACGACTTCGATTCGCTTGCAAATGTGCGGTCGAAGACCGGTGGGACTGACGGTACGCCTCGGAGGTGTTCAAGGGAAGTTTGCGAATTTTGATTTTTATTGGCTCACTGGCAGGAATTGGGTCAATAAGGTTTAACTTTATCGATTGCGCATTGTTTAGGGAGTTCGGTGCTTGGCGGTTTAGTCGATTGGGAGCGGCTATTGGATTTGTGAGAGAAAGTGGTTGGTTCATGGGGTTCGCTGCCGTCTAAGCAAGCCGCGGGTGTACAGAGGTGCCGTGAAATAACGCCGAGCGAAATAACGCCGAATTCCAGAATTCGGCGTTACTTCACTTTGTGAAAGCGAAATAAAACCGAATTTTAATGTTCGGTCTTATTTCACTTTGCTAAAGTGAAATAAAGCCGAGTTGGCCTTATTTCGCTTTGCATTTATAAATACATTCAGAATGTAGAAATAATGCCGAATTGTGGAAACATTTGCTTCGGCTTTATTTCACAAGCAATGTTCGGCGTTATTTCACTTTGTCAATGTGAAATTATGCCGAATTCTAAAATTCGGCATTATTTCACTTTTCACAATTTCTGGAATTCGGCGTTATTTCGCTCGGCGTTATTTCACGGCACCGTGTACAGAGAAGCACGGTCCCTTAATTCGATGGCAGACAGAATTCACTGTTCGTTCAATCTGACGTCAGGCGGCACGTCGTCGCGAGGGAGTCTTATCAATCAATCACGAGATGTGACCTAATTGAGCGTGGAGCAGGTGGAAAAAGATGATGAATCGCTTAGTTTTTTTGCCCCACAAGCTCATTAGTGACTTGGTTGATTTGTTTGCTTTCGTATCTCACACGATCAAACGCTACACACAACTAATTACCCCGTTCAAATCAAGATGACGTTTTTCTTCGACTTCCGCCAAAGGCTTTGCCTCCTCACTGACTGTGCTCCGACTTCAGTGTCAATCACAAGCTTAAAGTGAAAAGTGATCCAAAATTGGCGGTCGGAATGTACTCAAGTTTTTCGATTTTCCTACTAGCTGTCGTGCTAACATTCATCACCTGTGCCCTGTGTACGACAACACCCTCACCAACCGAAAATGGCTCCGACGAGTCCACACCTGAGACACTGTTTGGCTCCAGCAGGGCCGAAACACAGGATTTAAATGAGCGCACATTCAAGATTCTTCTCGGATAGTGTAACTTTGTCAAGACTTCCTTCCAATAAATGACGCGAAAAAAAAACTCCACTCTAAGTGAACTCTTTTTTCTCCTAATGGACCCCATTTGTGTTGTTCCTCCATCAGCAACATCCATCCTTCCTCACCTAATTCCCACCGCATCCAGATGCTTACCCGACCGACAGCCAAACACTTTCGCACAAATTATTCATACGCTCATAAGTTTCATCTTCCTGGTGCACAGCACGGCACGGTGTCTCGCCGGGAATTTCATATTCCCTTGCAGATGGATGTGCATTCTTGTGCGAGTGTTATGCGCTATCTACTATCTTCACATTTGACAGGTGAAAATCGAGGCCACTATTTGCAAGAGGACATCATTATCAGCGTCGGTATACAGTGCATTCATAGGCACGTTGCGATTGATGTGGAAAAAACAAAACAACGTGGAGAGAGGCGAAATTGTCACACATTCCGCATCCTTGTCTGCTGGGCGATGAGGCTTGCATCATGGGGAGTTTATTCTAGCTCGAATGTGGATGATGTGCTGTTGACTGCATAAACAGCTTGTTCATTCTACTTTTCTTCTCTTTTTTTGTTGCTTGCATTATGGACTTGAAGGAGAAAGACGGATGAAGTGGAAAATAGGAGACATCCGGGAGGAGGAAGATAACATTTTTCTCGAGTCTGGTACGACCAGCAGTGGCATAGATGCAAGAATTCTTTTCTTTTCGAGAGGATCGGAGACTCTTGCCACGTTCCGCCAAAGAGAACTTGTCTATTGATTTTTTGAAAAATAATCGGTGTATGGTCTCAACCCTGAGGTACTCCATTTATCCCTTCTTCTGTTTGTGTCTCAGCACCTGTCAAAGGTAACAATGTTGAAGCAATAGGCAAGGTTTGCAATTTCATGATCGAAACGATTCCCAAAGCGAGGTGCAACTGCTCGGCAAGCCATTATATCTTGAAGCTGCTTACGGATCCTTTTAGACCACCAACCAGGGCGAAGATTAATAATAATAATATCGGTGGCGCTACAGCCCATAGAGAGCCAGGGCCTAGCTTCTCAGCAACCACTCGTGTTGTGCGTGCAATTGTTCTCTCACGAGTGGAAGGGACCTACAGTTTTACGCCGACTCCGAACGGCCAAGTTTGAGAAGCTTTTTCTAGACAGCAAATACTCTTTGAGCATTGTCAGTGACTCGAAAGAGGTGGGGCCGTGAAAATTGTTTATGTAGCTTCGAGCTGGAATCGAACATGCGACGTCGAGATTGGAGTCAACGCACGTACCCACAACGCCACGGGCCACCACATAATGATACGACGCTGAAGCTCTCTCCTCATACCCGCCATCCCTTGACTGCAAAAACCAGAAGGCGTTGAATTTCCTTTTAAAATTCCCCACACAATGTTTGCCATGTTGGTGGGTTTGAAAAACAAACACCACGCACACCACTCAGTGCCAAACATCGGTTCCTATGACACTAAGCTCCTCCGTGGCACACTGGAAAACGATAATCCGCTTACGGGAGCAAATAATTTTCCCACCAAAACAAACACAAAACTCTTCCGTCCCACACTGGATGCCTACGCAAGGTAAACTTTCCCCCTTCGCCCACGTTCGCACTGTGCACGTTCACTCATTAGACTAATTACCTTCGTAATGCTCCTCTAATCGTCCTGTCAACATTCAACGGCACACACACAAACGCGCGCGGGCGGAGTTTTTCACTCATTTCCAGGTGACGACGGCGATAACAACTAAGTCCTTATCATTCAAAACGAAAATCTCCTCCGAAACACCAACGGGAGCTAATTAATTGGATGAAGGCATCACAGCATAGCCCACCATCGGCATCTTCCCCGAAAATGTTCAAAGGACTCTCAGAACTCTCAGAACTCTCAGAAGACCGGTTCGGGTTCCTTTGATTTAGTCGCCTTAGTGCGAACTGTCGAATTTCTGACGAATATAAAGCTGGTTTATGACATGCCGTCGTCGTATCAGCACTGACCAGCGCGTGTGCGCACGGCGGGAGCTCCCCACGCGGCCCGATCAAGTGCCAATAAACGCTGAATAAATAAAGCCTCTTAACAGCTTAGAACTAATGATAACCCTTCCTCTGTGCTAATTAAGGATTCACTGCATATGAATAAAACATCCCGCCAGCAAATTGGAGCACACATACACGCCAGGCCGGGCCATCCTCTTGCCAGGCGCGTGATAGTGCTTAGCATGAATTATTGAATGTGTGAATTATAATTGCTGTGTGATGTATTGCAAGGAGGCGGAGAAGCCCTCCCTCACTGACAGGGGGACCGGAAAAAAAAGGACATGGCACGCGGCGGCGGTGAAAAATGAATTGTCAAGGTTGACAAAATGTCAACTAAAATGTTCAGATTGATAGGTTAATCCAGGGTGGAGGCATTTTAGTTGATGGCCCGTGGGTGGGGAGGCTAAAGTGATTTGAGGGAATAAACATACGGCCGGCGCTGCGGAGGATAATGAATGGTTGGAGACTGATTGGTCGCATGATTTTCAATTATGTGGAGTGAGGGGCTCAAGTGGATATGTTTTATGCATCCGGCCCGGTGATTAGAGGGCGTGTGCTGCTTGACTAGAAGCAAATCGAAAAGTAATGAAGTGCAGGAGAAACTTTGGGAAAGAAGATGACCGGTTTGTGTGTCTGATTGATGTGTACTCAGCTAAATTGTGGACACAAACGGGGGGCCAGAGAAGAATGATGGGGAAAGTAAGGCACATAGACCAACAATGGTGTGAGGTATGGAATTGATTTTGACTGTATGTTGAAGCTACACTCATGCCATTTTATATGGAAGAGGACATCGGCCAAACGACTCTCTCGGCTTCAAGCGGTCGCTGTAATTTTTGATCTCGTGTGTGGCATTACAGCGGGCAGAGCGCCTCGATTGTTGTTCTCGATCTATGGCCGCCTTACCGACCTAGAATAAGGACTCGACATGACCTCTGAATGGAATGTGGTTAATGTTTGCCGTGCAGGTCGGGTTGGTATCCAAGAGGTGGGTAGGTAGACGTGATATTTCAATGAGAACCTACTCAGCCCTACGTGCCATTTTAATCAGTGTTACCACAAGCACTCGGGGACTCATCATTTTTTGACTTGACCCATTTTTTTAAGAACAAATATCTAACTTAATTTTATTTCACATTTCCATTTTCATAAATTTGAAAGTGTTAACTACGCTTTAATATTTCCTGAACGCATTCATTTAAAATGCCTGAGCACATACTAGTACTGCCCCCAGGAATTGCTCTGGCCAGACTTCGAGCCAGGAAAGGAATGTAGATGGCTCCAGAACCTATGAAGGGACTGCTGCTCAGCTCAGTTTCCTAAGCGGCAACCTATGCGCAACTATACCATTTATGAGAAACATGTAGAAGGGTGATGGTTTGACTTCTCGAGAGCACTATCGTAGAGCATGACTCTCCAGGATGTAGATAGACCAAGCATGTGCTCCCAATTCCGCGGCATTCTTGTTGTCCCTTGACAGAAAAGACTGCAGACGACTTACCGGCGTAATAACGGGCCACTACACCTCTGCGATGCCTGTGGAGAGAACGGCTACACGGCAGAGCACTTCCTCTGTCACTGTTCCGTCATTGATTGGATCAGGTGGCAGGTCTTCGGCGCTAATGTGGTTAGAGCTGATTCTGTAGGTCCTTCACCACAGATGCGTCTGATGATCTTGCGAAGGAATTGTAGGTTGCCACCTGGTATGGACCATGGATCAGTCTTGAGTGCGTGCTCCAGTGTAGTATCAAAACCTCAAAAAAAAAAAAAAAAAACTGGTGTTTGTTCTCACATAAGGAGGCATTGTGTGACTCATAAATAATTTGACCTGTGGTAACACTGATTTTAATACCATAGCTCTGCTGTCTTACTTGTAACGTGTATATGTCAGACCAATCTGAGGTATTTGAGCAGGGTAGGGTCTTGCCAACCGTTGTTTCTTTGGGCTCAATATGCAACTGAGTAATAGAGCCCTCTCTCGAAGGACCAAGTTGACTCTATATAAGACACTGATCATCCCAGTCCTGCTATACGGCGCGGGACATGGACAATCTCGCAAGCGGATGAAGACGTCCTTCGTCTCTTTGAGAGAAAAGTTCTGCGTGCGATCTTTGGTCCTGTTTGTGTTGACGGTTTCTGGAGGAGAAGATTGTACCACGAACTGTACGGGATTTACAGAAACATGAGCCTAGTTAGGCCTCTATGGATCCAACGCCTACGGTGACTAGGTCATGTAGAGCGGATGGAAACCACAGCTCCGGCCGGAAGAATTTCCGAATCCAAACCTGTGGGGCAACGCAACACAGGACGCCCGCGTTTAAGGTGGCCACCAAAGTGGAGATGGACCTCAACCAACTTGGTGTGCGAAATTGGAGACAGATAGCCAGCGATCGCGCTAGGCTTGTTGGTTGAGGGAACTCAGAAAAATTAAAAATGTACAACCTAAGACCAAACTCATCAACTCATGTGTGTTTCGCTGGACAGATGATTGCAAAAGTAGAGAATTTCCAATACCTAGGGAGTAATGTCTCAACCGATCGCGAAACTGAACAGGAGTCGTCCGCATCGGCAGAGCAAAATCTGCGTGTTATGCGCAGTTTGGCGAAGCAATGCAATTAGCTTAAGCAACAAGCAACGACTGCTCCCTTCAACGTTGAATCGCGGTGGTACCTGGCAGCTGACCACCGCTGTTAAGAGGAAGCAGAGGAGGTGCCTAAGCTACATCTGGGCAAGTCGTTTGTCCAACGAACAGCTTTTTCAAAGTACGGACCATAAGCATGTAGGCACAGTCATACGAAGACGAAAGTGGTCACATTCTCTGAATCAGCGACAAGTTCATAGCAAACCAAGCGATGGAATGGAGCCCGCTTGCGCACGATGGCAGGATGCGTGCGTGGTCCTAGGAGTACGTGGCGAGGACGAAAGAAACACGGCAACTAGAGGATGTCTGAGGAACATTACGAGAAGCCGCACTCAATGGCTCGTAGGCATTGAGGTTTTATGACCCAGAAGGGGAAAGCAAGAAATAAGTAGCCTGAATGCCATTGATAACCCTGACAGCTGCTGAAGCACATTTGGAGATCCCATCATCGCTATTTGGTAACTACTGTATTTAGTGTTTATCGGAGCTATCATGAGAACATCTTGATAACTCTGACGTTTATGGTAATACTGGTTGCGTTTACAGGGAATATTTTTCCGCAAGAGCATTCTTCATAATTCCCCACAATGTCGATGGAAATTGAGTTGAGGACGTGTTATAATCGTCCATATGTTCTGTTCCCATGACTGATTGATGTAGAGGTGTGAATATTTGGTCTCAATGTACATGAATCTAGTTTGTTCATGAGTCGAGGGAGTAAGCGATTTTAGGATGCTTGTACAACAAAATCGGTCCCTTGCGTCGTCATTTATACGGTTAAGCAATACTGAGGAAAGCTGCGACGTTGAGTAAATCAAAGAAGACATGCTGCGCAAATATCTAGCTGGTCCTAAGGTCAATGAAGGACACAAGCATGTATGTGTATGCAATCGAACTTGGGTCTTTCCACAATAAATCATCTAAAACAGTACATATGCCCGATAGCTACAACTTTAAGGTAGTACGGAGTTTTTGCAAGCAACACCTGTACTCCAGAAACAATCTCAAGTAGTCACCCTTGGAGTCACACTTCTTGTATCGAAGGGCAAACTTAATGGTCTACAAAATTTATATTTTTTCCGCTGTATGGAGCAGAGAGCTTTACAACGATTGGTAATGTTCCAGATAAGATTGTCTTCGAATCCGAGACTAGCGTTTCGAGAAGGATATGGATATCGAAACTCCTCTGGTATAAAGGCCAAGTTATCGCAGACAATAGAGAGAGCTTCAACATGCTGACTGGAAGCATGGTGCAGGGGACATTCCACGATGGATGGCTGCTGGTGCTCAGAAACAGATCCTCCGTGGATCACAAGAATTAAGAGTACAGAGCAAAATGCAATGCCCTCCTAACATGTAGACATCTGTTTTTTTTTTATAATTTGCGCGTGCTCAAGGGGTTATTAATACCCTTAATTGTCCGGGGTCAAGACACAGCACGGGCCGAAGGTATAGAGGGAGAGAGAGAAAGGAGGTACCTGTGCACAATGGTCTTAAACATCTGCGGGTTGTAATCTATGGGGAATATTGAGCGGGGAAGAGCATTCCATATTCGTGTGGTGCGGCTAAAAAACGAGTCTCTAAATTTCACTGTGCGTCCGAAAGTAGGCTTAAGGGTAAACTGATGTGCATTCCTGGCGAGACGTCTATTGCGGGTGAATTCAAGGAGAGGAGGAATGCAGTTGGCTAGCTCACTTGAGCATCGTTTGTTAAAATAACGATAAGACACGGACAAAGAAGACACGGTACGTCGATGTTCGAGCGAGTCTAGTGAACCCTTGCGGGTCGTTGTCTCCTATAAGTTTTATCGCTCGCTTTTGGATTCTATCTAGTAGGTGCAGGGTGGTCTTGGGAGCACCAGACCAGATATAAGCGTTGTACTCAAGCTTAGGGCGAATATGTGATCGTTCCAACTGGGTGTTGTGTTGATGCACAAACCATAATAATAATAATATGGGTGGCGCTACAGCCCGTAGGGGGCCAGGGCCTAGCTTCTCAGCAACCACTCGTGTTGTGCGTGCTCTTGTTCTCTCACGAGTGGAAGGGACCTACAGTTTTACGCCGACTCCGAACGGCCAAGTTTGAGAAGCTTTCTCTAGACTGAAAATACTCTGAGCATTGTCAGTGACTCGAAGGAGGTGGGGTCGTGAAAATTATTTCCGTTGCACAGAGCAAAAATCGGACCTAGGACGTCGAGGTTGGGGTCGACGCACATACCTACAACGCCACGGGCCACCAAGGATGGAAAGTATTCCGGTTTTGTCGATACAAGCGCCATTCATGGATATGGGCTGATTATCAAGGATCCGCTTTAGAGACAGCAGACAGCATTGAGTTTTGGAAGCATTGAATTTCACTCTGTTATTCTTTTCCTAGTTAGTTATGCTGTCAAGGTCGGAATTCAATGTGCTTGACATACGCTGCCGTTCCAATATTACGTCCGAAGGGCAGGGTCGTGAATTTTGGAACGAATATGAAAAGCTGAGGGTGCTGTCATCAGCGAAGGAGTGGATTGGATTAGAAGTGGCAGACAGGAGATCATTTATAAAAATGAGAAAGAGTGTCGGAGACAGAACAGAGCCTTGGGGGACACCAGCATTTATTTTGTGGACATCAGACTTGAACCCATCCAAAACAACTTGGATTGAACGGTTCGAAAAGTAGTTTCTAATCCATAGAAGCAGAGATTCATCAACACCATAGGCACGCATTTTCGACAAAAGAGCTTGATGCCAAACTCTGTCAAATGCTTTAGAATGTGTTGAATTTCTCGAAGCTACAGTCATGTCATTGTGTATAGATTAGAAGCTGTTAGTCGAATTTAGGATGACCCGTTCAATAGCGTCTCAAATGTTGTCCGAGCTCGCCCGAAATATTTGGCTTCATAGCGCATGGTACTTGACTCAGTTCTGCTCAAAGAGTGTAGTTAAGTCGCATTGCCACGGACGACTGCGGACTATGTTTGGTGATACTGTCGCTAAGCTTCTTTTGCACATCTTCAAGTATTGCGTCGATAGTATGACATGTACAAAGAATTTCCACATCTACATTTCTTGTCTCTGACAGCAGACACATCTTGCTTCTATACCTGCGACTATTGACAATAGCGGTGTGTCATTCGTCATGTCGTCGTTTCATACCATAAACTGAAAAAAAAAAAACAGTGAAACCTCGTCGGTTCATTAATGCTTGGTAGAATTCTTGAGTTCGTTCAAAAAAAGGCAATTTTGTCATATAATGCAGCCAGCAGACTACACCACACTTTACGTTTGACTCAGGCTATAAGAGTCTCCAGTTCTTCCTTTGCTGATGTTTCACATAGATAATAGAAAACAATTGCGTGGAGTTGTGGGTTCCACTGTAAACGTCTACCACCACGAAAATCAATAATTGCGTAGTCCCATCACACATTCAGAGAAAGGACTCCCCTCCTCAGTACAAAAACGACTTAATGAGGGTTCGACTCTTTTCCGGTTAATCGTTTAGCAATATCCCAAGCGATGAGCGCCTCTGAATGACGGGCGAAAACGGCCTGAGTACATCATTGTCTTCATTAATTCCCAGCTCCAGCTGGAACCAGCACGCCGCCCAATCAGCACTAAATCGCATTTGAACACATTCCATTCATGCCCTCATTAAGTAGCCTCCGCCGGACTGGCATGGCTGGCTGCCAGTGAATGCCGACAACCGGAGGAATTTCTCATTAACTCTCTAAGTTCTTTGTAACCCACTTCACCTATGCCGATGATTAAACAGGATTATGAATCGAATGGAGTGTTCGCAATATCCGCGCCGAGTCGAGAGCAAATATTCAATCTTCTCCGCACACAAATGGCTACACTGGGACTAACGACGTTCCGCATAATCCCAGGGGAGGGAGAAATCCACGTCTGCAATTCTCTCATTCATTGATTAAGGATGGAACATCGCCTCGCTCCCTCTTCGAGACAAGACGGAAGGGAAATTAAGGCAAAATTATTGAGGGACACAGCATCGGTGTTGCAGTATAATTACGCCTTCCGCTTCCTTCCAGATCTGACCCAATTAGACCTATCCTCGAACCGATGGCTACGATGGCGGTGGTGGCAGTGGTGCCGGTGTAAAAATATCTCACCTTGCGGCTGAGTGAAATTTAAGAGTCCTTTGAGTGTGTTTCGCTCTTAATAAGTTCTGCGCCGTTGTGAAGGCTGGCGCGCGTTGGCCGCATGAAAGTGTATCAATTATTTTCATGCTATCGATGCATGTGAGCGCTGAGAGGTGAAATAAATTTATGGCGAGCATCCTTGTGGCGGCGATGAGACGGAGAAGAAGAGAGCGAGAGGAGCGAACAAAAAAAAAAAGCAAATAAAAGAATTTTTTTTAATGAAGTTGTGCGAAGTGCTGGAGGGAAGGAAAGCTAGTAATTGGTGGCGCTAGTCGGGAAAAAAGGATAGGGGCGCGGTCTGCACTTGAACTCGAATTGAAAACCTGACGCCTAAGTGGGTGGCATCACTTTGATGTCATTGCAGCGCTCCTAATTGACTGAATGTGATGTAGCGGATGAGAGGGTGAAGTTGAGTGCCGTCGATTGTGTGGCGTAAGTGAACTAAATTGAGTTTACAATGAGTGTGGTTTTAGATTTGCAAGGGACTCATGTGGGGAACGTGTTGTAAAGCATTTATGAAGTTAATAAGAACAGGAGAGTTTTAGAAGAACGTGGTTCTCGTAATGTGTGGGGGGTATTTTTGTGGAAGTGGTTTACTGCGACGTCGGCAAATGAAGGGGACATTCTTTTGGAATCTGAGCACTACGGCAGATCGACTGTCATCAACACCGTTGCATAGACACCGATAGAGCACTGAATGGGCTCATTTTCTACTTTATTTGAATAAATTTGGCGAAAGTGTGCTTCGGGAACGGCCACGGGCAGACAAGAGTACGGAAAGATGCTCATTTTGTATTTTAGAACCACCAATTGCGTTCTGGAGCAGTAGGCTTAGTGCTTTCCAGCATCAAGGGACTGAGGTGGCTGAAATGTGCTGACTGCAGGAGGTAGAGCGCTCATGTATAATCGGGAGTGGATCTTGAGAAGCGTACAATCATTCATCAAGAGCTGGTTTTACTTGACTGCACTTTTATGGAGAGCACAGGCCACCAGTACAATCACTGCACGCAAGAATGAAAATGGTAGCTGTGTAGACAGTACAATGACTCCGAACAGTCCCTATATAGAGCGATGTGTATCCTTACCATGCGTTGTAAGTCTAAGTTACAGTCTGTTAACAGTCTCATGGCCATTCCGATGACAAATGTAGGGAAGGTTGCGAGACAATCTATGTGGTGCAATCAGATCAACATGATCCAGAGAATTTGTTGACGAGCCGGACTTGGCAGCGAGTACCGTCTTTCCTTAGCCCTCCGTTCTCCAGCTTTGCTTACATTGAATTTCAATCTAAAATCATACATAACACCAATGGATACCAATTTATCGGTAGAAATGCTAAAGTTCTTATGACGATGTCTTTTTCGGAGCGTGCCGAGCATATTGGAGTCTCTCCTCTATATTCACCGTCATAAACTTCTCTTGATTTCTCGGCGAACGATGAGGAACGATGAAAATGGACGTGAAGCGCAAGAAGAATAAGACCTTCAAGGCAAAGCCCGAGTTGAACGAGAAAAAGAAACCGAACATAGTCATCAAGGGCGAGGAGTGCGAAAAGGTCGAGTAGGACATCGAAGAATATCAAAACCGTTGAAGAACTGGACGCATTGTACAAATTTGGCGCCGTACTTCGACGTCGTCGGACTCGAAGTCAAACTGCAGAAGCTGCCAAAAATTGTGGAAGTATAAGAAGGACGATCAGTGGCTGAAGGACGACGTCCAGAACGTGAACGATAGCGCGGGCGATGACATTAAGCGGAAGTGGATAGTGACTACAATAAGGAAGGTCCCGCCTTGAGTGGCAACTAGAATGCCGAGAGTGGGTCTAAGTCAAAACAATCCCAGAAGTGGAATCGTAACGAGCATCCGCTCATAAAGTGAGGAACACTACAAGGGCACCAGGCGGCAGCAGAGAGATCAGTTGTGGTTTACGAAGGAGAACCTCCCGAAAGTCGACTCCCAGAATGGCGATGATTATGATTTCCACCGCTTGGCCAAGGAATACAAGTCAAAGGGGATGATAGTGTTTGGCAATGTCACCAAAGCGGTAGAGGCTACCGTCATACCCATGAGCAATAAGGCCAAGCACAAGGCAAAGCATGCCACAGAGGCAGAGTTATCGTCCAGCGACACCGAGAATGACGAGTACGCAAATCAGCGAGACATGAACAAAGAACCAAAATCGAGGAGATGGGACGAGAACGCCATTGCAGCGATGATGATAAAGGGAAAGAAGACCAGACGTGACCTGATCGAATGGCCGCCTGGAACAGACAGATACAACGATAGTGTTGAATTGGATCCACGAATTGGCAGACTTTCGTGGGAATTCAGCAAAGTTCTCGCACGTTTCAAGCCCCATTGAAGGCTAACCCTACCGACATTGTCTCTCTAGGGGCCTATACGTCGGTATTGCATAAATGCAATATTAATGCGACTGAACACTTGCCATCATCACCATCCACTGTTTGGCAAGGCATTACTGCTTCTATCAACAGAATGCATGCCCCTAAGCTTAGTCTTAGCCTCTCCAAAATGATGCGAAAATTTGTAAGATTGTCAATTTCAGCAGACCAAATAATTTTATTCTTGTCGCAGGATGCAGTAGCAGTGGCCTTGACCCTGCCTTCTATGCAACGAAGTTTTACTGAAGAGACGAGTTCTACAGCGCCATGTCTCGTTTTGACATTCTTGCCAAAGCTGACGAGTTTGTGAACGATGGCGATGCAGAATTCACTGACGGAGATGTTGATGTTAAAACGAATTAAGACTAAGCGGCGACTGGTCATGTGACTTCTTCATCGTGTAGTGTTCACACTTCAACACAAGAGCCTAATCTTCCTAGAGATGTGTACGTACAACGACCCCACAAAGAGGCGTTGGCTGACATTGAGTCGGAAGCGGTAAGCGAGGGGAATATGAAATTTGCTTTCAAGAAGGACACATCAAAGAGCAGGCAGCTCGGTTTACCTCGACTTTTCAAGCGACCAACATCAGTACCATGGACAAACGCAGAATAACCCTTCCCAGTCGCTTTTTTTATGAACTGACCGGTAACTGAGCAATCCATCCGTCTCTCAATCTCCAAAAGGACTAGCTAACTCTGTATGAGATACTGATCATCCCAGTGCTGCTGTACGACACAGAGGGGTGCTTAGTCTCTAAAGAGGATGAAGGATTTTTTCGGGAGTCATTATCATCATCATCATCATTTTTCGAACCGCAGGCTACACTAAAGGGATCGCGGCGGAAAAGCACGCACTAGAGATCTCCAAGCCAATCGATCCTCCTCTAACGATCTTAACAAGATTTATGTCCAGGCGCAACCAAGCGAGTTACTGGACTTGCTCCTACTACCGCGTCCAGAGTCTGCCAAGGGGTCGCCTGATGGAGTCGCATTTCCAAGGAGTGTCTTAAATACCTGCCTGCATGATTGAGTCGTATTTAAGGCGCGCCTTGGATATGCGACTCCATCAGGAAGGCGACCCATTGTTCTTTGGTCTGTTCGAGGGAAAAGTTCTGAGTGCCTCTCTTGTCCTGTTAATGAGATCTGGAGGAGAATATTTCCTACTGCTGTACGCTCTAACAGCGACATGAGCATAAACAGGCATCTGACGGATAGCTGGTTGCGTTGATAGCATTTATGGCAAAAGCTTCAACTACGATCTGCATGACGCCAATACGAGCCTTGCTAGTTGACTAAAGATTCGACGGCTAAGCTGGCACGGGCACAACCAGCCCAAAAAAAGGTGTCGTCTCTCTGGACATTGTGCCAGCAAATCCTTCTATTATTTTTTTAAAGCTTTAACTTCTCACCGAAACCCCTTCCATTTCCAAATTCAATCAAATTCGGTGGTTCTCCAAACAAAAGTTACTCCGGAATAAATTACCTCTAGGCCGTGGGCGGATGACTTCCCCGCGGCGGAAATCGCTTGTTTGTTGCCAAAAGCCAACCACACACCACCTGCTGCGGCAGCCTTTTCTAAAGATCACAAAATAAATTCATCGGAACCCAGCAGGAGCCGAGAGTACATTTGCTCAAAACACAAAACTGACGGGGTAAACTTCCTCAATTGATCATTCCCTTAATTAATTCAAAAGCGCCTCTCAACTTCGTCTGATTGATTGTCATCGAGGGAGACCCTCAAAAAGGATTCGAAAGCAATTTCCATCGATTTAACAGCACCGATGACAGTCAGTCATCGTCGTCGGGACGTTTATTCCATTACCAACCGAGGTGTGGTGATACGCCTCATCAGAGCTTAGACGCCGACGACGACCACCACGTCGGCAAGCGACCATCATTCTTTTCTTCCTCTTCGAATTTAATTTGAACATTCCGTCGAAAATTACAGTCTATAGAAAAAAATAATGGCTCGTTAATGAACTGTGCCGTGCTTCCATTTTATTACCCATCCCATCCGTTTCGCAATAACCCTCGAGCTCTGGGACAGCGGGCGTGCCCCGCAGGGCTCGATTGAAGGCAGAAGAAAAAAAACCAGAGGAGGAATGTCAAAATTTCAAACACACCCGGAAGGCATTTCCATTTCCTTCAAAAGAGAATTATTCGTATGTGCTCCGGTTTCACTTTTTCCTGTGTCGTGTTTCAAAAGCCTTCCCCCGTGGTGTCGACATCCAAATCTATGCCGCTGAAGTTTCATTTTTTTCTCCATAAATAATTGAAATACAAATATAACATTATGTGCTTGTGTGGAGGTTTTTTTTTTCTTGTTCACCAAGTAATCACCAAGCAATGGGACTGACGGCAGTCGTAAAAAAGAAGAAAAGGAAATCAAATAAAAATCAAAGCAGAAAGTTGAGAGTGGAAATTCAACGCAAAAAAGGAGCAATTTCCTTTTCATTATTTACGTTTTTATTCGCATGTCAACGAGTGTGCCCGCGCCGGGATGGGGTAGCTTCGAAACGGAATGTGCTCCGAAATCGATTTGTAATTACAGCCCGCCTGGAACTACTCGAGATCTGAATGAGGTAATGTCGAAGGCCTCGGAGTGGGCCGCTGACCTTTTGTTGAATGCCAAGGGAGCAGAAGCGAATGACGACAACATCTACTCGCTAATTGTCCTTTAATGCTCTTTTCATCTCAGATTAATCACGACACGTCAGTCTAATCAGTCGAGGGAAGAATGAATGTGAGGGAAGACATGGTCGCCTCGTGTGTGTGTGTGGTCTACCTGTGTCCCCAACGAGAGGAGATAAAATCTGAACTAGGGGGTTCATTCGCCATCGGACAGGGCCGGCCCCGTGGGTAATAAATCATCACAATTGTTGCCACAAATTAACAACGCAATCAATAACCGACGACAAACATGTACATTATCAACCTCTGTGACAGTGACAATGACAGTGGCCGTGGCGAGCTAGTGAGCCAATTGCCTGGGCGTGGGACGGTGTCAAATCAACGAAATAAAAGCCTCAAGAGTTAGTTTGTTTCCCACGTAGTCAGGGTGGCTGTGGGATGTGGTGGGGGATGGGTATGGTAGTGAGTATCCCTAGTGAAATGGTGAATAATGAGGCTCTTGTTATGCGTACGCCGGGCTGGGGATCAATTAACAGAGATTGTCGTAATCGCATTATTAGCAGGGAAAGGTGAAAGTGCTTCGTGAAATGAAGACATGTTGATGGACAGGAGTCCTTCCATTTGTTTTTTTTTTGTCCGAGGTTGTCAACACTGGACTGAAGCACTTAGACTCAAAAGCTGCCGAGTCCTTCCCAACTTTCGGTTGGGTTCACATTGACCAAAGGAGCCCATCCATATTCCCTAATTCACCTCGAGTCTCATACGAATCTCAGTTAAACCCTTCTTAAGTCCTCCAGTCCTAAAAGGGACTACTGGGCGGATGTTAGACTCATTAGTCGTCTTTCCAACATTTTAAATTTTTTCAGTCGCTGGGCGGTGTGTACAGAAGCGGCGGATGTGTACCCATGCCAGTACGCGACAAGAACTCCTATTAGCATTCCGTGGGACAAAAGCTGACCACTGTCATGGAGCTCTCATACATGATCCAAGTACAGACTAAGAAATCAAATTCTATATCTGTCGAGCGCTTTCTTGTTCAGGTTTTTTGTCCTTTTGTAGTTAAGCAGCGTGTATGTATAATGGGTATTGGACAGATTATCCCAGTTGAGGGTCCTCTTTCCGAAGACTGTTGGCTTTTTTGTCTCATTGGAAGACAGTAGCGCCCGATTCAACGTCGCAATCGTACATTCTAACCCTATAAAATCCGACACTAATATCCATTCAATGTTCGAGCAAGTTAACAAAGTGGATGCTGTTACCACAGACCTTAGCTACGACTTTAACAAAATCAACCACCAAACAATCTCCTTCGAATTAAGAACCCAACCTAAGCGAATAACTTACTACTTTAATAGACAGTGTCAAGGTAGCCATTATTTGGGTTTCCGGGCAAAGAAATATCCCTGGTAATGGAAGAGCTGACAAACCAGCCAAGCAAGGCTCCGCACACAACAGATCGTTCGCAATGGAGGTGTATGTAGATACCAATGGAACTCATCAAAACTAGAAGCAATCCATACTTCTAGAAAAGTGCAGGTCTTAGGTGGTCTTAAACAGCACATAGCTGATATATAGCAACGCACAAACTGAGGCACTTCTAAGTCTAACCCGCACTGAAATCGCACCAGTAACAGCAGAAACCACGGGTCATAGGCGGATGGGAGACAACGCAGTCGGACTAACCATTCCACACAACACAACACACACTGTCGCAGCATGGACGACACCTCCGAATAGGAAACGATAACTCAGTTCCTGTGCATGTGTCCAGCGATGCCCAGAATCAGACAACATACATGAGTCAACACCTTCTTCGAATCCCTATATCCAACAAAACCACAAAGCAAGTAATTAACTTTCGAAATGTATCAAGATGTTTGTAAGAAAGCATAAATAGCTTACGTAACGATAAGCGAATGGAGCATTTATACCAAAACGTCTAGTTGGGCTCACAAGAACCACCACCCCTGTCCCTCATTAAAAAATTGTACCCTTGTATACCCAACTGTTCACTCCATTGTTGCCTAATCGGGTCCTCACATTGACCCTCTGATTTTTGTCCAAAACTAATTGATGTGTCAATCCACGCTGATTGTCACTCTATAATAAAGCACCATGCATAGAAGTATGTAAGTATGGCACATTAGGATTTTAGAGTTGGTAGATGAGTTGTTCACACCTTTTGCTTGCAAGTTCTGTGTCCCAATCGGGCCTAAGTCAATAGACTCATATGGAGGCAAGATCAACCTTTATTCCTCCGCTATTTGATGCCACAACAACTCTCTTGAACTTAATGTGGGCAGATGCCAGTCGATTAGTATTTCTCGAAGACCCTTTCATCCTCCTTTCATAACGTGTCAATACATATAGCCGCTTTCATCCATGACCCAGAATAAAGCCAGTCAAATTTGTAAACCACTCCATTTGTATGGAAACTAACCAACTCACGCTTTTCAACACGTGGCCTACCACGATCAGACACTTTACAGATCGACTACAGTTGACAAAGCATTGAAAACCCCCGTGAAGTAGGTGACATCATCTTTTTGTATTCTGTCTTGATGGAATTAAGCGAATTGCTCTCCCTATTGAAATTCGTTCCGTCAACACCCACCGCCATAGGTCTGTTCATCTGTTCCTAGCCTACCTTCATTGTACCAACTATGAAGCATCCATCGCCTGTGAAGCATACTCCTAACCTCATCTGCCATGATGTCTATATGGAGCAGGCAACATCTTCCGAGATTGTCCTGAGACAGCTTATTTCTCTAGTTACACTGATGTCAGCGTCCTCTTTTTCCTGATATTCACAGACTCTGCCGAAATTGCAGCAGCGGGTTGACTACCAGTGAAAGTAGTACCCTGCTCCCATAGCCAAGTCTACCGATGTGGGAAACCATTCGTGACAGGGCTCCTTGCATCATCCAAGCTTTCGCGCTTGCGTGCGTTGCGTGATGTGCGTTTTGAAAGAAAGTCTGTTGTACACCGAGGTATTTTACTGCCTGCACGAAGTTGTCCACCATGCTTCTTGCAAAGGGTTGTGAAGACAGCTTCCGTTTTATGGTCCGCTAACTCCCAACCAGCGGTTTATAACCAATCGATTATATATTGCGCTCGAATAGTGACTTGACAACTTTGAATTTAATTTGTGAACGCACTTTTTCACTAACGATCAAACTATCAGTCTGAATTTATGCAATAAACTCGGCATGTTAAAGTACATGGATGTCCAACGCCTGAGTCTGTGACCGCACCTTTAAGAGTGTGAACATCAATTCGCTCGTAATTGTGTGATGTTCCCGTGGCGGTGAGGCAACGAACTGGTCGAAGTGTGGAAAAAACTTTGCTGTTCAGGCGTGCATAGCAAACGATCCAATTCAGTCAATTCCTCGACGTTCTCAAGAACTGGGCATCGTTCAGACCACATTATGGGGACATACGACAACTACGACCTGTCTATCTCTAAATTCTCCTCCTCGGAATCTCAGCGCCGATTAGGCTTCAATGTTGCTTCATGGAATTGGTACTTCTAGGCAAGACGATCTTCACACGATTACAGTGATTTGGCATAATTCACGCTTTCTGTTTAAGATCCCATGGAAGTCGGAAGAGTCATCATCAGCACCAGAGCAAGCCTGCCGTGTCGGTGATGGGCCAGATTCATCATCGTCCACATGAATTGAAGCCTCATCGGGAACTTGATCAGAACAAGCACAAGTCTCTGCTGACATTTCCCGACAAATCACTCTCAGCACTCCTCTCGAACTCCACTTCTTAGAAGCTTGATACCCCAATTAGCATATTTCAACCCCGACTTACCACTTGACTCCTTTCTCTTGAAAATCACTCCGCACCCAGTTCCCCGTCCCTGATCGATAGACCAGCCCCACCCCACTCCACACACACCTGCTCCTTCCTTCTCGTGCAGTCCATTAGTAGGTTTTATGTGACCCCACCGAAAGACGCTTGTATCCATAAATTGCCACCGCACATATCCGAACGCGACTCGCCTCCCTGACCTGGGGCCATCCACCGAGGAGAGAGGGCCGATGAGAGCGAGCCGTGTGTGTGTAAGAAAGGTTCTTTATGAAAATGGAACTTCAAAGTACACACATGTACCGGTCGTGTGTACATTAGAGGGGCGGCGAAATACCGGCGGGCCACAATTTAGGTGACCCTAATGTATGAATATGTGTTGTGTATTCTTCTGCTGCTCCTTTGGTGGTGGCAGGTGGTGGCGGAAAGGGCGGGGTGCGCCGAGTGCTGGTAAATTCGGTTATGCCAAAGTTGACTCAGCTCTTTTCTTCTTCTGTTTCCTTTCGCTTTGTTTTCTCATTCCACTCCACTCCACTCCCTCTCTGTGGATGTCATTGGATGGGTTTTTGTAGTAAAATCAATTTTTTATTTGACGTCAAGTCCTGCAGGGATATCCTTTGGGCATAATGCCTTCCAGATGAGTTCAGAGAGTGAGGAAGAGAAGAGAAATGGGATGGTTACATGAGTGGGGCTATAGTTTGGGTGGGTTTCTTTGGAAAGGAAAGGAACTGGGTCAAGGATGTTACAGCATTTCATGAAATTAGTTTAATCGTTGTACTTGAGCCTTTTTGAAAGGCAACGATGGACACCGGATTGGTTTCTCTAATTTGAGAGATGAGGAGATTTATTTTTTTTGGAGTGGCGGCTGAAGTCACTTGACCTGGATCCTCCAGTTGGAGGGAGGATCCTCCTTTTCGCATCAAGGTCAGTGAGACTAGTGCAGATGTCTTTCCGAATCAAAGGACTCTCCCAAGCAATTTTCATCTCATTCCCAACACCCATCCATTTTTGAAGGATCTCCTCCTTCTCCGGAGCACTTGAACACGGCATTACACAGCACCCATCATCCAAGAAGGAACCCATTTAAGTCGTCTTCGCCCATCTTCGCGAAACAAGCCACTTAAGGCAGCACACCACGCAATGCAAGCGCACACTGCATTCAGCAAGCCCGTCGTTCCATCGAAAGCCTAATCACCGGCAACGGCTCCCGTCACAAAGGCAAAGGAAATGAACGCCTCCACGAGCGAAAGGATAATTCATCTGCATTCAAGAGCTGTTGCGCATAGCCATTATGTAAATCTCACTAATAACACCATCCTGTTGTGCTCGCTCTTTTGCGAAGAAAACCTCGAAATTGTATAAATTTCCGCCTTCCTACCCACGCAGACGACTGATGGAGACGAAGGAGTGCACAGAGATGAGTCAAAAAAAAGAAGAAAAACTGATAGTTACACGAAACAGGTAGGCCCCCCATCCGTTCTATTCAAATCAAAGGACGACCAAAAAAGGGAGAAAAAAAGGTTATCTTTTCGACTTCTCCGTCTTCACCATCCACAATCCATCCCCTCGTCGAAAGGGATTCAACCTTTTGAATTAAGTACAAAACGTAACCATACCTCCTCCAGTGCAGCAGTAGTTTGCCACCGAAGCTCGTTTCGGTGGCGAGAAAGCAGGAAAGCAGATATCATCCAAAAACGGATGTGTACGCGAGAAGCAGATCCTTTATATCCTCTTCAAATTTGAAAACCAAATTTTTTCGCATTTACCGCGCTGCCATGCCATGTGTGCGCTACGGCACAGCATGCGGTCGCTTTGCTTGCGTTTGAGAATAAAGAAATAAGACCGTCGAATAAAATACACAACATATGCAAATATATCCTTAGAAGGCACTTCAACCTCCTCGGTCCGTGCGAGTCCCTTCAATTGGATTGCAATAGGTGCTGCTCCCGGTTGGAGGGCAAACAAACGGGCACGACGATCGGAAATTCTGAGAACGAAGCCAACGACGAAATCCATGAAAGTCGATAGGAATTTGCATTGAATTCCCCAAAAGCTGTAAGGTTCCTCACTCCAGCTGTCTGACGTTGTCCCTTTCCCAGTTTCGGGTTTTTCTGCTCCTGTTCCCCGGTTCGTGGCGTCGAAGTTTGCGAAAAGTATCTGAGAAGAAGAAATCCATCATTATACCAATATTTCTTAAAGTTCCGTTCCGTTCCTTTCCTTGCCATTTTTTTTTCGGAGGTCCTTGGACCCATCTCTCTCTCTCGCTGTGTAGGAAGTAGGGATTTATGTAATTCGGAAAAAGGTTTCACGATGATACATGACACAGCTGAGAGAGGAGGATGTGATTTTTTGTTTTCTTTTGCTTTTGCTGTGCTGTTCCCGTGCTGCCCCCGCTTTTTCTTTTCGGTTTCTTTTGCTCATTTGAATTTATTTAAGATTTGTTCTCGCGGAAATTGTTGCTCGAAACTTTCGGAAATTGCTTGGGCTGGAGATGAAGTACCTTATGGAAGGAGCCCATTTGCAGGGGTTGACGACGGCTAATGCTCTGAAGGGAAATATTTGAATTAGAGGCCTGGGGAGAAGGTTGGCGCGATTAGCAAATTAAATTTTATTTGCTTATCATTTTAATCGTTGACATTATTCTCTCCATCTCATCAGGAGCTTTCGCTGCGTCGTTTTTTTTTCTCCTCTTGTACAGCCTTTGCCGCGAGGGCAACGACGACGCGACTAGGATAGATCTATTGTATCGAAGGGTTGGAGTAAGTGACATGATCAAAGGTAGCTCGATCTTCTAATGACATGGCAATTTCGAGGATCGTGGATCTAAGGGTCGGTGCGCACCTACAGGTACTATCTGTGGATCCAATCCCACTCCCATCAGACTGCCCATTGCACCGGAGAACCAAGCCACGATTCTGAAGCTTATCAGAGGGTGCAATCCAAGCCTATAGACAGCCGATTAGAAGATTGGCAAGCTGGAGGAACCCGAGGTAGCTTACAAGATAGCCAACCTCTTGAGCCACTAGCTAAAGACGGTCTTGGGAAGGTACTTCTGAAAATGCTCGCACCCACCACTTCAAGGGGAGCCGACCAAGACCCCAGCATAATCTCCGCACAGGCTTCTAAATCGGGCATTATGCCTCCTCTTCTTCTTTGAGCGGCGCTACAGTCCGGGGTGGACCTGGGCCTCAACCAACATGCCTCTCCAGTCAGCACGCACACCAAGTTGGTTGAGGTCTTTCTCCACTTGTGTTCGCCATCTCGAGGACGTCCTCTGTTGCGCAATGGCACGGTATCAAAGACTCTTCGGGCCGGAGCTGTGGTGTCCATCCGCTCTTCATAACCCAGCCATCTTAAGTGTTGGATCCCAAGACGCTTAACTTCTTCTCCTCCAGACGCCATCAACGTAAACAGGACCAAAGATCGCACACAGAGCTCTTGTCTCACAACGACCAAAAGCTTCTTGCTCCGCGTCCATGTCTGTGCGCCATAGAGTGGACCATAGATGACCAGAGTCTTATATAAAGTCAGCTAGGTGTCATGGTCCTGTTACTCAATTGCCTCTTGAGCTCAAAGTAGAGCAGCGATTGTCAAGAGTAATTCTGCGCTTGATCTCGTTACTGGTGTTGTTGTCCCTATTTAGGTCCTAGGTGGACGAAGTCCTTGACTACCTTAAAGTTTCTGCTGCCCAATATGACGCTCTGCTTGATACGTCGATGTTGTTGATCCTCCTTGATGACAGCGTGTTCTTCGTTTTTTTTTTTCAATTTTAGCCGCTTCCACTTCAATGCCAGCAAACGCCTCATTGATGGCTCGCTGTGTTCTTCCACTCATGTCAATGTCGTCGGCGTAGACAAGCCTTTGAACGGAATTTTTGCAGATCGTGCCTCTGCTGTTGACGTTTGAGTTTCGCACGGTCTTCTCAGGTACGAAAAAATCACATGACAGCGCGTCGCCTTGCCTTTTTTGACATTGAAGGTCGCGGTGAGTTCGTTACCGACCTTGATGGAGAAGCGAGTGTTCTGGAAATGTCAAGACTAGACGTGGTGCCCTATAGCGCTCTATGTAGCTCGTCTCTATGCACTCTGCCACATGCGGCCTTGAAATCGACGAACAGATGGTGAGTGTCGATGTGCACTTCTTGGGTATTCTCCAGGATCTGCCGAAGTGTGAATATGGCATGGTCGATGGTGGACTTCCCAGGTCTGAAACCGCACTGATAAGGACACATCGGGTTGTTGACAAATGGTTTCAGGCGTTCATGCAAAACGGCGGAGAGGATCTTGTACGCGTTGTTTAGGAGACTGAGCCCTCTATAGTTGACGCAGTCAAAGGGGTTTCCTTTCTTGTTGGCTCTCAGAGTTGTGTACTCCACCGCGCTCGGAGGGTGTCATTAATCCATCATCCACGCTTCTAGCTCTGGAACTCGTTTCAGACACGGACGGGAAAGCCTTGTAGCTGCTATCAGACGCATCATCTTGTGCGTCGTGGCCACATTAAACGTCGGCAGCCACCTTTACAAACTAGGGAAACTACGGAAACAAGCCTGCATCTGTACCCGTGTAGCCCTCAAAACGACTACCTCCAATGCACTTGAAATTCTTCTGAACCTCACCCCGTTGAATGACTTTGGTAAGCAAATAGCAACCAACTGAGAGATTCGAGAGCTTGTTCTGAATGGAACGATTACACATGTAGGCACAGCAAATTCAAACTAGACCACGACTCCCAGGAAGCAGCTTCGAAAGCTTTGGGGATCGCCCCAAAAGAGACCTGTGGTGCGGCGTCACCATACCCTTTGATAAGGCATACATTTCTACCGCGATGGATCCAAGACAGGAGAAGGCGTCGGCTCGGAGTTTCTCTGCTTGTCTCCCCCATCGCTGCAGAGTCGTTTCAGCAGAAGTAATGCATAATTTTGTGAGAAAGAAGCCGAGAACTGGCCTTTAGACGTCTATTGGCACACAATGCTCTGGTAGCACGATCTACGACTGACTTGATGTGAGGGATTCCAGTTCAGTCGTTAAGTCGCTTACCCGTTGCGTCGTCGAATAAGCCTCTGTTCCCTCAAACTCCACGACACTCTCCCCAAGCCACAACAAGCACCAACATCCATTCATTGAATGTCCCAAAAAAATCCCTAAATGACCCAAGAACCCACCCCATCCCCGCCATCACTCATTCAGTCATTCCGGTCCATTAGCCATTCTCGTCCGCCACCGCCTACGCCACCATTTGCTTCGGCATCAAATGACGACAACCATTTTGATATCTTCCCACCGATCCGTCGGATTGAAGGTATCAGCCATGTGGGCAGTCACCTCCCAATCGATTGGCATTTGACAACACCGTCAGGCCATTACACAAAAACGTTAATGTTATGCAATTTCGCTTGTAGGACACTCTTGAGGGCAATTATCCTTGGCCTCTGCTACCATTCGAGGGGGGCCCCCAGGCTTCTCGGGCACGCACATACACACAATTAAGCGACCGGTCAAGGACACACTTCACTCAGCAGCCCTCCCACCCCCCACCCACTTGGAAGACAAATAATGAATGCCACGACAATGGAGCCGAACCGAAGACCGCCAGGCTAATGACATCGACATGGACATTTTATTAGACCCAATCAGCAGCAACCGCCCCTCCCTTGGGGCGTGCCCATCAATTGAGTGATGCAAAATTTTGATGGCCATTTGACATGGTTTCAATTTTTGGCGAGTGCCTCTCGGTGCCTCGTCAATCCCGAGGATATCCGTGCGCTTCAATTTTCCCAGCCAAAATTATACCGCTACATGCCGCCGCTGGTGTGTCACAGCCGCACACTCTCTCGTGGAGCATCTGCTGGTTGCGCCCCCCACCCCACATGTAGTTGTGTTGTTAAATTATCCGCATTTGGTGTTTATTCATGAGAATTGCCTGATGAATTATTCCGGCGTACACCTAAACACATGCAACGGCGCGCTTCCATTCCACCTCAGCCCGGCTGTTGTGGCAAAGCTGGTGGCTGCTAACTTGTTCAAACAGCAAGCGAAACTAGGAACGGCGTCGCCTTCGTGTAACTCGAACACTTTCCACCTGACTATCAAGGGTGGCTAGATGTGGGGCGGTGCACAAGTGTGGCATGGGGCATGTGTTGGAATTCATTTCATGCGCCAGAGATGAGATGGGACCCGACCTGACAATCATTCCGCTCGGATGTAGTAATAATTTTGATCGCAGGATTAATATTTTATGTCCTTTGTTCGGCGCGATCTGCGCGGCCGAGAGACACGGCTGAGCCGTAATCATTCATTTACAAGTCAATTTAAAAGTTAAGCGATTGGATTAGGGGTTCGGCATGGATTACGGGGCAAGTTTTGATTGTTCGGATGCGCGGCAGAAGTTTTTAACGATGCACCGCCCAACACCGTTCGTAATTGAGAAGTTTGCTACTCTCTTTCGGTTCTTTTTTTTCCACTCGTCGCGACACACACACACAACGAGTGGGGCATCCTGTCATAAAGCCCGGTTTAGGGGAATATAAAAGCGAGGTATTTGATGGATTTTCGCCGTTTTATGAATTTTTTAACTCGCTCGGTGCGCGGTGCGCGCCCCTTTCGGGAGCCAGCCGCCATAAAGAGTTGCGGATGGCTGTTAACTCTTGAAACCGGATGTTTTTTTCCCCCGCAATGGTGTTCCTCTGCTTTAATTTTTCGGTTTCAGGCCGGGAATGGGGAGGAGACAGAACTTTAGACATTGGCTTGAATTGAAGGCCATAAAGACACTTGTTATGAGTTCATGAAAGTAGTCCCGTCGTAACTAGTAGTGGAGCGGAAGGTGTTCGAGAATTGTGTTGAAATTTAGGGCGCACTTAACGGGGGGTTGTCGTTGTGTTCGAGTGTCGTTAAGTTTTAATGCGCGCGTTGCTGGAGTTGATTTAGATCGCGATTAGATGGTGCCGGTTAGTAGGTGCATGGTGTGGTGGTGAATTTTAATTCGTGGGGTAGTGGAGGTGGATGGGAACTTGTTACACAAGGTCTGAGTGCTATCGATTGACTGTCAATATTCTGCAGCATTAGACAGTCCTTGTGTTTTTTGATTCAGTCGTTGACTCAATGGTCGTTGCGAACATCGTGGTATGAGTCTAAGCTTTGCGATCACTTGGACGTATGTGGAACGTTTGTTTACTTGCCCAGCAAGCGACTGCCACTGGGGCGTGTCTGGTTAATTTTCTAGCTAATTTCTAGCTAGTTCTAGCTACAATGGCCAACTAGAGCGTAGGTGTTGCATTTCTATGAATCACTGACCAGCCTCATGTGCAACATATTTTCTGCATTTTTTTCCCTTGACGGTATGTGCAATTTTCTACCCAAACGAGTGGAGGCTTTATAGAATGCGATATTCTGAGGCGTATGCTTAACATTTTGGTAAGCCAGTCTGGCGAATGTGGAACATATGACTCTTTGGTGAGATTGACGAGGCACCGAGAGGCACTCGCCAAAAATTGAAACCATGTCAAATGGAAATCAAAATTTTGCATCACTCAATTGATGGGCACGCCCCAAGGGTGGGGCGGTTGCTGCTGATTGGGTCTAATAAAATGTCCATGTCGATGACTCTTTGGTGAGATTTATGGCGTGGCAGCATTCTCGGACCTTATTTCATTCGAGGAAGCGATGGAAGAGACACGGTTACCGTACGTGGTCTCACGTATTGAGTGATGTTAGTCGACGTTCTGTGTCCAGAGCTCGGCATCATCGATATAGCTGCGGTTGTAACAAGAAGGCGAACTGGTTAGTTAGTAAGCAGGCAGTTACACCTCTTTACAGCTTGAGTCATAACATGCATCTGAACTTGATACCCTATCAATTGACACGGACTGAAGGATTTCATGACCAGCAGAAGAATGTTTGCAGTGTGTTATGTTACCCACGCAGCTATTAAGGAGGCACTGTGATCAGTTAAATTCCCTAAAGACGTTGCTGAGTCCACTCCATTAAACTTTCTCGTACAGCCAATCTATTCGTTTTTAGAATTTGTTCTTTGACTGTATGTGGCGACAACGAGAAAGTGACTGATACGACACAGTGGTCTGACTAGAGGACAAGACGCCTAGAGGCGACAGTATATCAACAGAATTTTTATCAGGATGAGAGGTGAGCAACAGGTCTTGTGTGTTGGCGGAATTATCTGCAATATCAGGCACTCGCATGGTCTCATTTACAAGCAGGGTCCAGCTGTTGACCTCAGCAAAGATTTCAACGTACCTTCATTCGTGTGTTGTGCGGCTAAATGTCTAAGCGAATTAGAAAGGTGTGCGTTGAAATCGCTCGCAATGGCAATTTCAGTGTGAGGATAGAGTGATGCAATTTTTGAGATGAAATCGGATATCACATCAAATTCGTTAAGAGTTGAGTTGCTCTCTAAGTTTGGACTTCTATAAATTAAGCAGAAGTGGATTAAATGCTTACGCACATGGAATTTCAACCACAGACAATTAGATTCCGGATTGGAACAGAGGCCGTTTTGCAGTTCAAGTTGGTAAACTACGTCAATACGCGCATAAATTGAGAGACCGTGGTGCCAAGCAATATCCAGGCTGGTTGATATCCGATAACTTGGTTGGTCTCACCTCCCATATAAGTGAAGTTTTAATGGAGAGGTTGTAAATGGAGCGATATTCTGGGGCGTAACATATTGCCTTGTAAGTAAGTCGCTGTGGCGAATGTGGAACATAGGCCTTTGTAGTCTGGTGTATGACGTGCGCCATCCTCGGACCTTATATCATTCGAATCGAGGATGGAGACACGGTTACCGTCCATGGTCTCAAGTATAGATTGATATTAGCGGGCTTTCTACTGCTAGAGCTCATCAGCATCTACACCATCAAAACGATGCAACATTGGGTTGGAAACCAGTCTTTTCTTGGTTCGGTGTTCGGCTAATTGTGCGCATTAGAGGACAGATGGATCATCATGGACGCAAAAGCTTTCTAGTGCACTGTCTAGAGCCTCCTGATTTTGAATTTGCCCCTATCGTTACTTTTCCAACCCGATCGTAAGCACAATTCACGGTTAGAGAAAAATTGGCTTCAGGAAGAAAAAGTACATACATACACCTTCACAATCAAAGTCCTTCAAAAAATATTTGCGAACATCCAACCAGTTTGGAGAAATATTCCAGTAAGCCTTTGTCACGACTTGGTAGCCAATTCGGGTGTAATAATAATATAATGCAATATATGTAGTGCTACAGTCCGTAGAGGACCAGAGCTTCTTAGCAAGCACTCGTGTTGTGCGTACTGTTGATCTCGCACAAGTGGAAGGGGCCTACAATTTCAATTCGATTTCGAACAGGCTAATTCAAGAAGCTGAGGGATCGAACTTACGACGTCGAGGTTGGGGTCGACGCACGCCACGAGAGGAGAGGCTTGTTGGTCGAGAGCCAAGTCCACCCCAGGAGAAGGTACACAATGAAGGTAGGACAACTGCTTCGGAACAAATACACTTAACAAAAAGGCACATAGCTGAGGTTCGGTTAGGTAACTGGGCTTGCATTGAAAACACCAGCACCTTAGACCAATGACAGCATCTTAGTCCATTATGACTCTCATAGCCAGACAGACTACTACCACTGATCAAAAATTCCAGTGAGAGAGCGGCTAATTGTACCCCAAGGACTCGACCATATCTGAAAACCAAGTAAAGCGCATTAACTTTGCTTTTGAATCGGGGACCGCTCTGACCAAGAGGAGACACTCAAACAACAGCGCCATCCAGCTGTTTCCCTAAATGCCCTACAAGCGACAGAACGCTCGAAGCTGTGATGGGAAGACTTTGCCATCAGACGACGAGCGTCCGTCAAACGGCACGATCATGTGACTTGACACCATTCTACTACGGCGAGCCCACCAGCCAACCACTTTGGTAGAGCTCGAGGTCCCCATCCACAAAAAAGGCGATCCTACCTCAACAACACCTTTTGGAATGAGTCATCAAAAGCGACCAAGCACTTGTTAAGTTAGTTAATGTGCTATTCCGTAGAAAATGGCATGAATGTAGCTTCAAAATAAAACCGGAATCAATTCTATATCTCATACCGTTGTTGTTTTCTTCGAATTTATTTTGCTATCGTTCTTATCCGGTCGCTTTGTACCTTTCGCTCTTAGTCATTTGAGTCGAAAGAAGACGCTGCCTCGGAGAGCGGTAAAGAGCATGGGCATTGTCAACACCCAGCTTGATGCAACTGATGATGGTGGTGTTTAAGATGGTGCCTACAAGTTGAGAAGAACTTCAGCCAACTTGCTGTGATGAAGAGGTATCTTGGGGAGAGTGTCCACAGAGGTACATGAAACATTTCCTGTTTATTCAAGGCTGCCTATTCAAAGACCTGGCTACCTTCACATTGGTTCACCAATCCATTATTCATTCGAATTCAATATCCTGTCATTTATTTGCTTATACATTTTCCAACCCCTTCCCCCATCAAAGCCCTCCCACTTTAAGGTCACTTCAAAGTAATCCTGAATCACCTCAGAACCAATGTAATCCCTCTCTCCATTTGGCCAATGCCCATTGGAACGCAATAAGATGTGCAATATTAAGTCCAAAGCCTGTTTGCTTCAGCAACCCAAAAAGGACATTAGCTTACGACTTTAAATGAATTCCTGGTCATCACTCGGAAACTTCTGCAAACAAGCACAAAACTGCAAGCTCCTCGCAAAAGGGAGAGCACACTGAGAACTAATCATGTCGAGGCTTAAGTCACTTCAAAGCCCCCTAGCTCCGAGTGTGCGTGTGTGTATGGGCTTATAATTAAATCCAAGACATTAATTGAAAATCAATTAAAGACCCTCTCACGCACTTCTCCCTCAAAATGTCAATCTCGAAGCACACACTCGCTCACGTCCGAGAAGGGGTTTATATTTAATGCAATCCAACACCGGGCCCCCCGCCCACGTTCGGCAACCGGAAACAATAATTCTCGACCAAACTAGAGAATTCCATCAGCACATCAACCAAAAATGCCGCCAGACATCTCCATGCAAACACTCGGTCATATCCGCCCGGAGGAACAGGGCAATGACAGGCGAGAGAGAGAGTGAGGGGGACTCTCGGCGCACACCTGGAACAGCTGCAGATTTACAATTTCCTAATGACAGCCCACCTGACTCATCCGCCAGTCAGTGCCAGTTCGAGGGCAAAGTTATGGAATTCACTTCATGAACTTTGTACTCACACATCCGTCGATTACACACTCGTGTGTGCGGGGGAGATGCGGATTGTGTGTCAGGATATCACAGGAACCGGAAGCGGCCAAAGTTATTGTAGTGGAAAATAATTATGTTTTCGCTCGTTGATACACCCAGTCGCCCGCACCCTACACATGCCGGCCCGCAAACGTTGTTGTGGCTCGGAAAAGAGTTGCGGATACATTTTGGCAGGTAGAACGGTTCATTAAAAACTCACCGTCAATGAAAATGAATTTTAATTACCGACAGGCAACGCAGGGAACGATGATAAATTTGAATTTCATTTTGTGCAAATGAAGTTTAATGAATAGTTCGGGGTTCGTCTTCTTTTTTTGGGAGTTTTTGTGTCGTCCTCTGTGGTGACATGACATCCTCCGGTTGGGGTTTGCCAAAGTTTGATTGCTTATGGGGTGTAATCTATTTTGAATCGATGGGATGGGATAAATGCCGCTTAGGTTTTGGATGTGCTCTTAAATCGCGTTGAAATTTTGGGGAAAAAAGGGGGAACTTCAGCAGTGGCGTTAGTGGCACGTGTGATCAGATTGGGAAGGCCGACTAGGTTTGGACTAACGTCAGCCCATTAGCAATGGTCATGGCGGCTGTTCTGAGGGATGGGCTGGTGGACATGTGACTGCAACTTCCGTGTTAATTTAGATCACATTTCGATGCCAACGGTTAGTGAGTGAATGCTAAGGCAATGACTATTAATTCGAGAGTTAGTATGTGAGTATGGACACTGGATCTCGGACCATGGCGCACAGGGAAATTGCCTATTTATGGTACAGCTTGTTAATATTAAGCATCGTAAGACATTACTGGTATATTCGACTGCCCCATGCACAGAATAAACGATCCTACATATTACAACAACAACAGAGATGTAGCCTGCTCTACTTCGCCTACAAAATCATATCCGACCTACGGTGTGAACGTTTGCCGTTTTGCACCGCACTAATCGGTACGTACCAGTGCGGCTTACTAATATGGGCGGAGCTACTGCCAGGGCTACAGAAAACCAGGGCCTAGCTTCTTAGCGCATCACTCGTTCTGTGCGTGCTATGGTTCTCTCTTGAGTGGAAGGGACCTACGCCCAAGTTCTAACGCCCAAGTTGAGCAGCCTTTTCTGGAAGTACTCTTTGAGCATTGTCAGTGAATCGATAGAGGTAAAGCCGTGAAAATTATTTTTGTCGACTAGGGATCTAGTCCTAGACTTAGGACGTCGGGATTCAAGTGCACTTGCGTCGACGAACATACCTACAAGGCCACGGGCCCACACGTACTAGTGCAGCTGCCGACCCAGCAAATTAACTGCAGAGCAAATCTTCGCACTAAGGCAAATCCTGAGGAACACCAGGCAGTTTCAAATCGATACTCACCATCTCTGTATCGATTTTAAGGCCGCATACGACAGAATGCGGCCACCCAAATGTACGCATTTACGGCAATTAAAGAAGAGGCGAATCGAGCTAGTCTTAAGGTCATTGAGGATATGCCGAAATATATGCTGTTGACCATTAAACGTTCGGTCACACCCCACCTAGGACAAAATATCTCTATCGAAAGCTAGAATTTTAAGGTAATTTGAGATAAACCCCTACCTCGGGGCTAACTCCACAAATGACATCGAAGTAGTGATCCGACGTGATCCGTTGACTACCGATGTTACTTCAGTTTGTCAAAACAACTGCTGACTTTACTCCTCTGCAAAACCCTTTCTTCCACCAATCCAGCTCTATAGAGCCAAAAGCTGCACGCTGAGCAAAACTGCAGAGCTGATACTTGGTGACTTCAAGGAAGACGAAATGAGGAGACGAAGGACACGAACTTTACGAATTGTACCAGGATTTGAACGTAGTCTAGACAAGAATTCGTCGATTACACTGGCTCGGCCACATCGAGCGCATGACACCAACGCTCCACCAAGAGCGTTTTCGAATCCGAGCATCCTGGTTCGTGAGGGAGAGGAAGATCGAACTCTTTAGTATATACACAAAGTCATTGTGGACATAAGACAGCTTGGTCCTTATAAGTGGAAGCAGCGTGCCGTGAACCATTAGCGTTGGAAAGCAGGAAATGCTCGGGATCGGAAGCCCAATGGGTCGCCGGCCTGTTAAGTTAGTAAGTAAGTTTCGACTGAAATGAGTTTTCGACAAAATCGACTAATCCAAAAATCGTTGATTTTTAATGTTGGCCCAGCCGCCAACCAGTTTGAATCCCAGTGAAAGCAAGTGAATACACTTCAAATCAGATCGAGTCACCATTTGCCGTTGGAATCAAATCAACTGAAGCTTGTCGATCAGTGGTAGTAGTTTGATGTGGACCCTTTCTCACTTGTGGCCTCTCGGACGTATGGCAATCATTATCGTTTTTTTTTTTACTAAACTGGACATTTGAGTGCATGTGGAATTGTCTTCACTCTTATGGGCGTCATAATTGGGCGGTGCGCTTTATGATTGGGTCTGCTGTGGAATGGCTTCTAGAGACGAGGAGGAGAAGGTTATCCTTATTCTCAGACTAGGCATAGCCCACTCCACATCCAATCGCACGAGCTCGATCTTTAAGCGGGAATCACCAGTTCAGCCGCCCAACCTAACCCCGGTGAAATCAATCCCCACGACAATCTTCGAAAAGGGTTGGTCTCACACTGTGCCGGTTATTTACATAAATAAGTAATAAATCCCTTCTTAGACCCATTGGCTAGCGAACTGCCCCCCAGGCATGAAACACTCCATCATCCATCCAAAAGCCCGCAAGTGTTTCGCACAAAGCCCCGATAAGTCCCTTCATTTGCTGATACAGCGCGACTATCGCGCACTCCCCCAAAACACACAAATAAAGTAATCCATCCACCAGCTTGACCGGCCAGCATGTCGGTGGTCACTTTACAAATCATCGGTGTACTTGGCCCCACGCTCAAGGCGGCACGTTTTTACACTTCTGGCAAACATTGCCCCGAAATATCAAGGCCCTCCCCATCGGGCCCCCATCGCCAGCCGATTGGAGTGTATAAACAAGTTATAAACCACCAAAGACGGCAATCTTATCCACCGTTCAGATCTCACACAATAACCGACATAAAAAAACAGAGACTAACTATTCCTGCCCTACAGGCACGTTCGTCGTAAACCAAATAAAGTAGTTCCTTTGCGATGAAGGCTACGTCCAAATCAAATTCCCACACACACCGAGGGCGGCCGCAGCACCTTGTGCCAGAATTTATCTGACATTCCACCTTTTGTTCGATCCGTGAGGAGGGAGGGCGGAGGGCAGAGGAACCTCACTGCCCATCAGACCATGGTCCCTTTTAACTTTGCCGACAAATCAAATCGTAAAACTCGCAAATCTTTATTGTTAAACACCCTGGGCGGCGTAAAATTTCCATAAAGGTTGCCCGAGACGAGGGAAATTCACGAAAACAAAAACATCAACAACACCACACTTGTGGTGCCGGTGCGAGTGAAAAACAATATTTAAGATAGACACCGACCGACGGCATGGAAGGACATCCGACGAAGCCACTTCCAGGGCGAACAATATTGAAACGAATTCCTTGAAATAATCTCTTATTTGCATATCTAATATCTAATTCTATTTATTCCCATCCACCCCCGCGTGATCTTTGAAAACGCGCTTTCATCCTTTCGCGGGAAAAAACGAATAAGCACAGATACACACGCCGGGACAACCCGAACTTTCACTCGACGATTTAGCATAACGCCATAAAGTGGCTTAGCGCGCACACACAGGCGCCCAAACTAGGGCGCTACAACGCCGGCTGCAGGCGACGCACAAGGAGAGGAAACACACGACAGGATAAACAAGAAACAACAACAACAACAGTGGGAGCAAAAATTATGAAATAGGTTACGCATACGCCCCAGTTTGCGTCCCCCCCACACACACAAAAGCCCACTTTAGTACTTCAAAGTGGCGGGGGTATTAAATAGGAATACTCGCGTGTGTGTGCGTTAACGACACAAGCATTGTGTGTACATTCACCCTTTCCACAAAGCGGCGCGCACCCCCTAGGTGAAAATGTAAATTTACCCAAACTCAAACTCCGCGGTTTGCCGCGCGCCACCCACGTCGGTTGGCAACACGATTGGGCCATAAAAACATTCAACCAAGGAGCCATTATGTGCGTTTTTCGGCAACCGAATGACCTTCGCAAGGAGCACACTCATCATCGTTATCAAACACAAGCGCACCGACACGCTCTGTTGTGTGTGCGTGCGTGCGTTATGATGTTTAACGGTGTAGACGAGCTCACGGCAAGGTGTCAGAAATGATTCTTCATACGGTTACTTCATGTGGTTCTGTAGTCGTGTGGGAAGGGGGATCACCTTGTGGAGACCAAGAACCTACTAGTAGTCACCGTGGGCTATGACCTTCAGTGAGGGTAGCGACATTTAGACGTGACAAAATGCCATACTTCGCAAAACAACGGTGTAGGGCGTGATGGATGCGAGAATAACTGCGACTGAGTGGTGGGGGAGGTGGTGCGTGTGACCTGGCATAGGTGGCTTTTGAGACACTGAACATGGTTTAGGGTGATAAAGGCCGCCCACGTATAGATGAAGCCCGCAAGTGCAGCTTAAAAAAATAACTGACTGGCTCCAGTGATACCAGTCGACTCATGAACATTCCCTTGGATTTGAGACGGCCAGGTCGCTTCTCAGCAACTACACGCGTTGAGTGCTATTGTTCTTTCACAAGTGGAAAGGCTCCACAGCTTTATACCGGGTCCGAACGGCCAAGTTTGAGAAGCTTTTTTCTAAGCACTGTGACTCGAAAGAGGTGGGGCCGTGAACATTATTTTTGTAGTACAGACCAGGGATCGAACCCAGACTATGCACATACCCACAACCCACAACGCCACGGAATACCATAACCTGCACTTCAACTACACAACCCATTCCCTTTTGGGAGAGGGAGGCCGCCGTCAAGGCACAGCTTGGCCAAAGGTAGAGGCCGATAGGCCGATAGGGAAGGCTTTAATACACTCCCTGTGGATGGTAAGCATTTAAGGCAGGGAATATCATTCCATATTCTCGTACTGTGGCGAGTCGCCAGTTCTTGGTCCCCGACCAGTCTAGACAGTCAACAGGTGTACATCAATACCGAGACTTGTATTGCGATGGATTGAGGATACCTAGACCATAGACCCTTCATATCGTTTTTGGCGTCATCGAATGTGTGATCGATCCAGCAAGTGCTGATACTCAGTGTTGTGCCCCGATTACATCGACCAACAGTTAGGTTCGCTTAAATGACAGCACACAGTTTTGAATTCTAGGAGATGTCAGGAACGTGGTGGGCTGCTGCCCCAATTCTTCGATTGAAGGACAGAGTTGTGGACCTGGAAACCGATATGAGAACCTGGAAGAACTGTCATCAGCGAGAGAGTGAATCACATCAGAAGTGGCAGACAAGAGATCACTTACAAAAATGAAAAAGAGTCTCAGACCAAGAACAGAACCTTGGAGTACTCCAGCGTCTATTAACGCATATCAGACTTGAACTCATCAGAAAGCAATTTCACTGTGCCAAGGACAATTTCTAATCCAAAGATGAGTGAATAGCAGATAGGTGACCGATTGGGATAACCAGAGCAAGGTGGCTTCCAAGTCCAAAACTGTACCTAGTCAAGATTGGGCATAACTCCTGATCAGTTAGACTCCATGGCAGAGGATCAAGTGGCCTGAAGAACTATCGTGCGTTCTCTGCCGCAGAAGATCCAATAATGCACCTAGTTAAGATTTGGCATAACTCCTGGTCAGATAGCGTCGATGGCAGATGACCAAGTGACCAGTAGATCTCTCGTTCTCTACAGCAGGAACATCTTAAGAGGACCATGGGAGTCTGATGATAATGATGACAAAAAGAGAGATCGGTACGTCTGTTCGACGAAAGAGCGTGGTCCCTGATTTCTGATAAATTCCTAGCACAATGATCTTTTTCATACATATTCAAGGATAGCCAAGTGGCCTTCAAGGCGATAAATAGCTAAACAATCAACTTTAAGACTGTCCGGGAATGTCACAAGGCATTCAATAAACTGGCAGAAAATAAGAAAATAAGGTCAATATTTGTGCCAGGACGAAATTCTCAACCTACGCACAAATGGATCACAAGTCAGATGATCCAGTTGTGGAACAGCCAAAAGTACTAACACTCTCGAATGTTCACGGAGAAACAACAAAACTACAATTCCAAACGATCCAAAGAGGACTGACCTAAGGTTACTATGTGGAGTACCAACATGGCATGGGGCATATAGCTCCTTCATGAAATGGGTCTCATCGGTACAGAAATCTCAAGGCGGAATGAAGGACACCATGGAACACCTGGTAATCGACTTCTTAAATCAAGCCCGAGAGAGATCAGCAGCATATTCGGACACGCATGATCCTCTAAAGGGGTCGCTGTGGAAAAGCACGCACTAGAGATATCCCGGCCACTCGACCGTTCACCATCGACTCTAACTCATCAGGATTGATGCCCAGGCGCAACTAAGCAAGATTTTGGACTTGGTTGGAGGAGGTGGTTCATCATTGGTTGCCAAGGGGATGCTTTACTGATGGACTCGCATTTTGCCTCGGAAGACGTGGTGATTGGGACATTTGTGGCACGTGTCAAAACCATCGAAGCATAGCTCTTTCCGGTCGGAAAAGTAGCTGCTCGACATTGAGTTCCTCGCATACGAGCGTGCTTCTCATCCTATCGCGGCGAGTAACTCCCACAACGAAATTATTTTAGCACTCCCCAGTGCGTGCGAAGATCAACAGGCAACAGACAGCCAGCGATATCGACTTTGGATAGGCACATGAAACGTCTCGGCGTTTCAAATCCTGGAAAGTTGTCAAATTCCTGACTACATTCCTGAAGGCTAGAACGAAGGAACTGAGTAGAATATGCAGAGATCTATGGCGGCAGTACTCGCTTGTAATTGAAGTTGCTTCTTTGGACTAAGAAAACAATTGATCAGCAAAACCCTCTGTCGAACGAACAAAGTATCACTCCATAAGACCCGAATTGTCGCAGACCTACTCTGTGGCGCAGGGGCATGGACAAAAGTAGTCGAAGCTGCACTTGGTTGCTTTGAGAGGAAAATTCTTCGTGTGATATTTGGACTCGACTGCATAGATGGTGAGTGGAGGAGGAGATATAACGACGAACTTTGCGAGCTGTTCTATCATCTGACATCGGTTTAGCCAGAAGAGTGAAGATCCAACGATTGAGATGGCTAGGTCAGGTAGAGCGAATGAATACTAGTGCTTCGACCTGGAAAGCCTTTGACTCTAGCTCCGAGGGAGGGCCTACCGCGGCGCTTTTGAGAAAAACCGCAACTCAAGTGGCACATGTAAATGGAATGGGACCTCGAACAACTATGCGTGCAAAACATGAGGCAGCTACCTAAAGAACGAGCTGGATGGAGACGCTTGTCACGGTCCACGTCGGACACCACTTGGCATGAGACTTCTTAGATTCTTGAATTCCTTTCAACGAACTTCTTCTCGGCTCTCGAGCTATGGCAACACTCCGCAGATTCCTTCACAAATCTCGTTCCACAACGACTGACTTTAAGACTCTCCTGCTCCGTCCATCATCGGTCTTTTAAGACAATTGAAACCAAGGACACACATTTCCAAATTCTGGCAATAAATTAATCAAAACAAAAGCCTCATGTCTGCCACCAACTGCCATCCCCTAAATGGATCCCCACCCACCACAGCCGCCACTCAAAATCCAATAAAAGAACCCCAAGAAAGAACACATGTGTGCTTTCTTCCTAGGTAGACATAAAGGCCCTTGGGACTTGTCACACGCGGGGCTCAGTTCGCCACTGTCTTCTGCGTAGAATTTCTCAAGGCTGGCTTGCAAGAGAAACAAAAAAATAACAACATTTATTACGTTCATTTACACAAACCACAAAAGGAAAAAAACCACCTCTCATACGAGCGAAAAAACGCTCACAACTTTCGCGAGTAATTAAATCCAGTGTACAGCAGAAACACACACACCCACGCTGGCAAAGTAAGAAAAAAACAAACGTCCTTAAGGATACCTCACATCACCTCGGCGACACCAGCAGTCAAGTACAAGCCGTCCATTCAAATGGTTTCATTTGTCATACGGCTGGGCGCCGTATGGGGCTCATGACGTGCTGTGGTGAGATGTTGTCCTGTGTGCTATAATTTTTCTGGTCATGTTCGTGACAGGCATTCAAAATGTCATGCAAAATGTGGGCGGCGTCATCGCCGCCATCATCATCATCATCCCTGACCTCCAAGCGCCTTGCTTTGTTTCATTACCAGCCGCGCGCTGATTTGGATTTCATTTTCTTTCTTCCTTACACTGGATTTGCTTTCTCAACGCGAGGCATGGCCGCAGCCGGCCTTCTTGCGACGACCTTCGCTTTTTGTGCACAGTCGAGATGATTAATATCCGCCACGGCGACGACTACCTGTGTGGAATGGAAATAATTGCGAGTAGGGCCTGAGCCGGCATCGCCCCCCATGAGGGACCACGGCATATTTTGCGCTCTTTAATTGAATTCAACCCTCGCGGTGCAGTGGAAAGCGAAATGACACACTGCGGCGCTAATGCTAGACGAGGAGGGTGACGGTCTTTTTTTTCCTGTTTCCCTGTGGAGCCAACGGGTGGCCGAACAACACTGTCGGTGGTCTACCATGTCAGCGCGCACACATTGTTCGGTCGGTTCTATTGGGCAATTAGGGGGAATTTTTGGAATTTAATTACAAATCGATTAAACGGGTTTAATTTGTTTTAAACAACGCGATTAACGGCTCTGGCATTCGCATATTGTGCGCGCTTCAAATTAATTGTTCAGCGTTTCCGCTCGATTTGGGTTTGGCCGACACAGCCGGCGGCGGTGGGCGGATTGCGGAGCCTTTTCAATTTTTCGTCATGTATTTATATGAAATTATCTGCGCTTTAGAGGTGACTAATTGACGTTATTAATGCCTGCGTCGGGCGACACTGCCCGCTGACCCGTAATCTAGATTTCAATTACAAACGGATTTAGCAGGGATATCGGATTTCGATTTTTGTAAGCCCGCCGATTTGAGGTGAGCTAGTTCAACCGTGCTTCCTGCCAGTAGCAGCGCATCCACTTCGTCAGACATACGCCCTGATGCGCAGCACCCTCAACAGACAGAGCGCTCGTGTTGAAGACATTTCATCGACTGTTTTTGAAGAAGCATCTTCGCCCAAGGCCTGACTACATTTCAACCGATTTAAGGACAGCATAACTTATCAAGTGAATCTAACGAGGGTTAAACGACAATCGCGTAAAACAAGCGCGACTGAGCGGACAACATCCTTTTGACGGAGGCCATCCCACACCATTCCACTCAATCGGGTGCCTTTCAATTTTTGGGGCGCCGGGGTAATCCAATTTCTAGGGTTATGAACTTTCCGCTTTTGTGAGCACTCCGGCAACCTTGTGACCGTTGCTATTGTTCGGTCTTCGCGTTATTTGACAGCGGCAACAAAACGAAGCACTGATGGCTGACGTTGACAAGACTATCAATGACGACGGTTCAGCCTTTGTCAATACCAAATGAAGGAGATATACTCAGGGAAGCTTCAGTTCGCCGATGCCGTCGAAGGAGACGCCCGACAACACTGGCGATGGGTTGTCTAGACCGTTAAGTGTTCCTGTGAAGAGAGTGGAAAATTTCGAAGGAAAATGGAACGCCTTCGCGAGGCTATTCACGTGTGGTTCGCGGAACTTTGAGGTGCGTGGAGGCCACGGGCGTTTGTCCAAGGATAGCGCGTGTCCACTCGAAATCGAACACTCCACGTAGAGGGTTGACTAGACCGTTAAGTGTCGAGCCAGTGGAGAGTTTCAAGGAAAATAGAATGGGTTCGCGAAACTACTTACTTGAAGTTCGTGGACCTTCGAGGTGCTTTGAGGCCATGGAAATTTACTCGCGTCCACTTACTCCCATCCATCTCTCCACGTCGGAAATTCCCCGAAAAAAACCCCCTCCTTCCCTCAGACGGAGATGGCCTTCGTTGACTCTGCCCAGAGCAATGAATCAATCAGCGACTGACATAAAGCCTATGGTACCCATACTGAACCCTGACTTACACACCACCACTAAGCTGTCCCTGCCACCAGCCCACTCGTCCGTGTACGTAACACTTTTTCTCTTTTCCATCTCCATTCGCGAACAAAATCAGAAATAATGAATTCACTGCATCCGCATGCATCCGATGGCCCCCGTTGGCCCGATGGCATCCACTAAGCCCGGTAATCTCTGTCGGATCGGATCGCTGCCGGAGCAGAGGTTAATGTCAGTTTGATGTCACCGCGCACGCCGCTCTAATGTATGCGTTTGCACAGCGCGGCGATATTTAAAGTCGATAACCCTTAAATATGCACCCGAATGAAGCGCCACTCCGTCCCGACGGGCACCGGGGGCTGTCTGTGAATATACATTTTACATTTAAAACGTTTCAGGGATTCGCGGTGAGATAAGCCCCAAAATGGTGTTTTCCATTTGAAGCCCGAAGATTAGAATCTATTCAATTTATAATCCCGAAAACATTTTGCCCCAGCACCGGGGCCACGGCCCGGGCACATGCAATTGGGACTGACATCATGCATGAGCGGTGTTAGGTGTGCAAAATGCAAACACACGAAAAAAAAGACAGAAAAACGATGCGACACTGCATGCAATCCCAATGAAATTACAAACGATTTAGGCCAGAGGCTGGCTGGCATCGCGTCCCACGAGCGAGTGCCGTATCGCACAGAATGCCACTAAATTGGTAATGAAGTGCAGCTTCGCTCTGGAGGTGTCGACAGGGTAGGTGTGAAAGGTAAATAATTGGTTTATGCGGGGGATTTTCGGTGAATTTATGTG